>CM042686.1:7759486-8084392 GCA_023614405.1 Avena insularis | reverse complement strand
TGGCTCGGGCACAGGCCACCTGTAACTGTAATTAAATATCCTTACTTTTTTATTTATCAACTATACATAGTACATACTACCTCGTTCCTAAATATAAGATGTTTTGGCAGGCTAACATCTTACATTTTGGAACAGAGGTAACAGTATAGAAGCTAACACAAACAAGTGGTAGAGTACCTGTTTCCTCGCACAGAACCTTTTAAGTGCACAGAAGCGACAACCCCCCTACTGAATTTTTTTCAATGTGAGTTCATAGAACAAGTACCCAGTTAGGATTGACACAACTGGGAAATAGTTACCTTTCTGATGGAAGTGGGAGGTTAATCTTTCATCTTAAAACTCGGAAAATCTTACTCCTTGGCAGGAAAGGAGTTAACATCCTTCCATCAAAAAAGTTCATGCCAACAAAACTCCCATCAAGATTAATAAGAGGACCTCCAATTCCCGCCTAGTAGAAAAAAAAATAGATGCCTGAAGTTACTGAATATTGTAATTCCTGATTTATAGTAGAGGGAGATGCATCACGATTAAATAAGTCAGATTCTGGTGACTATTTATTTATTCTGGCACTACTACGTACGAAAATAGGGAGAGAGATTCACAACGATACCTTCTTGATCTTACAAGTGGACAGCTTAAGATCAATGCAATCAAGTTTGCATTCATTGTCTCTACGCTTAACTTTACCAATTGAGGCCATTAACAGTCCATCTAGAGGCTCACTCCCCACCGCTACTACTTTTTCAGACCACTTCCGACTTGAGTACTTGCTGGAAATGTCTTCCGGACAAATAGAAGTGAATTTCTTCTCGAAACTAACGATAGCAATATTATATTTTAAACTATACAATTCCAATTTCCCACTGGCACGTTGCTTTGGTGGGAGGAACACCTCAATCTGCAATAATAAAGTGAGCTCAGCTGAGATTATATCACATAACTAAATAGTAGTGATTAAGAGCGTCAACCGTCAAGTCATTATCAATTTCGTCTTCATAACGGTGTTCATCATTACAGCTCCTAACCAAACTGGCTGAAGTTAGAACAACTATGTGTCGATGCCACTTTATAACCAAGCCTGTGCACGCAAAATACCTCTCATATCCTGCACATCATAACTTTAATTATTAGTTAGTGAAGATCAAATACTAGCACAGAAAAATAGCAAACATATAGCTGTAAAAATCACCATGGAATGAAGAAATTGAGACAACACGACGGGATATATCCTTTACAACATCTTTTTGAAGATGCCTCCAGACAGGCTCATCACAATAACTGGGTGAACCAAACGGATAACCTTTCCATGCACATACATCGCCAAAAAAATCTTCAAATTGATTAAGCAATTCCCCATTAACTGGTTAACAAAACAAGCTCAGAAGTTAAACATACAGATCGAAACAAGGGAGGCGTCAACATACATCAAATGCAGCGACTTACATTCAAGCACAAGTGGTGGTGGCATGGGATAGCCAAGGTGTCTAAGCCGGTAAATATTGCTCCTAAATCCTGATGGGGTGGTGATCAATACTAGTACTCAGATGAAATGTACCATAACATTCACATAATATTCTGCATCATTATTCATACCTGAAGGGACTATGGTGTTTACATGGTCAGGCAATGAATATCGACGGAAGTGGAGTTCTTCAGGACTGGAATGGAACACAATAGAATTATTATGACAGATTAATAAGAAAAAAAAGGATTTGGAATGAACCGAATCATACATCCAACAAAAGGGAAAAGAAAGGATTTGGAATGAACCGAATCATACATCCAACAAAAGGGAAAAGAGGTACTCCTCTTTATAAAAAAAACTTGTAAACCAGGCCACATATATTCAACAGAATACATGCGAGGATTGAGCAAATTAAGATGCCACAAATATATGCTGCAGTGTCCATATTTTCTAAATGGATTGTTTCAACCTTTAACTACTCTTTAGATAACAATCCTAGCATTAACATTATGCACGAGTACTAAACTAGCACCAGGAGTTGTGGCACTGATGCAGGTATCCATCAGGCAGAGGTAGCAAAAAATCAGGTTGTTACGAATCCACAGATTACTGTGCAAAAACTCCTAATGGTCCAATGCTTTCACCACCAAAAAATGTCTTATGGTAAAAGGGGAGGCTGAGCAGAAGAGGGGGTTTGGAACATATGCAATATAGGGTAAATACTAGAAGTCTAGAAGACATACTTGAGTATCTGAAAATGCTTCAAGTATGTACACAGTAGTGCCAGTGGTAGAAACGACACACATGCACCATCAAGGTCAGCATCAATGTTCATCCCAATAATCCTGTTGTCTTTTCCAAGAACCGGCCCTCCAAGTACAGCCTATACAAAAGCAAACTGGTAGGGTTTATAAAAAAATTGCAATTTTACTACGGGGCACAGTGTACATTAGGCAAGTGATATACAATGCATTTACGGTTCCATGTTTTCCAATCATGCCAAACAATAAGGTATAATATCAACAACGTACCACTGGGCCACCTTCATAGCTACTCACAGGTTTCCAGAAGCAGAGAGATTCCTCAGAGTTCGGCGGGTCAAGCTGGAGTTTATCTGGGTCAAACCGACCATAATGCGCAAGCTTTACCTTTGCGGCCATCAAACTTCCCGACTCGAAGGCACGCCCAACAGCTAGTATCTCATCATCATCAAAGGGAACTCCTGCCTGGAGCTCCACATCCATGGGACGACCATCTTGGTGGTCCAACAAAGTGACAATAGCAATGTGGCTATTACATAGCTCCAAGAACCCGCCATTTTTTTCACCATTCCGAAGATTCACTTCAATCTGATGTGATAAAAGCAGTACATCAGCACAGGATGGCAAAATTGTCGAAATGAACAAAGCGAGATGTGAGGCAAAATAACTAGGAAGCGCCAACCTCAGTTTATCATCTCTATAAAGTTTTCTCTCGTATTCTGAAGCCAGCCGTGCTGAAGTCACATATCTAGTAATTTCAAGTTTACCTCTCCCGCGCGGTAAAGGTATGCGTGAGCATGCAAATAACATCGTATCTCCTGCACAAGAACGTAATTCAAATCATCAAGTGACGACCGAAAATAAATCAGGAAAACTCATAAGTATATAGCAGCACACATTCACACCATCAAACAAAGCAATCGAGACGACACTGCATGGAAAATCACGAGAGGCACGGATTAGATCGCCAAACTGTCTCTCTTCAAAAGTAGTGTCTGGCACAACTCGATCACGGAGTCGGCCATAATGTTCGTCCTCATCATCACATTCCTTTTGCACGGCATCAGACAACGCCTTCTCACATGCATGAACTGCTCAGCAAATACGATACATGGCAACCATGAGTGCTCTATTAGACCAATATGTTCAAGAAAAGCAAGAGTTCAAAATCAATGGGACTCACGTTTTAACATGCACTTTATGGCTTTGCTGAACTTACTACCGCCTTCGGGTTTCTTGCGAATACGCCGACCTGAAGTCATTAATGTCCGAAGTTTCACCAATGCGAGGCGTTTGGCCGCTCTACCTGTGGCTATCTGCTCGTCTTGTGTGCAATCAGTCCCCCCCCCTCTTGTGTCAGGTTCTTTGCCATCCTGAAGCAGCAAGTAAATGCAATTCCTTAGTAGAGCAATTGAGGCCTCTTATAAGGTGAGGAAACGTGTATTTGAATGAAATAAATTTACACGATATGCTCAAAATCAGTACAAATTTGACATGATTCTGTGCGTATAAAATGTGGAAAAGCCCAATAATTTATTCCAAGCAAACTATAGCCAATGAAGATGATGACGACGACGACGACGATGATAATGATGACGGTGACGATGATGATCCTCCTCAAGAAATTGGTGCTGCCAACCCGGTATCTATCTAGAAAAACGTTAACGATCTCATGCATGTTAGCTATCAACTTAACTATGTATTACTAACCATGTTGCAAAATATCTTATATCAAACCTATAGGACAACGATCTACATGATCCAACGGATAATACAAACGTTCAAGGAGGCACAGTTGAAGTAGGAGAAGGATCTGTGAATGAAGTTGATGGCTTAGCCACCACAAGAACGATCTGGCTGTGCCGTTTCATCCGGTCCATGATCCGAGCGGCTGTGCAAGTACTGACTCCAAGCAAGTGGAATCTTGTAAACTGGTCACTGCCGCTAGCCTCAAGTTTGCCTGAGACCGCCCATAATGTTGAAGTACCTGAGCATGTATCCACGGGTACACAACAAGATCCTAGCATTGTTGGGGCTGCCATAGAGGCTAGCTTTGCTCTAGTGACAAGAAGTGATGCAAGTGTTAACGAAGATGACTCAGCCGAGGACGTGGAGAAAATCAGAGAAGCCAATAGAGTTGATGATCCGGCTAACTTCCAACACTTTGATGTTGTGCAGAGCCCTCGAGACCACCATTACCTTGACAGCACGGACCTGCCGGTTGGTGCACCTTTTTTCCCCCTGCTTTCACAATGTTTATTATGGTTTATCTTATTTGTAAATAGCCTTCCTTAGATACAGTGCCATGAAAAACTTTTGGTCCAAAAGGGGTAGTATATACCGTCATTTGTTCGTTGTGCTGTAGCATTACACTCTATCACATTAGATACAATAAATCGTATACTTAACTCATTTTTATAAGCATAACTAACTAGAGTGAATCAATTGGGTATTTTTTTTACTAAACATGTTGGTCATGACACTAGTAATTGGAGTGAGTACACGTTAGTTAACCGGTGTTCTTTCTTTGGCGAATTAGTTGCAGGGTAGCAATAGCGGAAAAAAGTGGGTCAAGGCGGTGCAAAAGGAGTGGAAAATACTAGAGAACAGCTTACCAGGTACGTACATACATATGATACCATGCATACATTGGATTCCGATTTTTGCATGTAGTCTCGGTGCAGATATCATGAATGTAATTGGAAATTTGGCATCACACTATGCAGACACCATCTACATGCGTGCATTCAAGGACCGCATGGACCTGCTCCGGGCGGCGATGGTGGGCGCGAGCGGGACGCCATACCAAAACGGGCTCTTCTTCTTCGACCTGCAGCTGCCGCCGTCCTACCCGGACGAGCCCCCACAGGTGTACTACCACTGCTCGCCTCCCAACCCCAACCTGACGACGAGTCTGGCACGGTGTGCCTCAGCCTGCTCGACACCTTTGGTGGGGAGGGCACCGAGTTGTGGTCGCCGGGCACGTCGAGCCTGCTCCAGGTCGTCGTCTCCATCCAGGCCCTCGTCCTAAACGACCAGCCCTTCTACAACGAGGACGGCTACAAGGCCCTGGTGGACAAGCCCGAGGGCCACCGCAATGCGCTGCCTTATAGCGAGAACGCCTTCTTGCTTACTCTTCGACCATGCTCCACCTGCTTCGCCGCCACCACAAGGATTCGAGGGGTTCATCAAGACCACTTCCATCGACGAGGGAAACACGTGCTTGCGACCCGCGAAGCATACCCACGAGGATGCGTGCTCGCTGACGAGGGAGCCATGGAGCTGCCATGCTCAGCCGGGCTTCAAGATCACGCTTGCCAACATGGTGCCGAGGCTCGTGGCTGCCTTCACAGATATTGGCGCAAGGGTGCGACCACACGGCCCTCGCCACAGACATGTAACGCTCATATGATCATACAACCACTAGGCGGTAGCAGAAATAATGTACTGGAGCATTACTTGGGCACTTTGTGTTCTTGACCGGAAACTTATGTAGTTGGTAAATTCGTCCACTGATAGTTCTGTGGATAACTGTAAATACATTGTTCCATCTTATGCATTTTTGTGGATAACATCACAAACCTATGCTGAATTGCTGATATTTCTCTAACAGATGAACGCCACTGGGAAATGCGCTCAATGTACAATAAGCTAGTAGTCTAGAATATTAATTTTCCTCAAAGCAAGTTTTGGAAACATAAAGCCTTAAGACAATAAAACTACCGTGGCACTTGCTACATTAACTGAACATCGACAGCCATAAGACAATAACAGTCTGTCTAATGACACTCGTTGCATCCACATTAACTGAACAAGAACAACCATAAGACAATAACAGTTTGTCTGTTGACACTTGCTAGATGTGGACTAGTCTTACTTGACAGTAATTGATAGATGAAAATAGCAGAGCAAGTACCACGAGACTAGCATGACAACATCTACTGGAGTACCCTTCCAATATGCTCGTGTTCATCCTTATCCACATCAAGTAAACCGTGATGCCAATATGGCTCGGGCACAGGCCACCTGTAACTGTAATTAAATATCCTTACTTTTTTATTTATCAACTATACATAGTACATACTACCTCGTTCCTAAATATAAGATGTTTTGGCAGGCTAACATCTTACATTTTGGAACAGAGGTAACAGTATAGAAGCTAACACAAACAAGTGGTAGAGTACCTGTTTCCTCGCACAGAACCTTTTAAGTGCACAGAAGCGACAACCCCCCTACTGAATTTTTTTCAATGTGAGTTCATAGAACAAGTACCCAGTTAGGATTGACACAACTGGGAAATAGTTACCTTTCTGATGGAAGTGGGAGGTTAATCTTTCATCTTAAAACTCGGAAAATCTTACTCCTTGGCAGGAAAGGAGTTAACATCCTTCCATCAAAAAGTTCATGCCAACAAAACTCCCATCAAGATTAATAAGAGGACCTCCAATTCCCGCCTAGTAGAAAAAAAAATAGATGCCTGAAGTTACTGAATATTGTAATTCCTGATTTATAGTAGAGGGAGATGCATCACGATTAAATAAGTCAGATTCTGGTGACTATTTATTTATTCTGGCACTACTACGTACGAAAATAGGGAGAGAGATTCACAACGATACCTTCTTGATCTTACAAGTGGACAGCTTAAGATCAATGCAATCAAGTTTGCATTCATTGTCTCTACGCTTAACTTTACCAATTGAGGCCATTAACAGTCCATCTAGAGGCTCACTCCCACCGCTACTTTTTCAGACCACTTCCGACTTGAGTACTTGCTGGAAATGTCTTCCGGACAAATAGAAGTGAATTTCTTCTCGAAACTAACGATAGCAATATTATATTTTAAACTATACAATTCCAATTTCCCACTGGCACGTTGCTTTGGTGGGAGGAACACCTCAATCTGCAATAATAAAGTGAGCTCAGCTGAGATTATATCACATAACTAAATAGTAGTGATTAAGAGCGTCAACCGTCAAGTCATTATCAATTTCGTCTTCATAACGGTGTTCATCATTACAGCTCCTAACCAAACTGGCTGAAGTTAGAACAACTATGTGTCGATGCCACTTTATAACCAAGCCTGTGCACGCAAAATACCTCTCATATCCTGCACATCATAACTTTAATTATTAGTTAGTGAAGATCAAATACTAGCACAGAAAAATAGCAAACATATAGCTGTAAAAATCACCATGGAATGAAGAAATTGAGACAACACGACGGGATATATCCTTTACAACATCTTTTTGAAGATGCCTCCAGACAGGCTCATCACAATAACTGGGTGAACCAAACGGATAACCTTTCCATGCACATACATCGCCAAAAAAATCTTCAAATTGATTAAGCAATTCCCCATTAACTGGTTAACAAAACAAGCTCAGAAGTTAAACATACAGATCGAAACAAGGGAGGCGTCAACATACATCAAATGCAGCGACTTACATTCAAGCACAAGTGGTGGTGGCATGGGATAGCCAAGGTGTCTAAGCCGGTAAATATTGCTCCTAAATCCTGATGGGGTGGTGATCAATACTAGTACTCAGATGAAATGTACCATAACATTCACATAATATTCTGCATCATTATTCATACCTGAAGGGACTATGGTGTTTACATGGTCAGGCAATGAATATCGACGGAAGTGGAGTTCTTCAGGACTGGAATGGAACACAATAGAATTATTATGACAGATTAATAAGAAAAAAAAGGATTTGGAATGAACCGAATCATACATCCAACAAAAGGGAAAAGAAAGGATTTGGAATGAACCGAATCATACATCCAACAAAAGGGAAAAGAGGTACTCCTCTTTATAAAAAAAACTTGTAAACCAGGCCACATATATTCAACAGAATACATGCGAGGATTGAGCAAATTAAGATGCCACAAATATATGCTGCAGTGTCCATATTTTCTAAATGGATTGTTTCAACCTTTAACTACTCTTTAGATAACAATCCTAGCATTAACATTATGCACGAGTACTAAACTAGCACCAGGAGTTGTGGCACTGATGCAGGTATCCATCAGGCAGAGGTAGCAAAAAATCAGGTTGTTACGAATCCACAGATTACTGTGCAAAAACTCCTAATGGTCCAATGCTTTCACCACCAAAAAATGTCTTATGGTAAAAGGGGAGGCTGAGCAGAAGAGGGGGTTTGGAACATATGCAATATAGGGTAAATACTAGAAGTCTAGAAGACATACTTGAGTATCTGAAAATGCTTCAAGTATGTACACAGTAGTGCCAGTGGTAGAAACGACACACATGCACCATCAAGGTCAGCATCAATGTTCATCCCAATAATCCTGTTGTCTTTTCCAAGAACCGGCCCTCCAAGTACAGCCTATACAAAAGCAAACTGGTAGGGTTTATAAAAAAATTGCAATTTTACTACGGGGCACAGTGTACATTAGGCAAGTGATATACAATGCATTTACGGTTCCATGTTTTCCAATCATGCCAAACAATAAGGTATAATATCAACAACGTACCACTGGGCCACCTTCATAGCTACTCACAGGTTTCCAGAAGCAGAGAGATTCCTCAGAGTTCGGCGGGTCAAGCTGGAGTTTATCTGGGTCAAACCGACCATAATGCGCAAGCTTTACCTTTGCGGCCATCAAACTTCCCGACTCGAAGGCACGCCCAACAGCTAGTATCTCATCATCATCAAAGGGAACTCCTGCCTGGAGCTCCACATCCATGGGACGACCATCTTGGTGGTCCAACAAAGTGACAATAGCAATGTGGCTATTACATAGCTCCAAGAACCCGCCATTTTTTTCACCATTCCGAAGATTCACTTCAATCTGATGTGATAAAAGCAGTACATCAGCACAGGATGGCAAAATTGTCGTAAATGAACAAAGCGAGATGTGAGGCAAAATAACTAGGAAGCGCCAACCCTCAGTTTATCATCTCTATAACGTTTGCTCTCGTATTCTGAAGCCAGCCGTGCTGAAGTCACATATCTAGTAATTTCAAGTTTACCTCTCCCGCGCGGTAAAGGTATGCGTGAGCATGCAAATAACATCGTATCTCCTGCACAAGAACGTAATTCAAATCATCAAGTGACGACCGAAAATAAATCAGGAAAACTCATAAGTATATAGCAGCACACATTCACACCATCAAACAAAGCAATCGAGACGACACTGCATGGAAAATCACGAGAGGCACGGATTAGATCGCCAAACTGTCTCTCTTCAAAAGTAGTGTCTGGCACAACTCGATCACGGAGTCGGCCATAATGTTCCTCCTCATCATTACATTCCTTTTGAACGGCATCAGACAACGCCTTCTCACATGCATGAACTGCTCAGCAAACACGATACACGGCAAAAGTTGGTGCTCTATTAGAGACCAATATGTTCAAGAAAAGCAAGAGTTAAAATCAACGGGACTCACGTTTTAACATGCACTTTATGGCTTTGCTGAACTTACTACCGCCTTCTGGTTTCTTGCGAATACGCCGACCTGAAGTCATTAATGTCCGAAGTTTCACTAATGGCAGTCGTTTGGCCACTCTACCTGTGGCTACTATCTGCTCGTCTTCTGTGCAATCAGTCCCCCTCTTGTGTCAGGTTCTTTGCCGTCCTGAAGCAGCAAGTAAATGCAAATGCTTAGTAGAGCAATCGAGGCCTCTTGTAAGGTGAGGAACCGTGTATTTGAACGAAATAAATTTATACGATATGCTCAAAATCAGTACGAAATTGACATGATTGTGTGCGTATAAATGTGGAAAAGCCTCCATTAATTTATTCGAACCCCGTTGTTGCAAGCAAACTATAGCCTTGAGGTTCGTCGTATAGATGTGGAAAGCCTCCAATATACTAGCAAACTAGGAAGTGGTCGAAATACAGGCACAGCTAGTTCAAACGCAGACTTAAGAAGATGATGATGATTGCTTAACAAAGGTTAAAAGCTACAATCCGACATGACCCACTTCAGTTAGATGTGTGAACTCAACTGGAACTGCTCCTGCGACTAGAACAAGATCCACAGAAGCAAATAAGAAGATAGACTTACATCTCCGCGCGCCTTGCAAAGGAGAGTGGCGCGCGGTTTGACGGGGAGGAAGGCACACGACGCCGGGGGGACGGATGCGGCGGGGGTGAGGAGTTCCGGCGCCGGGATCGGATGCAGCAGGGAGGGAGGGCGTTGCGGCGAGGGTGGTGCCGATCGACGTGGTCGACCAGGGCGATTTCGATCGCGATTGTAAGATCCCGGCCGGCAGCGCGAGTAGGGAGATCAAGCGTGTTGCGGCGAGGAGCTAGCGTGGTTCCCCGGCCGGGAGTTATGGGTGCAGGTACGCGGCTCGCCCGGCCCCTGATCGTGATTTGCATCACGGAAGCAAGGAAACGAGGTCACCTAATAATTAATTAAGTTCCGATCGAAAAAAACAAAACAAAATTCACCAAGTACAGTACATACCAAAGTCGTCCCGAGCGATCCAACAAGTCGACTACATTATTCCGCTCGCTCGCTCCATTATCTCCTTCATATTTTAATTGCCTATCTACTACTCCCTCGGTTTCAAAATATAAGATATTTTTAGCTTTGTGAATAAAAGCTATCTAGACATTTTTTAGTGTCTAGGTTCATCTAGGTTTGGAGTGAACCTAGATACTAAAAGGAGTCTAGATACACTTCCTCCACAAAGCTAAAACATCTTATATTTTGAAACGGAAGGAGTACTACAGTGCTACGTTGATCGGCATCAGACTAGTTGCTTTGTTTTCTGTTCTCATGCAGGCTAGCCACGAATCGTGTAAAGCTACGAGCGCGGCTAAGAATGAATCCATCAATCCAGAGGGGTTGAGGGCAGAAAAGAAGATTGATCCATTACCTCCTGACACAAAACGGATGAGGAATGACTCCCGGATCTCCTCTCCTCTCCACGAGCATCGCTTCCGATCTCATCTCATCTCATCTCATCGAGCAAGAGTCTAAGTCCAAGCCCAAGTCCAAGTCCAAGTCCAAGTCCAAGTCCAAGTCCAAGTCGGTCGCACGCGCTAGCCGCACGCGGTAGGTTGACCACATTTGTTTTTTATAGAGTAGAGGAGGAAGGCCAAACTTCCAATACTTGGTGCCACGTTTTCGTCTTCCGCTACCTTTTTTTTTGTCTTTCGTCCATACCCTTTCTTTACCGGCTCGGAAGCATATCGTCCCATTGTATCACCATGTTATTGATTTTAGAGGATCCGTTGCCTCTGGAAGCATGATTCTTCGCATACATCTTTAACTGCCCCAGCAATCCAGGCCGAACTAACAACCCCTATCACAAGGGGGCGGAGCCTAATTAGGGGACGCAAATTAACTGCAGATTCATCGAGTCTCTCTCTCTCTACTTTTCTTTTTTTAGTCTACGCTTTTGATAAAAATAATGGGGGCTAACCATTACCTAAGATTCACTGAGAGACCACCTAAAACAAGTTCCCCACGTATTCTATCTTCACCTCCCTCTATATATTAATGGGCTCAACTTTTCCTAGATACAAACACATCTATTCTAAATAATTAACTATATATATATATATAGAAACCCTATTCAGCACCCAGGGTACAGAATAGTTATTTTGCACCCCACATATTTTTATGTTCTCATATTTGAAAATTTATGTTTTATATACTAATAATTATGTTCATATTTATCAGAAATGCAAAAATATCGACATAAGAATACAATTTATGAATCATTTTAGTGTAAAAAACATAGAAAATACGCATTTTACGTCGTATTTTTATACATCATGTAAACAACTTTTTTACGACATGTTTAGATTTTTTTATGTTCTTCTTGACTTCCGAGGTAAGAAAAAATTTACGTGACATAAAAATTATATACGGTTCGAAAGATACCCAGGGTGTCGAATATAAAAATAAAGTTGAGACCAATAATATGAGCCGAGCGTAAAATTTCTCTATACAAATACATACACATCGAGCAGTTACAACTTAATTGAAAGGGGAAGATCTCTTAGCTAAATTTCATACTAGAGGCGTTTTTGAGAGTCCACCGTCAATCCACCTCTTCCGCCGGTGAGGCGTGAGTTCCCTCCCCTCCGTTGGCTGCTCCGGCGGCGGGAGGGTGGGGGAAGCCCGTCTCACGGCGTGTATTTATGGTAGGGCTTGGTAGGTGTCGGCCGGCGGCGCTTTGGAGGCGGAGGTGTTGTTGGTTCGCCTGTTGTCCGCGCAGATCCCCTCCGGCGGTGGCGTTCCCTGGGGCTTCACCGACCTGCGCGCGACTTTCCCTGCACCACGGCCAGATCCAGGTATGCGATGGATCTGGATGCAGTTCAATAAGAGGATGATACAGAGGTTCTTCGCTGTAGCGCCGGCGTTCCCGGCAGTAGTCTCTTCGGAGGCGGTGCTCGGTGACTTCCCGTATGCGGTGTGATGGGCTCCGGCGATCCAATGTTTGGGGAGCTTCAGCAGCGGCGCACCATCGTCAGCTCCGGCTCGTCGTCGTCGTCGGGATCCAGAGGGCTTCCTTGTAATTTTTCCTTTGTTTATGGACCTTTTTGTAAGTTTGAAGAATTAATATATCATCCTTTTCGCAAAAAAAAAGATAGTTACTAACATAGTGTTCGGAGCTCTGGGCGATAACACGAAAACAGGACTATCATAATCCACTAGAATGACAAATACAACTAAAAAGTGTATTTGCGCATTCCTGAAGAATTTTCATTGTCAACAAAATAGTCCATTCTGGTTTTAGCAGTTATGATATTTATTTTTTTAATCCAAAATGAGAATGTTCTTCGAGTCTTTGCTCTGCTGGAAATGGGTGGGCTGCCATTTGCTATCGGTGGCCATTGGGAAGGGGAATTGAGATGTGAGAACATAGCCTGAAAGTATATTATAATAGAGAAATGTTTTCATTTTTGTGTTGAAAATTCTCGATTTTCTTTGTGTTGACGAATTTGCCAACTATATATATATATTTATATTTATTTATTGACGCGGATTTGCTACACACAGGTATAGCTGTGCATAGGCCTAGGATCGTTGGATATAGAGATCATATGCATGTGCTCTTATAGATGCTTGTGGCTGGTTGTTTCTTTGCTAAACGGCGTGTCTAACGGTTGCTAGTTGACTATGCATGCATGGAATGCTAGGGTTTTTGACAAATCCTAAAACTTTTAGAGTGTTGTTTGGCCTAGAAAATTTTAGAAGCTAAAAGGGGAATGTAATGAGAACAAGGCTTATAATGAGTTTGCATGCAAATGCTTCATGACAAAGTTTTTGTGCTAGTATGAAAACACTATGTATCTGGCTGGAAAGTATACAACCTTATTGGCTAACCCTAAAATTTTAGAGTGTTGATTGATAGTTTCGTTTTAGCCTTTGTTAAGTCGATGCACAGAACAAGCTTTGTTTTTGTTTCTTTTCGCTGTTTCTTAACCTATGCGTGTGCCGACCGTACGGCGGACGTCCAGTGTAGTAAAAAGGAAAATGTGGCGTCATGTGATGCTACTACCGATTCGGTAGAGGGGCTAGCACTTGGTGGCTTCAAAAAATGCTGTTGATGTTGGTGTGGATTGTTTAGAATATAGTAATGATGTAAAAGTTTAGGCTGATCTAGGCGTTTACTCTATGCCTTGTATGCACCACGTTTACAATATTGTAAAAACGGGAGCATTTTAATTGAGAAAAATGCAACAAAGAAAATGTTTTCATTCTATAGATTGTATTGACTCCTTGTATAGTTTGTGCTAGTCCTTATTGAAATGCATTAGACCATAGTCAGGTGTGAAAAAATAATTATAAGTTCATTTAGTTTGGATGTAAAAATATGATTATGGGATAAGAACAAAAGAATAAGATCTGTTATTAAATCTAGGCAGATATAGTAACAATATTTTGGACGTTGCAGAAAAGGTTTCATAATTTTTTAAGTAATATAGACATCTCAAATTAGTTACAGAACGTTCAATTTAGTATTATTTTATTACTTGTCGACATAATTTTTTTCTGTGCTTCACTGTTTCCCTAAGTTTCATACCGTACCGAAAGCGTAGATCGGTGTAACAAGGACAATTATTCTTAGACGGTACAAAAATAAGCTTGCAAAAAAGGTAATGGTTTTGTTGTGAACTGTATAGTTGGATCCTTGCAAAGTTTTGCATAGTTAGACAACGAGGAAAGGTAAAACAGGTTTGAGTAAGTCCCTGTGTGAAAACGTTTACTTATATAGGACATGGCCAAAGTTTATGTTACGTCAACTGTTTGTAGTTTGTTAGAGCATGTTTGAGATAAACAACAAGTTAAGGACATTGAAAGAAATCTAAAACACGATTATAAAACAAATAGTTTGCATAGATATCATTTTCCATAACGAGGACACACACTACTCTTTAAGATTGAACCACCAATATCCCATTGTGACACTTGCGGGCCAGGTAACATGCAAGTTTTTTGCTAAATAGAAACTGAACTAAAGATAAAGATACGACATGCAGGATTGAAACGAACAACATACTGAAAATGCGCATGGGAATCTATGCTTAGCTAAATCACTCTTCATCATCAGAGATCTCAATGACCTCCTTCCCTTTCTCCTTGTTGCCTCCATCGAGTGGGATCACTTGATCCTTCTTGGCAGTGGCCCCATCTTTATTGTCGACGTCATGAACGGCCTCAAGTGAAGCGTCGACACATTCGTTCTGCTTCTTGTTCTCCTCGGATGCACGCATCTTGTCCTCCCTCTCCCACTGGTAGCAGAGTTTGTTGGGTGGTGGCGAGAGGGCAGCGTTCGAGCTCTTCCACGCCAATCTCGGTGAACGCAGCCACAAGCCTTGGAGCCATGTTGGCAAGCGCAATCTTGAAGCCGCTCGAGCACGGAAGCTCCATGCCACCTTCCTCTTCAGGCACACATCCCCGCAGGTATGCCTTGCATCTCTTAAGAACGTACTTCCCCCGTCGACGAAAGTGGTCCGTGGTGAATTCCTCAAATCCTTTTCGCGGTCGGCGCAGTAGGTGGAGCGCTGTCCGGAGAGTGAGCAAGAAGGCGTTCTCGCTGTATGGCAGCGCGTTACGGTGGCCTTCCGGCGTGTCAACCTGGGTCTCGTACCCGGCCTCGTTGTAGTAGGGCTGGGCGTTTAGGACAAGGGCCTGGATGGAGATGACGACTTGGAGGAGGCTTGACGTACCAGGTGACCAGACCTCTGTGCCCTCACCGCCAAAGGTGTTGAGCAGACTGAGGCACACCGTGCCGGAGGCGTACAGGTTCGGGTTGAGACGTAGGCCGAAGGAGTGGTAGTACACCTGCGGTGGTACAGCAGGATAGGACGGTGGAAGCTGTAGGTCGAAGAAGAAGAGCCCATCCTCGTATGGTGTTCCACTCGCCCCCACCATCGCCGCTCGGAGCAGGTCCATGCGGTCCTCGAACGCCCTCACATAGATGGTGTCTACAGATGCAAAAATCGTTGCCAATGAGTCACTGAGTATTACATGCAACAAGCGTAGGCTACCGTAAAACCTGCCTTGGTCTGGTGCGAGGTACATACCTGGTAAGCTGTTCTTCAGTATTTTCCACTCCGCTTGCACAGTCTTGACCCACTTCTTTCCGCCGATGCTGCCCTGCAGCCAAAAGAAAGAGCATTTATTGGTTAAGTGTACTCAATTCCATAAGCGAGAACAAGTACATGGATCATCACACATATTAGCACAGCGCCCCTAGTAAAAAAACAGACAATGCCTGATGTAGTTGAAGTCTATGGCTATCAAAATGAGTTAAGTATAGAAACATCTACTGTATGTGGTAGAATGTAATATTACGTCACAACAAGAAAACAGTGGTATATTTACTATCCCATTTGAATCAAAGCATTTCACAACAAATAAGTGCACACAGGTAAATCTATATTTGAAGAAAGCTATTAGCAAATAAGAGAAATCATGCATACCGCAAAAATAAGGGAAAGAAGGAGTAACTTCTCTTAGTGCACCTACCTGGTCTATGATGTCGAAGTAATGGTGGTCTGGAGGGCTCTGCGTTACATTGAAGTGTGGGAAGTTAGACAGATCATCATCACCGGTGGCCATCACCAAATCCTCGACAGAGTCATCGCCATCGGCAAGTTCATGACTTGTTGGCTCAGGAGCAAAGCTGGCCTCCGTCACAGCACCTGGAATGTTAGGATCTTGCTGAGTACCCACGGATGCATGTGTGGACACTTGAACATTCTGCGTGGTTTGAGGAAGATTTGAGGCTGACGAGGATGGATAGTTTGCAAGGCACCGCTTGCCTTGGGCCAATACTTGGACAACCTCTCGGATCATGGACCGGATGAAATCACCCAACCTGCTCATCCTTGTGGCGGTAGAGCAATCTAATTCATTCATAGAACTGGCGTTACCACCGTCAACCCCGCTTCCTTCAATGTTTCTAGCATCTGCCGGATCATGTGGATCATGGTCCTATTGGTTAGATATATAATAGCATACATTAGGGCGTGATTAGTACATAATTAACTAGATTTGTTGATGCATTACTTATTAAGTTTATAAAATGAAGGTGCATGAGATAGATAGATAGATACCGTGTTGGCAGAACCCAATTCCTGAGGAGCATCGACACTGTCCTCCTCCACCCAGTCACCCATTTCAGCCTGCAGTTTCGTGTAGTGTTCCTTATTGGCCACACTGATCTCATCGGGCAATACCTGAAATGTCATATGTGTAGTACTTATTAAATATATGTGAATCAACATCCATCTATTTACGGATAGAGTGTGAGTTGACAATGTCTAATTAGTAGTAACAGAAGATGTATGGCCATCGCATGGTGCACATACCATTGATGTGCTTCCGTCACCCCACTTAACTTCGACGCGACCATCGTGAAGGTCAACAACACGTCCGACCCATGAAAGATTGGCAGGCGCTCTCTTCTTCTTGTTGCGTTCCACCTGTGGTTGCTGCACCAATGGTGTTTTTCCGTTGATGTTTGATGGCAGACGAACAACGACATCTCCGTAGAAAACAGAGTGGTCAAGGTCCCTGCCCAGATCATACACACTCACAGTGTCATGGCACTCGACCTTCCAGCTGTTCGCCTTGAACCACGACACGTGCACGGTATGGTCTTTGGAATCTACACTTGTGACGAAGCCGCGCCTCGGCGGCGATCGAGCAACTACGACATCATTTCCTGTATCATCATCATCAGTAGGAGTGTTGTCAACAACATACTGTCCAGGGAAAACCTCATGCTCGTTCATGATCTGGAAGGGGTTGAGGTATGCCGATGGTGCTTCATGCTGCCGCGTTCCGTCCTGCCACAACACGTCGACAGTGGTGTGACTGTCGTAGACGGTCATGGTAGGCAGGTGGGTGGGCGGTGTGTAGTCCTGCCGCGTCCGCCTGTGCCCTACGAACATGGGCTTCCTCAGCTGCTTCCGGTACGAGATCTCCTCCTTGTTTGTGATCGGTACGGAGCAGGGATTGGTTTGTGGTTCGTCATCCGATTCTTCATCAGAAGAGGCATCATCATCATCGGATTGCAATGAACGTGCACAGTGCTGCTCATCCTCCTTGTGATGATGATCAGAAGCTGCATCGCCCAAGTCATCGGTTTGTTTAGTAGCCAGGTGACTGCTTTGGAGAAGGAAGCAGCGGTCGGCTACAGCCCAACTGCAATCGGGTGCAGAGCAGAAAAATGTGAGATGGTGAGGCTTCTGGTACGCCGGAGGAGCAAACTCCTGGACGAGTTGCTGGTCGACGCCACAATACGCCGACGCGATCCAGTAGACAAGGACGCCGGTCATCTCCACGTTGACCACCGTGCCTTCTTCGCGGTCCGGCTCCCAGTGCCCTTTTAGCCATCGAGACTCTTTGAAGACGGCTGAGGCGTTGGTTCTGAAGACTTGCTCCCCGGGGTAGAAGCCGGTGTTCATCTGGGGGCGGTAATGAGCCTCCGCCTTGACGTCCTTGGACTCGGCGCCGGTGACCCTGCAGACAGCTCCGTCGTCAAACATGATGTCGACATCCAGGGAGACCTCGACCACCCGTCCCAGCCATGGCCCGGACACGACGTAGTCGCCCAAGCTGAGCGCCCTGACGCGCCGCAGGGCAGACGGCGGCACGCCCTCGACAATAATCTCTGTCGTTTCGCCGTGGTGGTTGAGCTGGACGAGGTCGAGCATGGCGGTAACGTTGGTGACGACGCCGACCTGTCCGCCGACGTCCGACGCCGACACGACTACCTGACCAACGTGGAGATAGCTCCGATCAAGGATCGTGATGTCGGTGTCGCCGGTTTTCTTGGTGACCAGTGCGCCGTCGATGCCGAGGATCATCATCTGGTCGGCGGGGAGGGACGCCCTGGTGTGCGGGGCGACCAGGCCATGGATCGATTGGTAACTGACGAGGTCTAGAGGATAAACGTTGTTAGCTGCGGCGGCGACGGCGGTGTCGTCCATCTTCTTAATGCTAATAATTACTACTTAGCTTTTCTGCTGCTCGATGCACGACGCTGAGTATGTATCTTCTTTCGTGGCACTTACGAGTAGCAATTTATATACGGAGTACACCTCTAGATAGCTAGCTAGGGGATTAATCCGCATCCAGGTGGAGTCATTGCAGGATACGGCCGGAGATCTCTACCGGGTCAGTAACGGACACGCATACAGATCGACTAGGATTCTCCTCGAGCAATCGATCTATATATACTTTTTGTTGGTGTGTCTTGTGCGCTGGTGATCGAGGGTTGGAGATGGACGAGGTGGTCCTGGGTGGTGGCGGCGGCGGCAGCAGGTACGTTCCTGCAAATATCCATGTATTGATCGACTTGTATCGCTAATATCGGTGGCCCTCACTCTGTTTCTAACTGCTACGTAGCTATCCCCTTCGCTTCCGTAATTCTTGTGGTGGTTTTAGTTCAAATTTAAACTAAAAACCATGGCAAGAATTATAGAATAATGGAGAAAGTTGTAATAACATATACATATATTTTGCTTGGTGCATGCTTGATGTAATAGAGTTGCCGCAGGAACATGAAGCCAAAATTCAAGATCGGAAGAAGAAAGTTCCGGCTCTGCATTCGTGACGAGCGGGGAACCAGGATTTGTGACGAGGGCGCGGCGAAAACCATGCTGAGGACCACGCCCTTGGGCCGCGAGGTGGCGCTCAAGGAGGACATGCGAAGGGCGACGTGCTACTATCGGGAGCTCCAGAGTCTGGGCATGTTCAAGTGGAGAGCTTACAAGCAGCATCGACACACGATACAGAGCTTGATAAAGACCATCGTCCAGGCAAGGAAGAGGTACAAGGATCGGCGCGTCGACGCGGGGGTTTTCTACCTTGTGCCGAGTGACATGGCGGACTACTCGACGGTACAAGTACGCAGCCACGTGTACAACATGCCTATCAAGGAAGCGGTGCGAAGGTGCCGGTCGGAACTTGAGAGGAGAGAAGACGCCCTTGATCGGCATAACAACATGGCTTCTCAAATCGCTGATGATCACACCGGTTTGCTTTCCCCTGCTGCCAGATTGCTTTTGTGCACTACCCTATCCTCCCTGATTCTAGCTTGTGTAATTGTGCTTTTATGAAAAGAAAAACCACAAAAAGCATCTTTTTTTACTCTCTCATTGTTTTATGGGGACCCTTAATTTTATACCTGGTGATGATTGGAGCCAACACTATTGGACAGTCTGAGTAGCTCTTGGAAACAACTCAGTGATGTAGTCCTGTGAGTAGTTCTACTGAAAGAATTAAGCATCCCCGTGACCTAGTCACACACGCTGTAGCTTTATGGATGTCATGTCTCCGAGCGAGTCCAGATTATCTCTCCATTACACGGAAGAACAAATCCCCACATACGCCTCTACATGTCCCTCTGAATATCTGAAGACACCTTTATAATCACCGGTTCACCAAGTGATGTTTGATGCAATCAAGGCACTCTCGGGTGATAGTGATTAAATATGGTCTCACGGTCCAAGGAACTGGTTACTACGTTTACTAGTCATTCTAACGTGAACTTCGTGACTTGATCGTGTTACAATTCCTGCATTAGGTATATCCATCATTTCATTCATCTAATGAAATGATCCCATTGTCAATTGAAATAAATATCCATGATCGGGAAACGTCGATCATCGATTGACCAATGAATTAGTGTCTAGAGGATCACTGGAGACTCTGGTGGTTTACATATCACACGTGTATTGACGTTTCTATCAATACAGTTATAGCATGATATAAAAACTATTATAAACTTAATGAAATATATCAATAATCTATATTATTATTTGTCTCTAGGTCATATTTCCAACAGTCTCCCACTTGCACTAGAGTATAATAAACTAGCTGCATTTAATACGAATCATTACACCATAAAACTTTTGGTATTTTTGATCACGCTTGCTCATGGAAGAGGTTTATTTATGGATTGTACTATACAGATCATTATGTCTTTGCGAATTGTTAATGTCACTTAATTTTACATTCTTCTTATCATCATATGATAACCTTGCATAATTATTTATGCTTTGGCGATAGAGTGTTGTTTTATTCCTTCTGCCATGACATCTGATTAAATCAATCAAAAGATGGACTTCCCCGGCAGTAACATTGCATATTTTACCTTTGAAGTAAATCTTATAGATAGTGCAATAAATGCTACTTCGATGTCTAGCCATGCTTCTCTTATCCTAAGGTACTCAATGTTGTGAGAATTCCAATCATCTAGGTTGGGTGGAACTTCCTAGCGTCACCCTTTTACGATTAAGTTCACCATTCTTTACAGATCAGGTGTATACCTTCAGTTTTCTCTAAACATTGAAGACTATACTTAACCCTTTGTTTAGTGATTTACTCAGATATGTACCTTCAGTTCTCTCTAGACCACAATGGGAAAAGCGAGTTGGCTCTAGGCAATAGCACGAAAACTCATCTTCCCTGTAATAACCATTATTAACAACTACAAAAAACAAGCATGTGAAAGTTGCAATTATAATTTCACGATTACAAGATAGCCACTAGGTCGCTACAGTTCAACTTTTTTCCCCTATGTTGGGGAAACATACCAACACTGATCAGCCTTTACATTTGGTAACATAACAAACAGTAGAAGCTGGTCTGCAGACAGGATTATCCACAGTTCAGGTCTCGAATTCAAGACTTAAAAAGGTCTCTAAATTTTATATTCTGCTTAGAAATGTTAAAGTCCAAATATAATGGAGAGAAATGTACCTGCTCATATTCAGCAGCATATGGTAATTTCTGTAGATAATTCATATTTTTTACATCATAATCCCATAAGAATGATATGTGATAGCCAATGATCCTTTTTTTTATGGTTTGGGCATTTCCACCAAACTCTTGATGAGGGAACGCAAAGTCTGCAGAAAAAAAAGATAGCATGCATAAGTGTAGCTTTAGAAAAACAAAATAAACAACACATGTACATTACAAATTGGCATCCACGAATAGTAGATGAATATACGGGATCCGGGATCAATCTTCTATGAACATGATTCCAAATTTGAAAAGACATGCCAAATAGAGGATAGTAGCTCATGTCTAAGTAAGTAGAACTAACAAAGCTTGACATTTAATCATTTCAGGAAATAAATAGATAAAAATGATTTTATGGATGGTATCTGAAAACAAGAATTGAACATTATAATGCATGACTGCTACTTTGGGTGATATGTGATTCCATTGTTTTTTTTCAATCAATGTAGTACCACGCGAAGTTGTAGAGTACAGAAATAAGATTAGTAGAGACTATATACATTTGTGCCGCAATAGGAAAAGGCCCCTAGATGGCCATTGGGAGACCCTGCGATTTTTAGTGACCTCATTACAGTTCATAAAACAGTAGTATAACAGACATTAGCAAATAGAAATTGCATACCGCAAGATAAATGGTTGATGCAAATGCATAATCATAGGCACGAGTAAGAACAAACATTGACTAAACTAGAAAAATTATGTTGTTAGATTACACTGGCAAGTGATGAAATACTTTGCTAATTTGGCATAGCATTTTGACATAGATGAAATTCACCAAACCCACGGAACACTTAACCATATTGTCCATCACATAATGTCACGATGGAACGGCTGCAACCCAATAAGTCATCCTGCATATGAAGGTGATGATCATCTTGTCCCTTGATCAACAATGAGAAGTTAAAACCAAATGAACGAGGAGGTCAAAGATATTTCTGTTTGCATTAGAACAAAATGAATAACTTATGGAAGAACCCAAGAATATGTGCCCACAGAGTCCCATGGAAATGGTGGGAGGAGCCATTCCGTCATTAACAATGCACCTTTCCGCCAACCGTCCTCCAGGTGCAGCTGCTTCAGCATCGGCGGACCGTCCACACATTCCCCTCAATGACAGAAACAACAACCAATCTTAAAGCTTCACTGTCTCGCGGAGGCCGAATTAGCGGAACAGTCTGGAGATACATTGCGTCGAACAGCTTGTGTGCACGATTGGCCTCCACCAGATCGCTACAATGGAATGGCAGAACGCCCAGATATCAGCTACACTCTGGGTGCTGACAGGCGGCAGCTCTGCGCGGGGACAACCGAACAAGCAGCGGCGGCGAGAAACTGAGTGCATGCACGGCGACCAGATACAGCGTGCCGGCGAGTGGCCAAGGTGGAAGGGGTGAGGGGGAGGTGTACTTGTAGTCGACTGAAGAGCATATCCACTACAGTTTTCTCTGACAACCCAATCTTTTTGACTCGAACATAACTTAACTTTTTTTTTCCGAGAATAAGATAATTTCCTGTTTGGCCAATGGTAATTCCTCGACATTCTTGGACGCATATTATATGGTTCAAATGTGTGAGCATAAGACCCTATATAGTCATTAGGCCAAAGGATTTATCTGTTGGATATATTAGTGATCTGCAGTTTTCTGTAGTCAAATAAGTTTTCTTAATGGCTTTTAGGGGCTGTTTAATAACAACCATTGGATGCCCTGATCAGGGGCATCCTAACCATCCATCTCCCAGGTGTGGTTTCCCTGGTGCAGGTCCTATATAAAGGGGCCCTAGGGTTTGAGAAGCACACACTCATAGGGTTTGCTCTCTCACTCTCTCCCTGCTCACTGATCAAGCAAGGACTGAAAGCACCAGGAAGAACCACTCTCAGCTGAAGATCAAGAACACAAGCAGAAGTGGAAGAAGCAAGAGGAGGCCATGGCTGGACCTCCAGATCAAGGTACACAACTCCTGATCCCCTTTTGTGGCTCTAATCTTGAGCTAGATGATCCTATGGGATCTAACAGTGGTATCAGAGCTTCTAGCCCAAAGATTGAGCCCACTTTTGTATTGGATTATGTTGCTGCAAGCTTGTTCTTTCTGGTTTGTTCAAGTTCTTGCTGCTGCAGTCATGTTTCTGTTCAAGTTCTTGTTTCAGATCAAGAACTGCATAAAGTTGAGGTTTTAGCCCTAAAACTTTTAATTTTGAGCCCTAATAGATTAGGAAGAGGTGCTAGGGTTGCTTTTATGCAATTTTTATGTGGGGATTTGTGTTACTGGTGCAAACCCTAATCCCCAATTACTCAAGAAACCCTAACCCTAGTTCATTGAATTGATGAACCCTAACCCTAGTTCACTGAATCGATGAACCCTAACCCTAATTTCCCTAATTACTGAAGAACCCTAACTCTAATTCCCGTATCAGACAAACCCTAACCCTAATCTAATGACTAAGTGGTGGTGGATACTTACCTTATGGGCTTTGTCGCCGTCGCTGGCCACGGCGGCACCGGAGCCACCTTCTCAAGCCGGCAGGAACGCTCGGGCTCGAGCCCGTGCAGCCTCGCCATCCACCACACCGGGTCGTGATGGAGCTCTCTCTCGGTCGTTTTCCGCTGTAGGAGCCCACCGTGGTGCCGGACTTGGCACGGTGCCGTCGACGCTAGTCCAGGGATGCCTGCCCGCTGCCGCCGTCTCCGCGCAGAGGGAGCCGTCGAGAGCCGCTTGACGGAGGTGCGCGCAAGCCAAAGCTGCACGCAGCTCCGACGAGGGGGCCTGGCCGACACCGCAGTCGATGGCCTGGCGCTGGCGCATCATTACTGTCATCGCCGCCAGGCGCCTCGCACGACTGATCGGGAGGAGGAGGGGCAAATGGGGGCTAGGGTTGTGGGGGGCGTCATCGTGCGTCGGTTCGATCCGACCGGGCACACCCTCCACCGTTGGATTAGATCCAACGGCCTGCAGCAATAGCTGCTTAATGGGCCAGGCGGGCCACAGAAGGGGATGAGGGGGAGTTGGGTTGGGCCAGATTCGGCCGAGTCTGATTTTTCCTTTTAAATTTAAATAGAAAGAGGTTTTGGGGCCCAAATAATGTATATTTTTTAAGGTTAATGTTTATAAGAGTTAGGGTTTATGTAAATGATTTATGGGGCTAAATGTTTGGCATATTCTGATTATGCCAATTATGTAACATAATTGTCTGACTTTTTCTTTTCCTTTTTGTCATTGAATTATATGTCATACTTAAGTGTTCTTTATTGTGTTTATTATGCTTAGTTGATTCTTTTGTGTTGTTTTTCAAATAAATTGTGATGATAATGTTTTGCTGCAAAATAAAGTTTGAAATCCTCTAATTAAGCATGGCTTATGTCTATCATTCTGGCCAAAGCTGATTGATAGACATTTTGAGCATGAAATATTTATTAGTCTGGTTCACTTCTGGCCAAAGCTGATGTGCTCCAGACTGATGAAAAGAATTTTATATGTGAAAGGATTTAATTAAGTGTGGCTTATATCTGTCATTCTGGCCAAAGCTGATTGGCAGATATTTTGATCACAAAATTTTATTGATCATGTCTATTTCTGGCCAAAGCTAATGTAGACTAGATTGATAAAAGAAGTATGAAATAGTTACGCTTAATCAAAGCATTTGTTTTCTTTTACAGCATCTAATGCCTCTCAAATTGCTGGAATTATTAATGGCATAGAACATTTGACTGGTAGCAATTTTGGTACATGGAAGGAAAAGCTTGAGATCACTTTAGCTTTTCTGAATATTGATTATGTCCTCCTTAAAGATCCTCCTACTGCGCCTACTGAAGGTGATGAGAATTATGATGCCCTGAAAAGGGTTTATGATGATGAGAAAACTAAGTGGGAGGATTCAAATCGTAAGTGCCTCATGATTATTAAGGGCTCCATCACTTAGAGTATGAGGGGAGCTGTTCTAGACTCTCAGACCGCCAAGTGTTACCTTGGAAAGATTGAGGACCAGTTTAAGGGATCATCCAAAATTTATGCAACAAGCCTCATTAGAAGGCTTATTGATGAAAGTATGATCCAACTGGGAGTCTGAGAGAACATATCATGAGGAAAAAGCAACATGGACACTAAACTTAAGACAATGGAAATGGAAATCTCTGAAGGTTTCCTTGTCCATTTTATTATGTCATCCTTGCCCACAGAGTTCTCTCTGTTTAACATCAATTACAATGCGATGGATTCTAAATGGGGCATGGATGAAATGATGGCTAGATGTGTACAAGAAGAGGAAAGGCTTAAAGCTGGACGAGTTGATCATGTCAACCTGTTCAAGCACTCCCAGAAGAAGAAAAATCAAAAGTTTATGAAGCCTAAGCCTACTCAGTTTAAGGATAAAGGGTAATCTTCTAATTTCTTTCAGCAAAAGAATCCTAACAAAGCTCCTAATGCAGATGCACACCCTAATGCTGATGGTAAAGATCCTAATGGATGTCGCTTTTGTGGAAAAAGTGGACATGTCCAGAGGGATTGTATTGGGTTCATGAAATGGCTTAATAAGAAAGGTACTAATATTATAACCTTTGGTGACGAATCCCTTTATGTTAATTATGCCACCAATACATGGTGGGTTGACTCAGGTGCAACAATTCATGTTGCAAACTCCTTACAGGGATTCGATACGAAGAGGACCCTAAGAAGAGGGGAAAGAATCATTAGAGTTGCTAATGGTGTTGAGGCTGAGGCTGAGGCTATTGGAGAGTTTTCACTTACGCTCCATAGCGGCTTTACACTTCGTTTATGTAATGTTCTTTATGTACCCTCTATGAGACAAAACCTTGTGTCCGTCTCATGCTTAGATGATGATGGTTTTCACTGTGACTTTGGGAACAAGAGATGTATAATTATGTTTGACAATAATAATGTTGGTCTTGCCTTCCGACAAGACAAACTTTATCTTGTTTCCTTATTTGATTCCCTAAATGAAGCTGATGCCTCTTCTAATGTGAATGTTAGTACCAAGCGTAAGCGAGATGATAATGAGACTTCTTTGAAACTATGGCACTATCGTTTGGGCCATATTTCGAGGGGGGGAATTGAGCGTCTCATTAAGGAGCAAGTCCTTCATCCTTTGGATTTCTCGGATGCGGATCTGGATCATTGTATTGAATACATCAAAGGGAAATATACTAAGAGAATCAAGAAAGGTGCAAATCGAAGCATGGGAGTTTTAGAAATTGTTCACACAAATATTTGTGGTCCGTTCAATGTGAGATCAGTGGATGCTTTTGATTCCTTCATAACATTCACTGATGACTTCTCCCGCTTTGGATACATCTATCCTATCAAAGAAAGATCTGAGGCATTAGACAAGTTCAAGATATTTAAAGCTGAAGTTGAGAATCGAGTTGGTCAAAAGATCAAAGTTGTAAGGTCTGATCATGGTGGTGAGTACTACAGTAGACACACTTCTTATGGCCAAATTCCTGGACTTTTTGCTAAGTTCCTACAGAAAAAAGGTATTGTTGCTCAGTATTCAGCACCGAGCAAACCTCAGCAAAATGGAGTCGCTGAAAGGCGAAATCGTACTCTTATGGATATGGTACGAAGTATGTTAAGTCACTCTACTTTGACGCTTGGTTTATGGATAGAAGCTCTGAAGACAGCTGCACATATTCTTAATAAGGTCCCCAGCAAATCGGTGCCGAAAACACCGTATGAATTATCGACTGGGAGAAAACCTACCCTGAGTTATTTCCATGTGTGGGGCTGCCCTGCTAAGGTAAGAGTTTTCAACCCAATTATGGGAAAGTTAGACCCCAAGACCGTCAGCTCCCACTTCATTGGTTATCCTGACAAATCTAAGGCATATCGTTTTTATTGTCCAAAGCAATTCACTAAGTTTGTTGAAACAAGGCATGCTATGTTCTTGGAAAGTGATATGATGAAGGAGAGTATGACTCCCAGGGAAATAATCTTGGAGGAGAAACGAGATTATGTTCCGATCCCTGTGATCCAAGAGCCAGTGTTTCCTATTCATGATGAGGTTATACCTCCAGTTGAAAGGACTGCTAATCCTACCCCTGCTGAGATACTGGTGACTCCGCCAGAGTCCATACCTAATGATAGTTCTACGGAAGATGCTCAGCAAACTGAAGTTGTGGTTGAGGTACCAAATAATGTACCTCTCAGAAGGTCTAAGCGGGTTAGAAAGTCCGCCATTTATGGTGATTATGTCACTTATATGAGTGAGGATATGAATGAGTCGATGTTGGATGATGATCCTGCATTGTTTAAGGAAGCCATGCAAAGTGATCATTCGTCAGAATGGCTTGATGCTATGAAAGATGAAATGAAGTCCATGAGCATTAATGATGTATGGGACTTAGTAGTAATCCCTAAAGGAGCCAAAACTGTGGGCAGTAGATGGGTCTATAAGACCAAACATGACTCCAAAGGTGATATCGAAAGGTTCAAAGCAAGGCTTGTGGCTAAGGGCTTCACTCAAAGAGAAGGTATTGATTATAATGAGACTTTTTCACCTATCTCTTTTAAGGACTCGTTCAGAATTATTATGGCACTTGTGGCTCATTATGATCTGGAGTTGCATTAGATGGATGTCAAAACGGCATTTCTGAATGGTGACTTACATGAGGATGTTTACATGGCTCAACCGAAAGGTTTTGTTATGGAAGGGAAGGAACACTTAGGATGTCATCTTAAGAAATCCATTTATGGATTAAAGCAAGCCTCAAGGCAATGATACTTCAAGTTTGATCAAGTGATAAAGAATTTTGGTTTCAAAGAGAATGAAGTGGATAATTGCATTTATGTGAAGTTCAGGGGGAGCAATTTTGTCTTCCTGATATTGTATGTCGATGACATACTCTTAGCCAGTAACAATAAGAATATGATGCTAGAAACTAAAAGGTTTCTCTCCTCAAAGTTTGATATGAAGGATCTCGGTGAAGCCGCTTATGTCTTAGGCATTCAAATTCACCGATATAGATCTAGAGGAATCTTGGGGCTATCACAAAGAGCGTACATTGAGAATGTACTCAAAAAGTTCAATATGCATAAGTGCTCAGCCTCGCCTACTCCTATTGTCAAGGGTGATAAGTTTGGAACTTTGTAGGTCCCAAGTAATGATTATGAATCTGCGCAAATGAAGTCAGTTCCTTATGCTTCAATTATTGGAAGTATGATGTATGCACAAGTGTGCACTCGCCCTGACTTAGCTTTTATAACCGGGATGCTTGGCAGATATTAGTCTAATCCAGGGTTGGATCACTAGAAGGCTGCTAAGAAAGCTTTGCGCTATTTGCAAGGCACTAAAGGCCCCATGCTCACATATAAGAGAACTGATAACCTCGAGGTGGTGGGTTATTCAGATGCTGATTTTGCGGGGGGTGTTGACACTAAGAAATCCACATCGGGTTATATTTTCACCCTAGCAAAAGGAGCTATTTCTTGGAAAAGCACCAAGCAAAGTGTTACTGCATCGTCAACAATGCAGGCAGAGTTTGTGGCATGTTATGAGGCAACCGGGAAGTCAGTATGGCTGAAGAATTTCATTCCGGGTTTAAGGGTGATTGACATTATATCTGAGCCACTCACTCTTTTCTGCGATAATCAACCCGCAGTGATCTATTCGAGTAACAACAAGTCAAGTGGTGCTGCCAAACACATTGACATCAAGTATCATTGTGAAAGATAGACTCCAGGATCAGACAATAAGTATTAAGCATATAAGAACTAACGCAATGTTAGCGGATCCACTTACAAAAGGCCTGCCATCCAATGTGTTCAAAGAACATGTTGCTAGCATGGGATTGGCAGAAGACTTTTGATCCTAGAATTGGGACCGTTATGATACCATCTCCCCATAAGTCTAAGAAGGGTTCTTCTCTTCGATGGAACGATGTACTATAGTCAATTAGTTCAATGGTACTTAACTGACCATTACAATTTATTGTCTCTGTATAAGTTTCAACAAAGAGTTGAGCTCATAAGTTTGTAATAAGTATAAGTTTATGGAGCTCTTAAGTTAAAGGAGTTCTGTTTTGAAATAAAGTGGTATATTGTAGTAACTGGGTTCTGCGGCACTTTGTGACTGTTGTAATTATGTTGTCTCGTATGTTGTTTTGTTGAGAAATGGGCTTATAAGTTTATCCTTACGATCAAGGGGGAGAATGTTGGATATATTAGTGATCTGTAGTTTTCTGTAGTCAAATAAGTCTTTTAATGGCTTTTAGGGGCTGTTTAATAACAACCATTGGATGCCCTGATCAGGGGCATCCTGACCATCCATCTCCCAGGTGTGGTTCCCCTGGTGTAGGTCCTATATAAAGGGGCCCTAGGGTTTGAGATGCACACACTCATAGGGTTTGCTCTCTCACTCTCTCCCCTGCTCACTAATCAAGCAAGGACTGAAAGCACCAGGAAGAACCACTCACAGCTGAAGATCAAGAACACAAGCAGAAGTGGAAGAAGCAAGAGGAGGCCATGGCTGGACGTCCAGATCAAGGTACACAACTCCTGATCCCCTTTTGTGGCTCTAATCTTAAGATAGATGATCCCATGGGATCTAACATTATCTTATTTGCATTTTCGTTCATAGACTCTACAAAAATGAATCACAATTCTGGATAAGAATAACGGTATATCTTTCTCAATGCTGAAATACGTAGACTTCAGTCTTCGCTATAACAGTTTATGGCCGTCGGCAGTGGTATCGGCATCGCTTAGTTATTAGTTATTTTGATATATTTTTTAAGTTTTTCTTGGTCTACTGCGATCAAAATTCAGATATATGTCCGAATTTGATAAATACGTACGAATTCATCTATATTTTAATAAAATCGCCTATATTCATCTAAATTTCTCCGTGTTTGTTTAAATTTTGGCCAAACAAACACGAGTGGGAAACTAGCTATTCCCATGCCAAATGGTACATCCGTCCAGCGCTAAATACGTCTGAATTGAGTCTGAAAACGCCCAACAAGTGGAGATGCTCTAAGCATCAAGTTGCATATTCAGAGTTCACCGCGTGTGGTCACAGAATCAAGGACGTGCGAGTGTAGAGTTGGGAACAACATTATCACTTCTGCTTCGGTACTCCTCCCTATTCAAATTTTAAACAGAACAACAGCGAAGGACATGATAGTTTTTGATAATTAATTCCTATATTTAGTATATATAAACTCGTATGTATCCATATATGTATGTATTTTATATATCATGGTGAGCCCGTCCTTGTCGCTCACGATTCATGGTGGCTCCGTCCTCGCCGGCGGTGAGTAGTAGTTTCCTCCTATAAGTATCGAGCGTCGTTGTCGTCATAGGCATCGATCAACGCGAATTTGATACTCTAATTGCGTGTGCAATGATTATAATTGAGCTAGCGAAGGGCTGGCGAATTTGGTACAAGGTAGAAGAGGAGGGATGGGTGAAGAGGAAATGGCGTCGCTGCCTCTGCCTTCGTGTCTCGCGGCAGTCATGTCCTCGTCCTCACATGCGTCTATCAGGACTTTGAAGGATGACGGGTAGTTAGATCGATCTCCATATAAGAATGCGAATACGTGAGTGTACACATGAGTAATAAGGATTTAAGTTTGGACCTAATTGACCAATATAAATATTAGGAAATTAGAGATTAATTAATGATAAAAGCTAGATTGGTCTTTGAAGTTTGAGAGGGAGGAACACCGAAGTAGGCCTCCAACATTATAGGCTGCTCTAATGTCTAAACCTTCTTTTTTCCTTCGTATCGAATTTCTGAAACATTTCTTTCTAGTTGTGATAACAGATTCTTTTGTAAAATGGATAGAAGTTTTGACCTGTCCCTGTAAGATACCTATAGAATTGGAATTGAGTATCAACACACAAATCTGGATACAATGTACTATTAGCAAAAGTCGTGACAAACAGAGAAGAAAGAAGGGGGGAATCAGAGAAGTAGATTCATAAGTTGATACACGAGTCCCTAATTCCGAAGCAAGAGACGAGGAAGAGCGAGCCCTTTTTGCCGTGATCCTGATCTGGATAGTTTACTCGTTGTTGTGTGTCTGGTACATGTATATCCTATCGTGGGTTGCCAATAGGGAGGCCAATCTAGGAACGGACGTTCCCGTGCTAGCCAAGCCCTGGCCCATGACACCCCTCCCTCGAAATACGGCTTGTGACAGAGCACCAAATTCAAATTTCGCTAAAAGTAACCTTAACTCACACAAAATGAACCTGACAATGATGCTTCTTAGCCAAATTGGCCGAGGTGCCAGCCAAGCCCAATTGGTACATGTAGAGGAGGAGTTGCACTAGATGGTCAACTCATGTCTCACTTGGTTGGAGAGGTATCGAGGTGGGCTTTGATGAGGTCATACTTAGTTCTATGTATGAACTACGAGCTTTTGGTCATAAATCGAAGGATCCACCTTCAAAAAGTGTAAGGTGTCTCGGAATGTGCGTCTGAATCACTAATTGTTTCTCGGTAAATGGCATGTTTATGAATAGTAGAGGTATTGGTGACTTGGCTAAACATTTACACATTATTGATTGTGCGAGAGATCATAAATTGGATTTTGTGGGTATTTCTGAAACGGGTAGACGAGATTTCTCGGTTAGTCTACTTAACTATCTTTCTGGCCGAATAAACTTTACTTGGATTGCTCGTTGGCCACGTGGTAGATCGGGTGGCATCTTACTTGACGTAAGAACAAAGTTATGGATGTTTTGGCTAGTTCGGTAGGAGACTTTCATATCAAGCTCGATATCCACAACAAAGCCGATAACTTCACGTGGACTCTTATCGTCGTGTACGGTGCAGCCCAGGATGAGTTTAAGGTTGACTTTCTTCGCGTGTTGGTTAGTTTGGCAAAGAATAATCCACACCCTATTATTATGGGCGGCGATTTCAATTTTTCTAAGATTCCTTCATGAGAAAAGTCGTGGTAGATTTGACAATAGTTGGCCTTTCTTATTCAACGTTATTATTGACGGCCTTGATTTGCAAGAGGTTTCTATGATAGGAAGACAATTCACTTGGGTAGGAGGAAGGATGAGTCTTGCGTTTTGCCGCTGGCGGCTAATACTGGCACCTTGGCCTCCTCCTGTTGCGCACGCATGGGACTCGCCGGAGGGGGCACGAGTGGATCACGGTTCTCATGCCTGGGATCTGACTTTGGCTCCTCCGATGATGACTCTGCCCCGGCAGTTGGCGTCACGACGGCGCTCGAGGTTTTGGACGGAGATGAATCCCTGCTGCACTTTAAACTAGTGTGTGCTATTTACAATTTTAAGTACCATCTGAAAAACTAGTGAGGGCAATAGGGCAGGCTTAACATGCGCTGCAACATATATATACACAAATCCATAAAAAATGGATAAGATATCACACGGCGCATATTACTTCTCTTTTAGATGAAGTGCAACTAGGAAAAGGGATCTCAAGTAGGTGCTCAGAATGATCTAACTTCAAGATTCCAAAGCAGCACACTTTTTTTAGATCAAAAGGGACTCCATTCCCGGTTCCATTCCAAGAAATGAAACTAAACCACGTCTCATGAGTTCTTACAACAGGGAAAGAGGCTTACACTCTTAACCCAAAAAAGTACTACTAAAGATCACCATCAAGAAGACTACTGGGACTTAAAACAGCTAAAAACTCAACCCCAGAGGGCTCAAAACTATAGTACTTATATCAGGCAACCATTACAAAAGAGACTAGGCGGAAGGACGAGGAGCAGCAAGCTAGTACACCACATGGACACCATCTTATTCCTCAGGCGAAGCAGCACACATCAGGAAGTTATGGGAGAATTACAGTTGAAGCTACAAAAAATATACCTGCAATGGCAAGGCGGCAGTCATAACCGAGGGTTAAGATTAAGAACATTGTTGTCTACTCTATGGTTAGCTCATTCTGTGCATTTAAATGTTGGGTTTGCAATCCTGCAGTTCTGAATCAATAGAGGTCACGTTTTGTACAAAAAGATGAATACACCATTCATGTGAAACAAAATGAACCTGGCAGCATTGTTAGCTTATCTTGCCAATTGAGTGCATTTAGCTTAGAGTCCAATGTTCGAACAAAACTTGCAGGTTCCAACAACAACATCAAAGATGAGGCTGATATGGAACTCAACAGAAACATAATGAACAATAGTCCAACTAATATCTATTATAATCAGGCATGTCTGTTCAATACTCCTGCTGGCTTGATTAACGGAATAAAGACACCCATAAGACAACTAAAATAAGAGTGGCATTTGCTACATTAACTGAACAAGGACAACCATAAGACAGTAACAGTTGACACTTGCTAGATACCACATTAACTGAACAAGGACAACCATAAGACAATAGCAGTGTGTTGACTAGCAGAACAAACACAACCATGGGACCATGGATAGCACTAGTCTTGCTTGACATTGCTTGCTAGATGAAATAGCTGAGCGGGGACCACCAGACAGTGGCATGACGACTTCTATTGGAGTACCCTCCGATATGCTTGTGTTCATTCCTATCCACATCAAGTAGACCATGATACCAATATGCCTTAATAACTGGAGCCATTGAATTGTCTGCTCTTTTCACATACCACATATGGAACAACCAGAGTCATTGCATGTGTGCTCTTTTCACAATCCACCTATGGATCCACCAGTGTCATTGCATGTGTGTTCTTTTTACTAACAACAACCAGAGTCATTGAAATGTGTGTTCTTTTCACATACCACCTATGGATCCACCAGTGTCATTGCATGTTCGTTCTGTTCACAATCCACCTATGGATCCACCAGTGTCATTGCATGTTCGTTCTTTTCACAATCCACTTAAGGATCCCCCAGTGTCATTGCATGTGTGTTCTTTTTACTAACAACAACTTGAGTCATTTCATGTGTGTTCTTTTCACATACCACATATGGATCCACCGGTGTCATTGAATGTGTGCTCTTTTCACAATCCACATATAGATCCACCAGTGTCATTGCATGTGTGTTCTTTTTACTAACAACAACCAGAGTCATTGAAATGTGTGTTCTTTTCACATGACACATATGGATCCACCAGTGTCATTGCATGTGTGTTATTTTCACAATCCACCTATGGATCCACCAGTGTCACTGCATGTGTGTTCTTTTTACTAACAACAACTGGAGTCATTTCATGACTGTTCTTTTCACATACCACATATGGATCCACCAGTGTCATTGAAAATTGTGTTCACTTCAGAGACCACACATGGATCCACCGGTGTCATTGCATGTGTGTTCTTTTTACTAACAACAACCAGAGTCATTACATGTTTCTTCTTTTCACATACCACATATGGATCCACCAGTGACATTGCATGTGTGTTCTCTTCACAATCCACCTATGGATCCACCAGTGTCATTGCATGTGTGTTCTTTTTACTAACAATAACCAAAGTCATTGCATGTCTGTTCTTTTCACATACCACATATGGATCCACCAGTGTCATTGCATGTGTGTTCTTTTCACAATTCACCTATGGATCCACCAGTGTCATTGCATGTGTGTTCTTTTTACTAACAACAACTAGAGTCATTTCATGACCGTTCTTTTCACATACCACATACTGATCCACTAGTGTCATTGAAATGTGTGTTCTCTTCAGAGACGACACATGGATCCACCGCTGTCATTGCATGTGTGTTCTTTTTACTAACAACTAGAGTCATTGCATGTGTGTTCTTTTCACATAGCACATATGGAACAACCAGAGTCATTGCAAGTGTGCTCTTTTCACAATCCACCTATGGATCCACCAGTGTCATTGCATGTGTGTTCTTTTTACTAACAACAACCAGAGTCATTGAAATGTGTGTTCTTTTCACATACCACATATGGATCCACCAGTGTCATTGCATGTGTGTTCTTTTCACGATCCACATATGGATCCACCAGTGTCATTGCATGTGTGTTCTTTTTACTAACACAACTGGAGTCATTTCATGTGTGTTCTTTTCACATACCACATATGGATCCACCGGTGTCATTGAAATATGTGTTCCCTTTAGAGACCACAAATGGATCCACTGGTGTCATTGCATGTGTGTTCTTTTTACTAACAACAACCAGAGTCATTGCCTGTGTGTTCTTTTCACAATCCACCTATGGATCCACCAGTGTCATTGCATGTGTGCTTTTTTTACTAACAACAACCAGAGTCATTGAAATGTTTGCTCTTTTCACAATCCACCTATGGATCCACAAGTGTCATTGCATGTGTGTTCTTTATACTAACAACAACTGGAGTCATCGAACTGTGTGTTCTTTTCCCATGCCACATATGGAACAACCAGAGTCATTGCATGTGTGCTCTTTTCACAATCCACCTATGGATCCACCAGTGTCATTGCATGTGTGTTCTTTTTACTAACAACAACCAGAGTCATTGAAATATGTGTTCTTTTCACATACCACCTATGGATCCACCAGTGTCATTGCATGTGTGTTCTTTTCACAATCCACCTATGGATCCACCAGTGTCATTGCATGTGCGTTATTTTTACTAACAACAACCAGAGTCATTGTATGTGTGTTCTTTTCACTTACCACACATGGAACAACCAGAGTCATTGCATATGTGCTCTTTTCACAATCCACCTATGGATCCACCAGTGTCATTGCATGTATGTTCTTGTTACTAACAACAACCAGAGTCATTGCATGTGTGTTCTTTTGACATGCCACATATGGATTCACCAGTTTCATTGCATGTGTGTTGTTTTTACTAACAACAACCAGAGTCATTGAAATGTGTGTTCTCTTTAGAGACCACACATGGATCCACCAGTGTCATTGCATGTGTGTTCTTTTCACAATCCACCTATGGATCCACCAGTGTCATTGCATGTGTGTTCTTTTTACTAACAACAACAAGAGTCATTGTATGTGTGTTCTTTTCACATACCAGATATGGAACAACCAGAGTCATTGCATGTGTGCTCTTTTCACAATCCACCTATTGATCCACCAGTGTCATTGCATGTGTGTTCTTTTTACTAACAATAACCAGAGTTATTGCATGTGTGTTCTTTTCACATACCACATATGGATCCACCGGTGTCATTGCATGTGTGTTCTTTTCACAATCCACCTATGGATCCACCAGTGTCATTGCATGTGTGTTCTTTTTACTATCAACAACCAGTGTCATTGCATGTGTGTTCTTTTCACAATCCACCTATGGATCCACCAGTGTCATTGCATGTGCGTTCTTTTTACTAACAACAACCAGAGTCATTGTATGTGTGTTCTTTTCACTTACCACATATGGATCCACCAGTGTCATTGCATGTGTGTTCTCCACAATCCAACGATGGATCCACCAGTGTCATTGCATGTGTGTTCTTTTTACTAACAACAACCAGAGTCATTGCATGTGTGTTCTTTTGACATGCCACATATGGATCCACCAGTGTCATTGCATGTGTGTTCTTTTTACTAACAAGAACTAGAGTCATTGCATGTGTGTTCTTTTCACATACCACATATGGATCCACCAGTGTCATTGCATGTGTGTTCTTTTCACAATCCACCTATGGATCCACCAGTGTCATTGCATGTGTGTTCTTTTTACTAACAACAACAAGAGTCATTGTATGTGTGTTCTTTTCACATACCAGATATGGAACAACCAGAGTCATTGCATGTGTGCTCTTTTCACAATCCACCTATTGATCCACCAGTGTCATTGCATGTGTGTTCTTTTTACTAACAATAACCAGAGTTATTGCATGTGTGTTCTTTTCACATACCACATATGGATCCACCGGTGTCATTGCATGTGTGTTCTTTTCACAATCCACCTATGGATCCACCAGTGTCATTGCATGTGTGTTCTTTTTACTATCAACAACCAGTGTCATTGCATGTGTGTTCTTTTCACAATCCACCTATGGATCCACCAGTGTCATTGCATGTGCGTTCTTTTTACTAACAACAACCAGAGTCATTGTATGTGTGTTCTTTTCACATACCACATATGGATCCACCAGTGTCATTGCATGTGTGTTCTTTTCACAATCCACCTATGGATCCACCAGTGTCATTGCATGTGTGTTCTTTTTACTAACAACAACAAGAGTCATTGTATGTGTGTTCTTTTCACATACCAGATATGGAACAACCAGAGTCATTGCATGTGTGCTCTTTTCACAATCCACCTATTGATCCACCAGTGTCATTGCATGTGTGTTCTTTTTACTAACAACAACCAGAGTCATTGCATGTGTGTTCTTTTGACATGCCACATATGGATCCACCAGTGTCATTGCATGTGTGTTCTTTTTACTAACAAGAACTAGAGTCATTGCATGTGTGTTCTTTTCACATACCACATATGGATCCACCAGTGTCATTGCATGTGTGTTCTTTTCACAATCCACCTATGGATCCACCAGTGTCATTGCATGTGTGTTCTTTTTACTAACAACAACAAGAGTCATTGTATGTGTGTTCTTTTCACATACCAGATATGGAACAACCAGAGTCATTGCATGTGTGCTCTTTTCACAATCCACCTATTGATCCACCAGTGTCATTGCATGTGTGTTCTTTTTACTAACAACAACCAGAGTTATTGCATGTGTGTTCTTTTCACATACCACATATGGATCCACCAGTGTCATTGCATGTGTGTTCTTTTCACAATCCACCTATGGATCCACCAGTGTCATTGCATGTGTGTTCTTTTTACTATCAACAACCAAAGTCATTGCATGTGTGTTCTTTTCACATACCACATATGGATCCACTAGTGTCATTGCATTTGTGTACTTTTCACAATCCACCTATGGATCCACCAGTGTCATTGCATGTGTATTCTTTTTACTAACAACAACTAGAGTCATTTCATGAATGTTCTTTTCACATACCACATATGGATCCACCAGTGTCATTGAAATGTGTGTTCTCTTTAGAGACCACACATGGATCCACCGGTGTTATTGCATGTATGTTCTTTTTACTATCAACAACCAAAGTCATTGTATACGTGTTCTTTTCACATACCACATATGGAACAACCAGAGTCATTGCATGTGTGTTCTTTTTACTAACAACAACCAGAGTCATTGCATGTGTGTTCTTTTCACATACCACATATGGATCCAGCAGTGTCATTGCATGTGTGTTCTTTTCACAATCCACCTATGCATCCGCCAGTGTCATTGCATGTGTGCTTTTTTACTAACAACAGCCAGAGTCATTTCATGTGTGTGTTTTTCACATACCACATGTGGATCCACCAGCGTCATTGAAATGTGTGTTCTCTTTAGAGACCACACATGGATCCACCAGTGTCATTGCATGGTGTTCTTTTTACTAACAACAACCAGAGTCATTGCACGTGTGTTCTTTTCACATGCCACATATGGATCCACCAGTTTCATTGCATGTGTGTTCTTTCCACAATCCACCTATGGATCCACTAGTGTCATTGCATGTGTGTTCTTTTTACTAACAACAGCTAGAGTCATTTCATGACTGTTCTTTTCCCATACCACATATGGATCCACCAGTGTCATTGAAATGTGTGTTCTCTTCAGAGACCACACATGGATCCACCAGTGTCACCGCATGTGTGTTCTTTTTACTAACAACAACCAGAGTCATTGCATGCGTGTTCTTTTCACATGCCACATATGGATCCACCAATGTCATTGCATGTGTGTTCTTTTCACAATCCACCTATGGATCCACCAGTGTCATTGCATGTGTGATCTTTTTACTAACAACAACCAGAGTCATTGCATTTGTGTTCTCTTTAGAGACCACACATGGATCCACCAGTGTCATTGAAATGTGTGTTCTATTTAGATACCACACATGGATCCACTAGTGTCATTGTATGTGTGTTCTTTTTACTAACAACAACCAGAGTCATTGCATGTGTGTTCTCTACGGAGACCACACATGGATCCACCAGTGTCATTGCATTTGTGTTCTTTTTACTAACAACACCCAGAGTCATTGAAATGTGTGTTCTCCTCAGAGACCACACATGGATCCACCAGTGTCACTGCATGTGTGTTCTTTTTACTAACAACAACCACTGTCATTGCATGAGTGTTCTTTTTACAATCCACCTATGGATCCACCAGTGTCATTGCATGTGTGATCTTTTTAATAACAACAACCGGAGTCATTGCATGTGTGTTCTCTTTAGAGACTACACATGGATCCACCAGTGTCATTGAAATGTGTGTTCTCTTTAGAGACCACACATGGATCCACCAGTGCTATTGCATGTGTGTTCTTTTTACTAACAACAACCAGAGTCATTGCATGTGTGTTCTCCTCAGAGACCACACATGGATCCACCAGTGTCATTGCATGTGTGTTCTTTTTACTAACAACAACCAGAGTCATTGAAATGTGTGTTCTCTTCAGAGACCACACATGGATCCACCAGTGTCATTGCATGTGTGTTCTTTTTACTAACAACAACCATTGTCATTGCATGTGTGTTCTTTTCACATACCACATATGGATCTACCAGTGTAATTGCATGTGTGCTTTTTTACTAACAACAACCAGAGTCATTTCATGTGTGTTCTCTTCAGATACCACACATGGATCCACCAGTGTCATTGCATGTGTATTCTTTACTAACAACAACCAGAGTCATTGCATGTGTGTTCTTTTCATATACCACATATGGATCCACCAGTGTCATTGCATGTGTGTTCTTTTCACAATCCACCTATGGATCCACCAGTGTCATTGCATGTGTGTTCTTTTTACTAACAACAACTGGAGTCATTTCATGACTATTCTTTTCACAGACCACATATGGATCCACCGGTGTCATTGAAATGTGTGTGTTTCTCATTAACCACAGCTAGAGTCATTGGATGTGTGTTCTCTTCAGAGACCACATATTTATCCACCAGTGTCATTGAAATGTGTATTATTTTCAACTACAACCGTTGGCCACAAACAATCGGGACGCAGATCTAACCAGCAACCGCTCTGGGCTTATAGAAGACCCGATCCCCGATTGTTAGGCGCCGTTGGATCGGGGTGCGTGGACGATAGTGATGTCCTTCGCGAGGGCGATCCGCGAGAAGTCTGGTATGTGAACTTATTGGCAGTGGCAACGACGCTGGGCCTACGTCCTTGCCCTTATCCCCTTAACCTCGGGGCCGAAGATCAGATCGTGTTCCTTCATCGCCATGGAGAGGGAGAGGCCCAAACTCAGCTTGCACGAGGCTCAGATGTTCGCCCACTACGACATACTCGCGCTGCTGTTCACGAGGCTTACGGCCGGCTTCGAGATCAGCTACGACGGGGTTCCTTTCGGGCCCTCTTGCGCGACAACACGTTGGCGAGGCAGATCGAGGAGCGCCGCCACCAGCTGTCGGAGCGGAAGAGGGTAATGGCGAGGTACTCGCGTACGAGCACGTACTGGCGAAAGCTGTTCAAGAAGGAGCGGGTTGCGTTGATTGAGCTGTACGGAACCCACCAACGGGAGATCCACCCGGATCTACGCAACCCCGAAGGGAGGCAGCACTTCTGGGCAGTGCCTGGGCGTACGAAATCCACCGTTATCGAGCAGCGCGCCGTGAAGAATCCATGAGGAGGAGGAATGCTGCCGGGAATGTCGGCATCGATTCTGACGCGGAGGAGGCTGGCGGCGACGCGGACAACATCGTCAATGATGGAGACTGCGGGAGCGTCATAGTCGATTAGGGCCACTTAAGCATAAATTAAATCTATGTATGGTATCTTAATGCGCTCTTTGGATCTGGTCACTTGAGTCATGGTCGATTATTGTCATAATCTATATATATTGGCCATGTTTTAGTTGTCTTTGTCTTTGAAACTAGTCGATCGAAACTCGTCCAATCCTGAAAATAAAGTTCGCGCGTTCCTGGCATATCTGATGGGACAATACTCTGACTCTACTCCCAGCACTTGATGGCAAAGCCATAATTTGGAGTGCGCCAGAGGAGAAGGGATCGAGCGTGTTGTAATAGTGTACTACTCCTGTCCAAATATAACTGACTTAGTTTTTTTAGATATTTAATAAATGTATCTATATCCAAAACATGTCTAGATACATGTTTTAGGTTTCTGTGTCTTTCAAACTAATCAAAAGTCGTCAAATTCTGAACAAAAAAGTCATTGCGTTCACACCTGATGGGACAATACACTGACTCTGCTACTTGATGGCACAACCATAATTCCGGAGTGCGCCAGAGGAGATGGCAATGCAAGGGAGATGGGAACTAGTAGCCGCGTCCAAACATAGGTAAAAAATTAATGTAATAATATTTAAAAAAATTGTAATCTGGTCCACATGACTCCATCACAGACATGTTGCACGCGCCAGATATAAATAAAGACGACACGGCTAGTTTAGTTTCAATGATATAATTCAACATACGATGTTACTGTGCCCGCATCTTTCTGCTCCTCTTATTAGTCTGCTAGCCCACGCTGCATTAAGCATCAGTTGATGAGGATAAAAAATGATAAAATGGCAAATAAAACAATTTTTAAGCTTACCTTTCATCCGGAGAATCGTACAAAGATAAAATTGGCAGGGATTTATTATTTCTCCTGCAGTTAGCCGAAAGATCCTCAAGAACATCCTCAATCACCCCTACAACTTTTTCATATTCTAAAACACCTCCATTATTTGCCCTTTCCTCCCTGTTCCGCTTACCTTTTTGTTTCTTTTCACACCCTTTTCTCGCCGGCACCTCCACTTCTTCATAAATTGGCTGCTTACGTACGTTTTCGTCCGAGTGCTCATCACCGTCTTCGCGCTGCTCTTTCGCCAGTTCTGGCTGAGAAGCCTCATTTTCTGCCACTGGGTGTGAACAGGGAAAATATCATGTGTAACTGGGTTTTTGCACAACCTCTTGATATGGCTGAATCCGCCACAACGTTTGCATTTCTTTTTCCTAGCTCCTAGCCTTGGACCTTTATCGGTGGAGGCTTCGATCCTTAGCTTTCTAGGCCTCCCAGGTGGCCTCCTAAGAACTAGTGGTTGAAGTTTGAACCCTAGATCGACAATCTCCCAATCATTTTCATCGGCCATAGGTTGTACGTTTCCTGCATAAGTTGCAGCAAACTTGTCAATGGAGAAATAGTTGTCGACATAGTTCTCTATTTCAGCTCCGTTACCTCTAAGCTTTAAGATGAAGTAAATTGCGTGGTGACATGGCGTATCAGAATCGCCATCTTGCATGAACAAGTCTTGTTTCCAATGTCTACAGTGTACCTTCGTTCACTTCCATGCTTGTATTCTGCATAAACCTCAGCCAATGTTCTGGAACTTCTGACCATCCTCATCTTTATCGTTCTCATTGCCCTGGTTCTTGCATTCAGTAACATAACCACCTTTGGAACTATTTTATGGCCTAAAAATTTTCTTGCACAAATTCTTTCCCTTAAATCTATCTTCACCATTATGCACTGTCTTATTGCATCCAACAAAATAACAATTCCAAGTGTCTTCATGCCCGATATCTTATCATTGAAACTCTCTGCCAAATTATTGCAAACAAAATCCACCTTGCTTAACTCACCAAACTTGCTTTTGGCCCATAGCTTGGTGTGATGTTGTTCAAGGTATTTTTTCACCTTTGGCACTACATACATGTTCTGCAAGTAAGTAGCATGCGTTCTTGGGGTGTATGTGTATACTGATCGCCGCAAGTCCTCTTCAAAGATCTTTCCTTTGAACTTCTTCATGAAGTTAGTAGCGAGGTGCCGCATGCATTCCCTATGCTCATGTTGGAAATATGCCCTAGAGACAAATAGTAGTAAGGACTATTATCATATTTCATATAGTTTATGATTAAGTTTTATATCATGTTATAACTGTATTGAGTGGAAACATCAATACACGTGTGATATACAAACAACCAGGGGTTCCTAGTGAAACTCTAGTCACTGGTTCATTGGTCAACAAATGATCATGTTTCCTGATCATGTGGCATTTATGCCAGTTGGAAATGAGGTCATCTCATTCTGAGAATGAGATGATGAACCAATACCCAACCTAAACATCGTGACCCGATCATGTCATGAAGTTCAAGTTATGATGATTAGAAATGGTCCTCGTAGACTATTCCTTAGACCGTGAGGCTATATCAATCACTGTCTCCCGAGAGTGCTTAGATAGCATCAAACACCATCTGGTAAAATGGTGGTTATAAAGGTGTGTTCAGGTATTTGGAGGAAACCGTAGAGGCAATATATGTCAAGAGCGGGATTTGTCCGTCCATGTGACGGGAAGATACTCAAGGGCCCACTCGGAGAAGTTATATCCAATAGCTGCGCGGCGTGTGATTAGATCACGGGGATATCACTTGTCGAAACGAGTTAAGTAGCATTGTTCAGTAACGAGATTGAACCCGACATGGCGATGTCATTGATCATATCTCAGGCAATGCAAGTATCGAATGACAAAGGGAATAAGACACGACTGTCCCGGTTCAAACGACAAAAGATCTTCGTGGAACGCATAGGGGTCACATGGCCATCCAGGTCCCTCTGTCGATCATTGGTGCGGGGGTGTCCCGACCATGTCTGGAGTGTTCCCGAACCGTGGGGTATCACGCTTAAGGGCTTGATGATGCTTAGAGAGCATTTATAGGATCGGTAGAATCACCGAAGAAGTGAAGGGAGAAAACCGGAAGGGTTTCGGTAAGTCCGGAGGATGTCCGGAGTGGAGGTAGAAGGTGTTCCATGGCCACGGAGATTATATAATGTGTGAATGAATGTTAAATATTGATTTAATCATTTATTCATAATTATTTAATAAAGAGAAAATCAATTTAAAAAGGTTAAAGGCTTAATGGGCCAATTCCGGAGGGAAGGGGCCCATTAGGAGAAAGGAGAGAGGGAGAAGGGGCAAGGGGGAGGCCGGCTGGGCCTAGCCCCCCGCGCGGGGCCCACTAAGTGGCCGGCGGCCACCTCCTCCCCCCTCCTCTCCTTTAGTCCCACCCCGGGACTTGAGGCGAGGTAGTACCTCCCCTCCCCCTATATAAAGTGGGGTATTTGGCCTAGAAAATACACCCAATAATCAATAAAGGTCTCCCCACTTTTGGGAGGACCTCCAATTGATATTTTCTCTCTCTCCCTCTCTCTCTCTCATGACCGTGGTCCCAAATCTGGATCAAGCGAAGCGAGATGTCTTCATCATGGAGCTACTGCCGGCCACGGGATTCGGATCCGGAGCTCTACTTCCAGAATCGCATCGGATTAGGGAAGCGGGAGTCATCGTCAGGCACCGGACGTGTGTAATTCCCCGCGAGGTGTCGCACTTGAGGAACTCAAGTCGTTGGAGCCAGAAGGAGCGCAAGGACTTCATCATGACCTTGAGGCCGGCTTCGGCTCGTCTACATCAACCACGCTCTCCTGAGCGTTGACAACGATTTTCGGTCTTCAAGGGTAAGTTCGCGAAAAGCCCCTCACGGGATCAGACATTAATATATAGGTCCCGGCAGCTCAGGGGTTCAGGGCGAGTAAAATTTATTGTTTTTATGCTGAACCCCTATAGCTCAACCCCAGGAAACACAAAGATCAACAAGATTCTCAAGACCTCGCATGCACCGTGTGTATCACCAAGCCTTCGTGGTGACCAATTACTTCCCATAGTCTCTTCATGAACCAGGTCCAGCTTTCATTTGATTCACCTCAAGAACATCATAAGCTACGGTAGAAGCCAATTATGCGCCCAAAGCACAAGGTATAACATGTCCCCGAACTTCCCTGTTAAAGAAGTTGCGCCTATTGCCAAGTATGGCATGCAGCCGCCTAGGAACCCCTTCCAAGATGCCTTCAGTGCATAAACATCTCCTGAAGCATATCTTATCTGCCTGCTTATACCTGACCCCCCTCTAGACCTTTTCTCTCCCTTTCACAACCTCGTAATCGATGTCAACAACACTACCAGGTGATGTTTTCTCTACCTGAGCTTTGAAACTATACAACATATGAAAACAGTCATTCCACTTGCCTTGAATGAAGTCTAGAGCCATCTCCTTCCCATCAAAGACTCTGTGGTAAGGAATCAGAATGTTAAACTTTTTGCTAATCTTTGCTCTGAGTTCAGCAGGTCCAATGTTATGATCCTGCCTCACCCAGTCAAGTACAGTAGCAGCAATCCACTTGGTAGTTGCAGGTCTAATTTTACCACTTAAAGAAGTATTAGGGCAGTTGTGTTTATTCGTGTTTACTTTGATCTGCATTCGATAAGAATCCAAATAATTCAGAGCTAGTTATCAGCAGAATAAATATGAGAAAGACTGAAACTAAATGTAGCTATTGTAACCTGAAATGGGTGTCCACCCCGCATTTGAGATGCATGTAATCTCCATTTACACACATTACTTTCCCTACAGTACACCATAAATATCTTTTGGTCGCTCTTTTCAATGATAAATTTGAACCCAACTCTAATTGCATAGGTTGCAACTACATATCTACAGTCCTCCACATTATCAAAGACAGTCCCCTCATCAATTGTAGGATTGTCCATGTCAAAGTGTATCACTGGCATGTCCACGTCTTCGTCGTCGTATCTACATCCCATTTCCATATCTTCACATTCCCCTTCCTCATCAGTCCCATAGTCAGGCTCAAAGTTCGAATCAACCAAATATTCCCTACTCTTCATCCTATCAGGGTCAGCAGCCACGTCTGGATATGCTTTCTCATCATCATCCGCACCGCCACACATTTCAGTGCCTTCATGCTCGCTTGACAAAGCATCATGATCAAGGACAAGCTGTACAGACGTCCTGCAGTTACCAACACATATCCTTGCCATCACCACGAGACTAGAAACACTAATTGGGTTATGCAGAAAAGGAATCTTAGTTCTTACCCTTCAATGTGGACGCACGGCACCTTCTCCGAGCTCCATACCTCCAAAGCTCTGCACCCCGCTTCCTCTCCCCTGTTTCGTTGTCCTCTGTGCTCTCCAGAGTTGAAGGAGATTCTGTGCTCTCTAGCCGCACAGGACCCATATCCATGCTCTCAAGCCTCGCGAGATCCATCTCCGATCAGGATCCAGATCACCAGCATCGTTGGGCCCCTAACCCAACGGCCGACTCTCGGTTTTCGTTTCCAGACGCGCCTAGGCGATGGGCGGTGGCAAGGAGACAGGGTCAGGGAGGGGAGGGGACGTGAGGGGATGGCACGGAGGGGAGGGCGGGAGGACGACGGCCCAAGGGGACGACGAGAGCGGTGCACGACTAAGCGGAGTGGTGGCGGCAGGAGCAAAAGAGCGGAGCTGGTTGCGACAAAGCATGGAAAATTGCACAATAATGTGTTGGTGGGCGGCACCACCCTCGAACCTGGGACGCGCGCCATCGAAGGTGGAGGAGGCGGGCCCGCCAGTCAGAAAACATGCCACCTGTCAGCACGCTATGCACGGGGAGCACTTCACGTAATTTTTTAGCAGGTCCCACATGTCAGTCTGTTTTATCAAAACTTGCATGCAGTGCATGGCTGGTTCACGCGCTAGTTCCAAAGAAAAAGCCCGTTGATACAAACTTGAATTGGCAGTTCTGCTTCTTCTCCCCCGTCTCCTCGTCTCCTCGCAATGTAAGTTCCCCTTCGTCTCCCTCGTCTGTTATCCTCTTCTTCTTCTCCTCGCAGTGGTAGTTCTTCTTTCATCCTCGATCAAAACATTCCCGCACGTAAGCCATGGCCAGTAGCCGGATGAAGAGGGACTGGTCTGATCTCCCGGCCAACCCACTTCGCAAGATCGTCGACTACTTGCTGGAGAAAGAGGAGTACGTCGACACCTATGCTGCTTGTCGGGAAGTCTGCACCGATTGGCACCGCACTTTAAAGGTGCCCGAATTCCATCTCAACAAATGGATCATGATAGATCACACACTTCCAGACGTTGGCGACTTCACCTTCCTCAACCTCGCCACTGGTCGTTGCTTTAGGACAAATCTAATGGACGTCCATCGCAGGTTCACATTCACATTCGATATGTATTGGTATTTTCCATTGTAAACATCTTAGTGCTAACTGATGCCCTCTTCTTCCAAAATATTCTACTTCGTCGGTGTTTCTCGTGGCGTCATCGTGCTTGCTCAGAGGGTGGAGCCGTACCAGATTCGGCTTCTGAACCCAATCACTCATAAGTCTAACATTGGGTTTCAAGCACACATACCATCTGATCTTCTACAATCTGTCGTCGTGACGAAGTCCCTGACGATGGTGTTCGTTTGCACTGATTATCTAGATCATATTGCATGGGCCGATGAGAGCACCCCAACGGGGCAAATCAATGGATCATTTGGAGAAGGATTGTATTCTCCACCTCCTGATACGCTTTCTGTCTGCATGACGGCATTCCGAGGGAAAGTATATGCATTACTTGAGAATGAAGACATCTTGTCGACCAACATCTAGTTAGAGCAGCGCGCGAGCACTATCACGATGGCCAAAATAATTTCGGCCCCAGTCTTTTAACAGGTACGTAGAACCTACAAATTTTACCTTGTGGAGTCAGATGGTGATCTGCTTCTTGTGTTGAATAGGGATTTCGCCAAAGGGCAACCGGTGTTGTACCGGGTGGACACGGAGAACCGCTCTCTCAAGGCTGTCGGCGACATTGGAAGTCATGCCCTCTTCGTTGGTTACAATCGGTCTATCTCCATTGACACCAGGTTACACCCCATAGTCAAACCCGGTTGCATATACTACAGGAATTTTATCAGACTGTATGATCATGAGGTTCAAGCCTGGGAAGAGGAACCAACAATGGTAATGTATGGCTTAAGTCTGGAACATACACTGAGGCCTTACCCTCTGGACGATATACTGGCAGCACATTGCAGACGGAGAGAGTTCTCTGAACATGTGTTGGAGTAGGCGGGAGCCGCCGCCGACGAAATATAAAGGGGAGAATGAATCCTATATTCATCCTAGGTTATTTGCTAGCATTTTAAGGTCTATTTTTCAAAGTAGAAATTTGTACTATATTTATATTATTTCGATGAGCGGTATGCGTATTACCTTTCAGACAAAATTGTAATGTATTTAAATTTAGTACTTTCAGAATTTAAAGTATTTATTTTTAGTAGCTTCTTTCAGAATTCTCTGTGTTCGACATGGGAATCATCTCAGCGTGGGAATTCAGGTTCTACATGGAAAATTGCACAATAATGTGTTGGTGGGTGGCACCACCCCTCGAATCTGGGATGCGCGCCGTCGAAGGTGGAGGGGGCAGGCCCGCCTGTCAGAAAACATGCCACGTCGGCATCCCCTATTTCTGATGCCCTTTAAAAAAAGAAAACATGCCACGTCGTTATCCCCTGTTTCTGATGGTGTTGCTACACTCGATGGTATATGGTGGCATATAAATAATATCGTATAAACATAAGGGCACAGTCGTCAACATTTCTAAAATGAAACCCGGTCCCATCTCCTACCTGTCCTGGTACATTGCCCGATGAGGTGGATAGCCACGACCGATCTTTTTAATATGTTCGCACTCTTATGCTGAGAAGGGAAATAAAGATTGAGCTGTTAATGCAACGAGTGTCGAATTATTACCCTCTAAGGAAATGGGAAATGGTTATTTTCACGCGTGCCCGTAGTCCAAACCTACTGTAGTCTTTCATTCCCCTTCTCCGACTAACCACAGTTCACCTTGCGCAGCTCCTCCGCGCCGCACCAACTCGGGTAACATGGCCCCGCCGAAGCAGCCGTCGCCGCCGCGACAGCCGCCAAAACTGGGGTATTTAGCCCCTCTAAGGCAGGCCATGAAGCTCTACTTCAAGGCCGGTCTCCCATTGCCCTGCCAGGCGGATGATTTCCCCGAATGTGCCGAATCGGCCGCGGTGGCGACTGTGGCATCGTCGGTGCCAGATGCGGCAAGCAGGGCTAAGAGAGCGATGTGGAGAAATCACGCGGCGGGATTACGGCATGCTCTAGGCAGTGGGAACAAGGTACGTATCAAATCGTTCACGAGAGCATGCCGTCAAGGGTACACACCCTCGAACAGGGCAACGCCAAGGTCTAGGAACTCTCGTATCCATGCTTCGGCGCGGACTACCTTACCTCAGTGGGGGAGGCTGGGAGCACGCCGTCTGCGGCAAATACGCTCCATCCTATGCATCGTCGGAGGCCGTATCATGGCGGCGACCAAGCGTCTACACTCAGCATGCTGGATTGTTCGACAGCCGGAGCCGGCGGCGGGCATCAGGTCAGCCCCGAAATTCAGGTTCGAGTTCACACGGACCTATGATCCCGAGAAGGAGATGCCGAATTTCAGTTTCGAAGAAATCGTTGCGGCGGCGCAGATGGTCCAACTGAACCGGGACTAGCGCATGCAAATCGCTCGTGCATGAACGATGCAGATTTCTTATAGTTTGGCGGGAAGGCAATAGATCAGTTTGGGTTAAATGATCAAAGAATTTATGTCCTCTCAAGGCAATTGGCCAGCCAACTTTTCTGGTGGAGATCTTTAGTTTCTTCAGTGTAGAATAGTTAAGTTCATACTGAAGAATGGCTTTTGTAGATGAAATGCTGACGAATTGTTCTATAAACTAGTAGGATGTTTAGCCCACTTTTGTGCAGGTATAAGACCCTTTTGTATGGAAGTACTACTGTTGTAAGCAAATACTATCAAGTATCTATTTCCTTCAATTACTAGTCGTGGTTCAATCCAGTTAACTGGCATCTTTTTATCCCAAACTACAGATTTTGTGTCTGTTGTCTATGCTATAAACCATTTTTCCTTTGTCTTGTGTTGCCTGCAAAATGGTTCTGCAGTTCAAAGTATTACAAATGTAGCTACATTGTACTTGAAGAGGAGATGGACTACATTTTCCTGGCATCCACAGAATTGACATTGCTCATTGCTAGACCACCCTCTTTTCATGAGGTTGTCCTTGGTTATTCACAGAAATTATAAAGCACGATGTTCAACTACATCGATTCAAACTATTACACACACACACTACATCGAATTCATTACCCACACATACTACATCGATTGAAACTATTACACACACATACTACTTCAAACTATTACACACATGTACTACATCGATTCAAACTATTACACATTTTTAGTCGATGCTAACTTCCTGCTACGCTCTCCATACTACAAATTCATTAGCCACAAATACAACGACAATTCACCAGAGCTTCGTCTTCACTCGAGGGAAATCAGAACCACCAGCTCGTCCAAGCCCGGTTCCCCCACCGAAACTGTGTGCGCCGTCGCGAAACGGTGGTGGTCCTGTGCCATCGATCCTTCCAGGCCAACACTACAGGCGACGAGGACACTTTTTGGCAGCCTCTTCGGGGCCCTGAATGCCATGTACCGATTCCAGAACCTCCTCCAGGTGGATGATGACCGGGTGCTTCCAAAGAAAGCCGCCTGCCCTCGCTTGGAATCGACCAGACATCTTAGAACGGCGTCAGATCTTTCAGCCATGCCTTTACCTCGATGACCCATCTCGCTTTCGGTGGCACGATTTCCACCAGCTCGCCGCCAAGGCTATCGACGACCTGCTTGAGGGCCTCCGCCCCAAGCATCCAATGGGAGGCCAAAGCCGAGTTTGAGAAGAAACGGTTGCCCCAAGCGATCATCCCACCCACAGGTGCGATGCCAACGCATGAAGCTCATTTTCTCCCCGCAGCACTCGAAAGAACGGGAAGAATGCAGAACACGCTCGGTGTCTGAGATGTGCTTGAACCGGACGAAAAAATCGAATGGCGGCGCGCATACCTCAATGTTGACCTCATTTCGTCTGATCCCAAACGAGAGCCGAAGTCGACAAAGAATTTCGCCGGGCGACACGGCAGGACGGACGCCAAAGACGGTGTCCATGAGAGCATGGTCGTCGAATCTGTGTGCTGTGGCTACCATGCTCGGGTGCGCGGCAGACGCAACTTCCCGAGGCCGGTCGCTGCCCGATCGCCTGACGGACACGCCCGCCGCGGCGAGAAGGACTAGATAGAGGCGAGATATTAGTCCAGGGACGCGAAGCTCCGATACGGAGGACGATGCAATGGCGACGGCTGCGAGCTTCGATTAGAGGCGTGGGAGGTTGACCGGACATGGCGGGGACGCAAATTAGAGCAAGTGCGAGCTCCGATCTAAGACGAGCAGCCGGAGCTGAGCAAATGTTATGGGGAGGGGAGTAGGGGAGAAGTCCAGAGCAGAGCAAACAAATAGATCTATTCCACTCAGGGATCTGGTCCACGCATGGGTAAGCTAGTCCACGACCGCAAAAGATAACGGGGAATACTGACATGGCGGGCCAAGAGGAGTTGACCTAACGACGGTATTTGAGTTCAACCTTTTTCGTCTGGTTCAAACGACCGTTTGGCCGTTAGATTTGTATTCACCCCCATTTGGCCCTTCTGGACAATTGGCGATTCTACTATGGCCCTCCGTGCGATTGATGACAACTCGGGTACCGCGGTGTGCTCACCCACTAAGTTTGGTACCGCAAACGAACATTCCCGACTGGGTCGCCCATGAAGCAAAGCTCTAACCCGAAGTGGGCCACCCTGGTCAGTGAGGCACAGTGAGGATACTCGGAAAGTATATCCCCAACAACATTTCCTCACGGAACTCTCTCTCTCTCTCTCTCTAGTTGTCTTCTCGTGATGGCTCCATCCCTAGAAGGATGGCACAGGCAAGAGATGACGCACCTGCAGCACGCAATTACGCTGCAGGGATTCCATCCAAAGGGTCTACTGCTGCACTCTCAGCAGAGATCAAAGAACCAGAGGTCGTCGTACACCGTATGTGTGCGAAACCACGAGGGTGCTGCCATTAGTGGCACCTTGATTGTCGTGAGCCGGAATGCTGCACAATGGAGCAAGGGGTGACTTGTGAGGAGCTTCGTGACCTTGAGGTCGGCTACGAGTACGACTACATCATCCATGTTCCCCTCGGAGCGTTAACCGCTTTCGGATTACATGGGTATGTATCAGAAACCTCCGTTGTTATAGTATTACTCCTAGATAGATCATGGCAGTTAGGTGTGTTCGCATAGTAAAATTTTGTGTTTTCTGCACTGAACCCCTTTAGTGGTATCAGAGCCGATCTATGCGTAGTAATGCTTGTATGGCCAGTACGAAAGTGGATTGTGCAGGCATTGATCCTAAAGAAGGCTTTAACAGTGCTGGATCAACGTGGCGCAGGCCTCTAATGGGCCGCATAGTGGTGGACCAAGCTGGGCCTTACGCGGCCTGAAACAGTAATGGACCAGAAAGTTAATAGGCCGTAGTTGGGTTGCAAAGTGATGGGACCCTTCAATCAGCGCGGGCCTAGGAGTAGGCCATAATAGTAACGGGCTTCTTCTTATTGGGCTTGTCTGATGGGCCAGCCCATTTAATATTTAGCAGGCCTTGGCTGGGCCTTGGCTTCCACCACAGTTTTGTGACTGTTAACGGCCAGGTTAGCGGTGTTTGCCATGTGTCATTTTGCATGATGTCAGCAGTCAATGGGCTGGCGAAACCGATCTACCACGGCATGATTTTCCGTGGTTGAAGGGTGCAATCCACCATGGTCGGAAAAAATTGTGGTTGATTCTTTGGTGACGGGGCTTTTACCACGGAGGCAATCCCTCGCGGAAGACTTTTCCATGACAAACAGGCCTTCAACCATGAAAACTGTTCGTTATAAAAGTCAACTTTTCTTGTAGTGTCACTAGTATATTTTTTACTGGTGGTGTTTCAGCCACACGCCACCAGTAGTAGTTACCAGGGGCATGAAATTATCGGTGTTGTCCGTTGAACACCACTAACTGCTTTTTCTGAACGCCACGATTAGATATTTCCTACTAGTGGTGCTCCACCTGCACACTAACTTTCTTGTCTCTAACATGAACATGAGATGGATATGAGGGAAAGTGTCCATGATACATAATAGATTAAATGAAAAAAATCCTACTCAACAAAATATTTTTAGTTTCAGAATTCTATAACTTCTGTGCTTTAACTGCTAAACCATAACCAAGAAATATGTACTTAACAACTCTTCACTCAAGCTTTCCATTATCAACATGAGCATATGCAGTATAATCAAAAACTCTTAATTGTGAATAATCAGTAGGCAAACCATACCATACCTCAATGGAGGTTTTCTTCTCAAGTGGAATAGAAGATGACCTATTGATGAGATAACTGATGTGTACTTCAACCCAAAATGGCCTACTCATATCAATGTTGGACAGCATATAACGAGCCCATGAGACGATGGTTATATACATGCACTCAGCCACGCCAATTTTATGAGGAGTATAAGGAATAGTGTGGTGCCTTATCATACCATGGTTACTGCAAAACTCCTCAAAAACAATCCAACAGAATTTTATACTATTGTTAGTACGTAGTACTTTTATCTTTCTTTTAGTTTTGTTTTTTACCATAACTTTGAACTTCTTAAAAGTATCACAAATATCCGATTTATGTTTCAGAAAATAAGGCCACAATTTTCTTGATTAATTATCAATGATATTAAACATGTAATTAACACCACCAATAGAAGTCTTACATGAAGGTCCCCATACATCAACATGCACATAATATAATATTCCTTTGATGTTATGAATGGGATCATTAAATTTTACTCTTTTATACTTACCAAAAATGCAGTGCTCATAAAAATCAAACCTAATCAAGTTACAGCCATCAATGAGCTCTCTCTTGACCAATTTTGACATGCCATGTTCACTCATATTACCAAGGCGTATATGCCACATATTAGTTTTACCAGAAATATCAAGACCATTAAAAGTAACCGCAGCAACAATACCAGGCAAAGTGCTACCTCTAAAAACATATAATTTTGCAGAATTCATATCACCTATAATGTGAATGATAGAATCATTTGATATCTTCAGAAGTCTACATCCACCGGCGTACTTGTACCCATGAACATTAAGGATACCGAGAGAGATCAAATTTCTTTCCATGCTTGGTACGTGCTTCACCGTAGTTAATGCATGTGACACGCCATCGTGTATCCTGATCTTTACAGATCCACGCCAACCATATGACGAGGGTTGTAATTTCACCTCCACACAAAATCTCTAGTCTACATAGACTCATATGAACTAAACCAATCATTGTTACAACAAATATGAAAAGAACATACAATATCAGGTAGCATTCATTATCATGAGAAGCACAAGTAGCAAAAACGGCTAGACGTTCACTATTAGAACTCTCATCGGAAACAATAGAAGCCTTAGCAATACTATGAGCCTTTTTTTTAGGTTGGTAAGTACCTTTCCTATTCTTCTTATTCTGTAGCTTCCAATCATCCATAACATGATTAGTCGACCATGCACAAGTTGGCTCACATCCAGGGTATCCTTGGCATGAAGAGGATCCAATATGTGGTTGCTTCACCCACTCAAAATCAGGTGGGCACCTACTGCTGAGGATATGCATGCTACTAGCATGTGAAGGTATATGGTCCTAGTTGTGCCAAGGAGCACAAGTCCAAACTGGCCTAGGAAATGACACTAGCAATGATAATTGATGTGTGCCTAGGCGACACAGAATCTAGCATTTTATGAGCTCCACCGAGCACTTAGACCATTGCAAGTGTATTGTCGCCACGAATATCGTGGCATTGGTGGAGTTGGGTATGTCAAGAAGGTGGTGCTCATCAGAAGTCCAAAGAAATATCTCAATGGCTCAAGTAGGGTTTGAGATTTAGTAACGGCAAAAGCGTGGAGTGAAGATGATGACTTGACACTACGCTTTGCGTGGCCATGGTTTCAGCCGCATGACAATGTGCATATCAAAACTAATGCATGCTGAGCAGTTGTCTTCGAATGTGTGCAATGGAAGAGGAGAAAATGGTAATTCACAATTTTTCATGCGGATACGGCTTCGCTTGCATGGTTATGTCCACGTCAAATCCGTGTGTGCGGTTGCAATCGGTACATACTGCCGTCTGTACGGCTATGTTCTTTTTTCTGTTTTTCTTCGGACATTGTGCATCATTGATGTCTTGACTAGTTCATGACGCCACGTTGTTGCATAGACTTTATGTATTGCTAGAGTACATCATTATCTACATCTAGATTTTTTCATAACTTTTGAAACTTCGAAATCAAGTTTTCAAAATTTAATAAATAAAAGGCTCCATGTAGCCCGACCTCTAAAACAATTTTCTGCATAAATTTCTAGTTAATCAACTCCGTTGATCTAATCCAGTACTACTCCAAGCGGTAGTAAATTGCAATGTATAAAACACCTCGTAACAAAAATACATACTCCATCATGTTACATCAGCAATGGTCACAACATTCTGCACCAATCTCGGTGAATGTAGCCACAAGCCTTGGTACCACGTTGGCAAGTGCAATCCTAAAGCCAGTCGAGCACGGTCTGCATCCATTCAAGTACGCTTGGCATGTGTCGAGCACGTACCTCCCACATCGGCGGAAGTGGTCCCTCACGAATTCCTCAAACAATTTGGCGGCCGGCGCAATAGGTGGAGCGCAGTTCGGAGGGTGAGCAAGTAGGCTTTCTCGCTATAGGGCGCCGCATTGCGATGGCCCTCCATCGTGTCGACTTGTTGCTCATAGGCAGCCTCATTGTAGTATGGCTGGTCGTTCAGGACAAGAGCCTGGAGTGAGACGACGATTTGGAGTAGGCTCGACGTCCCTGGTGACCAAACTTCTGTGCCTTCACCATGGAAGGTATTCAACAGGCTGAGGCACACTGTACCAGACTCGTAGAGGTTGGGATTGAGTCGTAGGCCAAACGAGTGGTAGTACACCTGCGGTGGTACAGCCGGATATGTTGGTGGTAACTTCAGGTCAAAGAAGAAAAGCCCATTGTGGTATGGTGTACCGCTCGCGCCCACCATCACTACCCGGAGTAGGTCCATACGGTCCTCGAACGCTTGCATGTATATGGTGTCTACATACGTAAGAAACATATTTATATGTCCATCTCATCCATTACTAGGACACATGTACTGAAAATAAATACAATATGGAAATAATATTGTATGGTGGATACAGTTTTAAGGATTTGGTATTGTAAACGCTAAACGGTTATATTTTTTCTATAAACTACATCATGATTTGTAAAGTTTGACTTAAAGGCAAAAACTACATACCTGGTAAGCTGTTCTCCAGTATTTTCCACTCCGTTTGCACAGTCTTGACCCACTTCTTTCCGCAACTGCTGCCCTACAGTTCATTCGATAAAATAAAGATCACTTCTCAACATACTGTTGTCATGTCATAACATGAGTTTGAATATATTTTGCTATATGAAACCTCTATAATACTCAAATTAATTGGGTCGCTTCTCAAAACAGGTGCAAGATCATACATATTGATGCCCGGCTCATAGCTAGCTCATGCATGTAAGTGTCAATCCTTTTCTCAAGCCTACTACACCTTCAATTTGTCGAACAAACCATTGGGTTTTCATTTAAAGTAATCACTCGATGAACTAAGTATTATGCATACAATATATTATTTGTAACAGTTAAGTTGTATTAAAGTAATCTACACTTTATGCATACAATATAAAGTGTAGTAGCCTTCTCATCGGCGTCCATCGCACTTAGTACTACTACTGTAGCTTCTTTCTCGATCGATCGATAGGGGTCCGACGATCTACTTGTTCTTGATCCAACGCCGGCGTGTATAGAGCCGCCGTCGCTGTATATAAATATGGTATAGGTGATTTTAGATCGATTGGGAGTTCGAGTCCATGTAGGATTAGATACAGAGTGTACTACCTGCAGGCTGCAGCTCGTTAGATTTTTCAAAACTAACCGCTGCAGTAACAATTAAAAGACAAGTTGGTAGTATCATGATCCCTTGCAACAGCCAGTACTACTGTATCCCTTGCAAACTGTAGACGAAAAGCATGCCTATTTATCGGAAAATCAACTTGGAGCCGTCCACCATGGTGGACTTTTTTGAATTTTTGAAAAAGCATTAAATATTTTCGAAAAAAAATATCTTCAGATAGTCAACAATACAAAATACAAGTGTGCAAATTTTTAGAAGAAAATGCTATGTATTTCGGGTGCAGCAAGAAAGACAAATATGATAAATTTTGAAAAAATAACGGAGGACCATTCATAATATCACTGTTCACATCAAGATCTACATTTTTGTATTTTTTTGTAGAGTCCAGAATATAAAGGTCTTTCATGTTCCATTTTTCACGCGTGTATATCCCAGTATTTTTTTTAGATTCTTCTGAATCTTTAAATTTGAATTTTTGAAAAAATATATAAAGCCCACTATGATAGACTCGAGAACCAAAACGATGCTCTCGAATATGGATGCGCTTCTCTTTGCAAAAGCCAGCCTTCTTTTACTAATGATGCGACCCTTTTTTTTTGTCCGTGGGGACTAAATGACTCTACGTTCGCTACCTCAACTGTCCAAATAATAGTTACGATGTAATGTACGTATACTAGTTTTGTACGTGCAGACTAATACCTAAGTATTTGTTTACATACTAAAAACTATCCATTAATTTAACTTTGCCCGTACACACTAATTTTGTGTTTAGTATGTATGACCAAGATTAAATACATGAAAACAGTAGATCGACCATGGCCATAATTGGAATTAAACTAATCATTCAAACTAGTAGTTGTAGTAGACAATATTACAATCTAACATCTCTAAACCGATCTTTAGAAGTAGCCGTTGTTCGGGATGAAGTACTCTCTTGTGGTCACGTCGCGCAAGATGTCGCAAGTGAGAGCTCCCCCCTAATCGCATCTCTAAGCGCGGCGCAGGAGACCTAGTGTCATGTCTCTCGATGCAAGTCTCGGAAAACGAGACTGACGGCGCAATGCTCTGGAACCGGGTGCTAGCCTGATCATGTGTTGCTTGTGCTCCGTCAGTGGCGACGATCTACAGCCTCTAATCTCTAATGTGCATTTCGTTTGGTTGCCCATATTTTGTTTCCTGTATCGTGAGAGAAGTCATTCTCCTAGTGTTTGCTTGCCTGTTTTTTGGGTTTTTGGCTAGTTGTTACTCGTTTGGTTACTTGCATTCTGTCTGATAGTGTTACCTCTTCATTTGGTGAGCTTTCTCAGCACAAGAACACGACACACATTATGGTTCAGCTAATGGAAATTCAGAAAACGACTAGCTTAGTAGTAGTTTGACATAATCTAAACAATCACGATGTTAGTGTTGCAAGACGAGGCGAAGAGGGAGTCGACGAGGTTCCACACTTCAGTGTAGTGCTCCATGCCGACGGCCTGCATGAGGATCTTCGGCGATAGCACGCCGAGCAAGTAGCTCGGCACCTACTGATCCCTTGTGAGCCACGGTGGTCTTCCCATCCTTCTCGACCTGGATGGTCTCCCTCGGTGCCGACTCCTTCCTGTTGAGGATCCTGAGCACGCGAGCGCCGTGGAGGGATGGCAGCATCTAGGCCTTCCACAATAGGTGGTTGGCACTAGAGAGTTTCTCTGTTGGTTGGTTCCCGAGGGGGATGATTGTCCATGGTCGAACTCAGGTCGGCATCGAGGATTTCGTCCCTATTTTTTCTCGGCGGTTCCTTCTCTTCTCTGTTTTTTACTGAGAGTTTGTTGATGTCATGAAAGAGGGGATCGCTCTGATACCATCTCAAAATTACGTGGAAGCGATGGCCTTTGTCCCGACATCGATTACGTGTTAAATAGACTCGAAGGCAACATTTATAAAATGGTCGTTTTGACCAGTGGGGATCGCACCGCATCATCACCATGATTGGCTCAATCATATCACGATGACGGTGATTAAGACCATGCCACCTATACTGGGTTGCCTTATAGGAGTGACAAACGGTTTACATAAATTTGACAAGGTTTCCTAATAGGCGCCTCTTACATGCTCGTCGGTGAAGAAGAAGATTTAGAGGGAGAGCCTGAAATGGGGAAATGGTGGCGCGGGATTGAGGCAGAGGAGTGTTAAATAGAAGGCGTGAATCGGTGGCGGTGACCCAATTTCTCCCGCTAGATTTTCGTGGACGCAGGGGAGCTCCCATCAACTCTCTCGCCAAATTATTTCGGCCGGGTGCTAGAAACGACTTCGAGGGAGGTGAAGACGAAGAAACTAGACCGACGCACGAGAGAGATGAATACAAACTAGCATGAACTCTGTTGTATAAGAAATCATTTTTCTAAAACTTTTGATCGTTTGAATTCTACTTTTTTAGCGGGGACCGTTTGAATTCGCGTGTCATGCAATGGTAGCAAGAAGTGGGTATGTATCTTGCGGAGCCCGTCGGAATCGATGTTAATTTCTCTGATTAAAATGAAAAGACGTTATAATAGACTAAAATAAAAAATCACAAAAATACCTTGTAATTTGAAAATGGACGTAGCAAATATAGGGCACGTGCCCCAGCTTATCTTTTCGTGGGCAAGAATTAAATCTGAGAACTAGCCATGCATGCATGCATGTAGTCCAATCGCTATGTGGGATTCTTTTTGAGTTCTCAACTTTAAAATATTTTATCACTTGAACCGCAATTCAAAATTTAGATCCGTTTTCATGGTTAGCTTTTTCGTGTTGAGATCTTTGAAACTATATCCCATATTAATATATTTTGAGAACTTTTTTTCGGACCCTAGTTACCCGATTACTGATACTTGGTTACTAAGTAAAGTCAAGCTGGTTACTAGATTAAAATCAAATGGTTACTAGAGATTTCTAAACTTTGTTTCTCAACAATATAAGCCTTATATGATGGTAATACCCTATTTTACATGTTTAAAATGGATCAAGTACCTACTTTCTGTATATATAAATCATTGTTATCATTAAAAACACGTAAAAATTATCTGGTGACTGTGTATTATTTGGTTGGTAACTATTAACTATCAATCTGGTAACTGTAGTATAGTAATCTGGCAACTGGTGACGAAAAAAATATTGTCAAAACATATCAAGATGGGATCTTGTTTTGAAGTACTCGTCGAGATGAACCCAGCAGTGAAGACGGATCATCAATCGGATTGATGATTTAGAAGATAAATTATTTTGAATTTTCGGATTTGGAAAAGATTCCCTATATGTATAATATCATCACCTCCTCCTCCCTTATAGGCTGAGATACTAGCGACATGGCGTCGGACCAAATATATTCCTGAGACACGTCCCTTTATCTATACCTAATAATAGAGGACAGATTGTTTCTTCCGGTCCAACACTTTTTTTGACCGTTTTACCCTCCTATTAGACAGAAAATTGCCCATCGATGCCACTCCTGAGTTTACCGGTTGGACAAGAACGGACGCCGCATCGTTTAACCACAATGGGACGTCACATTGTTTTACTCACAATAGAAATTTTTTCTGCGCGGCCCAACCCAACGCGGCAACCCGACCCAGTCCACCGATTCGTCACGAACTCCTTAATTTCTCAATAAAAATTTATTGAATAGTCCCATATCGCTCTCTTAAACAGAGTTCCACCAATTTATATACTTCGAAGATCGACTGAAATCAACAAGTCGCCTTCGGGAGAGAGAAGTTGAGCAGAGGTTGGAGGAAAGGGACCCGGCTCTGACCTTTGATGGGTGTCGACTACACCTCAGGGCGAGCCCACCTCCTGTCTTCCTGTTCTCCCGCTGCTCTGCACCTAACCCTGAAGCCAATTCTTCCTCGGAGGCTGGCGGCTGCTGCTGGTCATTGGGAGCAGAGGAGGATCGCCTGGGGATGGAAGATGGTATATCCGGAGTGTGTGTTGTGTAGAGGAGATGGAGCTGGAAGTGGCTGCTGCCTTATCCTTATCCTCACCGCTGACAACCCATGCCTATTGACTATTCCATCATCATCGCATGGAAGGAAAGTGCTACTTTCAAAAGTGTGTTCAGTGTAGCGAGCAAAGAATTCCGTCGTGCCAAAAATATATTGCATCAAGAATATCGGCTCTTTGTGATCCAAATATCCAGCACCGAGAGTACAAATTTTGTTCAGTGAAGCTAAACCAAAAAATTAAAAACATAAAATTTATTTGTGCAAGATTTAGACGCGACATGGCTTTAATTACGTTAACATACTCCCTTTGTTCCGAAACAAGTGACTTATATTTGTCTAGATTCACATGCATCTATACATTAATATGCGTCTAAATACATGTAAATCTAACCAAATCCAAGTTACTTGTTTTTGGACGAAGAGAGTAGTTTGAATGCCTACACCACATGGACGTGGAGTTTTGACTCTACATTGCATATGATCCTATTATTTAAAATGTATATTTTCTCTCCCATTGCAACCCGCGCTAGCCTTTTTTTTGTCTTATGAATCAGTTATCTAACACACTCGATTTGGTTATCTCCTTCAATTTTTAGGGTTTCCCAAAAATTTACCGCTTTCTCCAATCCTCGGCCCCGAGAGAGTCGAAGGGCTTCTCAGGCGGTGCCTGGCTTTGCTACCGCTCGCGCATGTTTATTAGATGGCCAGATTGAAGCGGCGGGAAGAATAGGTAGTGGCAGATTGTGGATACGCTGAAGCCAAATGGTTCTGCGACATCAAATGTTAATTTGTGTAGCCGGATGGTTCTAGACATGGCACATTACTTTATGTGTCTTTATGACGTAGTTTTTTCTCTCCCGGTGCGACGCACGGGTATTTTTCCTAGTTAAAATAACTATTATTAGAATAATCGATAATTAATCTATACCTATCTAATAATAAAGGACGGAATATTTTTTTCCGCTTTTGCCCCTGCGAGTTCGGAGCCATTACAGTGCATGCCACTGACAAAGTAAACAAAACCGGTTCGTTTTGGCGCCCGTCACCGACAAAGTAAACAAAACCAGTTCGTTTTGGCTGCTCGCAACCTTGCTTTGTCGATCTATTCCATCGATCCTGAAACCCTGACAAACTGCTGCTGGGCCTGCTCCGGGTGAAATTGCAGTACCTCTGGGCCAAATAAAGGCATGCATGAATAGTTTTTGTTCAATACTCCCACCTTGCTCCCTTATACCGATTCCTGTCGATTTATATACCTCAAATTTTGTGAAATATCCAGCCGCCTCGGAAACAAAGAAAAAACAGCAGCTGCCTATGATTTGCCTAATGTGGTTGTGATTTCTGAAGTGAAGGGATTTGCCTAAGTGAAGGTCATTAAAGGAGAAATGACACGACATGAATGATTCCTCGCTGGAGGAATGGCACGGCATGAATGATTAGTCGCTGGGGAATGAGCTTGGGATGCACCCTTTGACGAACGAGAGAACGAGCTAGCAATGGAGAATTTGGGGAGAGGCGATTGGGGATGAACGCGCTGCTCCGGTGCTCCGCCGACGAACGAGCTAGCTAGAAGTCAGGCTGGCCACCTTCCTGACCGCGCGAGCCGGGCTGCTGCCACTCTATAGTGCCTACTGGATTTTCTAGCTAATCGGTTTCTAGATCTGTGGAATTTGCCACTATTGTTCGAGTGTTTTTCCTCTTGGAGACTATCTCTCGATGAATCTGAAACCGCACAGGAGAGATGGTCAGTGGACCTTATCTGGTCCGTCTTTTTACAAAAAGATTCCTGGATTTGCAAGGATCAGCAAATGAGGGAACCACATTGGCTTGTAAAGCTCCCAAATGGGGTGGAAATTCCTGTAAACGCTTTGTCAAATAATGAATAAATAGGACCAGAAAAGTTCATTGAATAGAGGAAGAAAGTAGTATATTGCTTTTTTAAAGATACTTTTCATTCATACACCTTTATTGTAGCGTCCGCTTCGGCAGATTGGACTCTTTATACATAAATCGTGTCGTCTCAATGGTCTTTCCGCTACACGTTAAGGAAAATTCTATCTTTTTTTAGATTGCAATTTCTATCTTGAATTTAGATGAGAAATTTGTTTTCTCCCGTTAACAAAATCTAATATAGACGTGCTGCTGGGAATGGCGCGAGAGAAGTGACCAATGGGGCGCCAAATCCTGGTGGTTATAGGATGCGGCACGGGCGGCGGTCTAGCGGGCGGATGTTAAGGAAATTTCTATCTTTTTTTAGATTGCAATTTTTATCTTGAATATAGATGAGAAATTTGTTTTATCCCGTTAACAAAAACTGATCTAGACGTGCTGCTGGGAACAATGAGGGAGCAGTAACCAACGGGACGCCAAATCCTTGTGGTTATAGCACGCGGCAGGAGCGGACATCTAGCAGACGGCTCGGGAAGGCCCGCCCATCTTGATTTGACCGTGCAGTTAAACTTGGTATCCTCGTCTTTAGTCCCAACCTGCTGCATTACAAGGATCAACACCAGTTTATATTACAGTCGATTCCGCCTGTATCAGCAAGATTAAAGGGAAAAATCAAAACATCAGCAACTAAGCGAAGGGATTGTGGCCTAATTTAAATGAAGCTATGTGCTGCCTAATTGAACATGACTAATTACGAGGGATTGTGTGGGCTGGTAATAAATTAAATGCGTGGGCTAATTAAACGAGATGGTGCCAGCCAGAGCCGGCAGCGGCGCGCACTTCACGAGGATATGAAAGGGAAGCACGCCAAGGAAGATAAATAGAGGATTAAAAAACTGTCTATACTGTGACGTGCCACTGATTTTAAAAAACTCTTACCACTGGCACAAAAACTGTCTATACTGTCTATACTGTAACTTCTCCCGCCGCAACACGCGAGCATTTTGCTAGTAAACCTAAAACTGTAATTTGAATAACTTTTTTTTTGCAAAATTGATTGAACTTAATATTGCCTTTCCCTTGTCCTGTACGAGTAGGTACGATACCATCAATGTAGGTCACGCGTGGTGCGGTGCCGAGGTCTGGTGGGCACTCAGAGTCAGAGGGGCAGGGCAGGCCTCTGACGCAAACCGGGCTGCAGGACGACATGCAAAAGTGGCTTGACCGGATGATGATAATTATGGATGGGATTGGTCACGTCCCTGGAGGATGGGCCACATCCCTCCCTGGAGGCTGGAGGCTAGAGGATGGGCCACCACCGCACCATGTTCCTATCGGTCAGCCAATTAATGAAGGTGTTGAAGTGAATAGTAGAATGATTCAAACTCTTGTTTATTCCATCCATGATTGAAGTATTTATACAAGACAACCGACATAATTGATCTTGGGAACGGGAGAGAGAAAACCCCCGATCGTGGGAACGGAGAGAGATATCCTACTATGGTTACAATAAAGGGATTTCTCTTATTTATTGTATTTAAATAAAACCTAACAGAAGAAAGCAAAAGAATAGTACAGTGTGTCGTAGAGAACTAGAGATTGTTTTCATGTGCGAAAATCGCATCTCGCGTGCCAACGTTCGACAGAGCTTATCGGCCTGACACCCAACAAGTTCTGCATGAGTATATAAATCTTAAATTTTTAGTTGTGGTATATTGCGTAAAATCAATTCTATCAACTCTTAACGTAGTAGCTCTAGCATCATGTAATTCATTTTATTTTGTAGAACTCTTAGAAAGCATTGTCCCGTCTAATTCTTCCTTCCTGTTTTTTCTCCGCCAAGTGCGAGAATTGAATAAACGCATTTGACAACACGAAACTGTAAGTGAATGCGCGGTAGGATAAGTAAAGCACCAACTTATTCGAAAGAGCACCTCTGCACCAATTATGGCCAAGCCAGCCTTCCATCTTATCCCCTGTTCAACACCAACCAACACACACGCATCTTAGTGGCCACATCCCACGGAAGCAGCTCTAGTACGATCCTGATTTTCGCGGGGACCACCATCAACGCCTCCGACCATGCCATGCCTGCACCCGCCACATCAAAGCTCTATCGCCTCCTGACGCTCACAAGTAGTAGGACCACCGGTCCTGGAGCCCACCTGCCAGGGACATAGAGCTTCACGCGGCAAAGCGAAATTGAACGTACGAGGGTGGGTACACATGTCTCCTGCCTCCGGAGCTGAGCTTGGCGTTTTTGGTGGTGGTGGCGGTGGTTCATGTGGTGGCCAAGCATATCTAGGACCAGGTGTTTTTCGTCTCTCTCGCACAAGGAGTATACTACTACTCGTAAGTCCTGCCCTGTGAGTATATGGTATTTACCCCCCTAGTACTTTACTCTGCACAATTCTGCATCTGTTTCTCTTCCTTGGTTCTGTGAAAATTTATTTCGGTGGTAAAATAAATAGACATCAATTTTGTTGCGTTGGGTACCTAGCGTCAACATATACAACATATCCGTACTTCTAGCCTTTGCCCTTAGTCAAACTTAACAAAGTTTGTCAAACGAAGCAACATTTGTGACACTTGATTAGTACCATTAGATCCGTTATGAAATGTAGATTCATAATCTAGCAATTTGATTGTATTTATGTTGCCAAATTTGTCTACAAAATATAGGTCAAATGTTAAAAAGTTTGCTTAAAGCAGAATCTAGAAGTACACTTATTTATGGAGCGAGGGAGTATGCGCCAACCACTTTAAACCTTAACTTCCGTCCGGTTTGCCGCTTGGATTGTGTACAAGCGTGTGCACTATGCAGCGTTGAAGGGAAGCGTGCAACATAGAACGGACCATTCGACGGCAAATAACATCATTTTCATTCAACCCATGACCCATAAGGAAGATAAGCAAGCGCACAGTAACGCTACATCTACGGGCAGGTTTTACAAAACAAATTACGGACTATGGCTAAAATAGAAACATCACCTGTGGCTGAAATGGAAACATGCCACCCATAAGGTGTCCGGCGTGGCTCGATTTTTGGCCGTATGAGGAGCTTCGGATAAGTTCACGATTAGGGGGGGCTGGCTACTAGCCGTGCACCCATACAAAAAATAATGGAGCATTCAAACACTTCAGTTTTTACATTCGTCTTCAATTTTTACGTAGAAAGGAAAAGATAAACTAACGCCTCCTGCGGCCGAAGGCACTGGTCTCGCCAGGAGTGCACGGTGGCGGCGGCACAACACCCCACAGGTCGAACAGTGAGTTGTATCTTACTAGTTGCGTCCCAGCCTCCTCCTTTGCTCGGTCGCGGCTGGCATTATTAGGCTCTCTGTGCGACGCATCGAAGAAACACATGTAGACACCGTCGAGTTCTTGTAGCCGGAGGTGCTCCGGCAGGAAAACATGGAGGAAGATGTCCCACCCGTAAGGCTCGCCGGTTGTTCGGTAAGCTGGCCCGAGGGGTATCGGCGGACACGGAAGCTCCTCGGGCTCATAACTAGCCAAACCCAGCTCATTGGTGTTAGCTCTGCTGGAGTCATCGGAGTAGATCCACTCGGGCTCGGAGCACTCTGAGTCGGTGTGGTTGGCAAGGTTTCCTAATAGGTGCCGCTTACGTGCTCGTTGGTGAAGAAGAGGATTTAGAGGTAGAACCTGAAATGGGGAAATGGTGGCGCGGGATTGAGGCAGAGCGGTGTTAAATAGATGGTGTGAATTGGCAGCGGTGACCTAATTTTTCCCGCTAGATTTTCACGGACACGGACGAGCTCCTGTCAACTCTCTCCCGCCAAATGATTTCAGTCAGGTGCGAGAAACGAGTTTGAGGGAGGTGAAGAGGAAGAAACTAGACTAAACCACAAGAGAGGTAAAGATTAACTAGCATGAAAGGGTTGGATTCATCCCCCATCCGTGTAAAAAATCATTTTTTTTTAACTTTTGACTGTTTGAATTCTCAGTGTCGTGCAATGGCAGCAAGAAGTACGCTTGTATCTTGTGGAACCTGTCGGATTCAATGTTAATTCCTCTGATTAAAATTAAAAGACGTTTTATAGTAGGCTAAAATAAAAAAGCGTAAAAATACCTTATCATTTGAAAATGGACGTAGCAATAATTAATAGACCTAAAGCCGTAATTGAAATAATTTGCTTTTTGCGAAATCGACTCAACTTAATATTCCCTTTCCCTTGTCCTATACGAGTAGAAACGATACCATCAATGGAGGTCGCGCGGTGGGGTGCCGAGGTCTGAGCACTCAGAGTCAAAGGGGCAGGGCAGGCCTCTGACGCAACAGGGATGCAGGACAATAGGCAAAGTGGCTTGACCGGATGATGATAATTATCGATAGGATTGGTCACGTCCCTGGAGGATGGGCCACATCCCTCCCTGAGGCTGGAGGCTGGAGGATGGGCCACCACCGCACCATGGTCCCAGCGGTCAGCCAATTAATTAATGAATGAATTAAAAGAATAGTACTACTATGTCGTAGAGAACTAGAGATTGTTTTCACGTGTGAAACAAGACAGCCCCGAAGCGAATCCTTCGTGCCAACGTTCGTAACCGCGCCGTTGGCGACAGAGCTTGTCGGCCTGACACCTAACAAGTCCTGCATGAGTATATACATCTTAATTTTAGTTGTGGTATATTGCGTAAAATCAATTCTACCAACTCTTAATGTAGTACCTCTAGCATCTTGTAATTCATTTTATTTTATAGAACTCTAAGAAAGCATTGTCCCGTCTAATTCTTCCTTCCGGTTTTTTCTCCGCCAAGTGCGAGAATTGAATAAACGCATTTGACAACACGAAACTGTAAGTTGAATGCGCGATACTAGGATAAGTAAAGCACCAATTTTATGAGTAGAAGTAGTACTACTAGTATACTCCTTCTTGCGCGAGAGAGACGGAAAACACCTGCTCCTACATAAGAAAACACATATTTCCTGCCTCTGGAGCTTGGCGTTTGTGGTGGTGGTGGTGGCACGTATCTAGGAGCAGGTGTTTTGTTTTCCGTGTCTCTCGCGCAAGGAGTATATTAGTACTAGTACTACTACTCGTAAGTGCTGCCCTGTAATATATGGCATTTATCCCTAGTATTGTACTCTGCACAATTCTGCATTCGTTTCTCTTCCTTGGTTCTGTGCAAATTTATTTCGGTGGTAAAATAAATAGACATCAACTTTCTTGCGATTGGGTGCGTACACCTAGCGTCAACATATACAACATATCCGTACTTCTAGTCTTTGTCCTTAGTCAAGCTTAACAAAATTTGTCAAACGAAGCAACATTTGTGACACTTACCGTTAGTTCCGCTATGAAATGTAGATTCATAATCTAGCAATTTGATTGTATTTATGTTGCCAAATTTGTATACAAAATATAGATCAAATGTTAAAAAGTTTGCTCAAAACAAAATCTAGAAGTACACTTATTTACGGAGGGAGTGAGTATGCGCTAGCCACTTTGAACCTTAACTTCTGTCTGGTACGCCGATTGGATTGTGTACAAGTGTGTGCACTATGCAGCGTTGAAGGGAAGCGCGCAACATAGAATGGACCACTCGACGGCAGATAATAACATCATTTTAGTTCAACCTATGACCCATACAGAAGATAAGCAAGCAAAAAGAAATTACGGATTGTGGCTGAAATGGTAATGTCACCTGTGGCTGAAATGGAAACGTGCCCTGACTTTTAAGCAAATTCGACCAACCAAATTAATCCACGTTATTCCGTAGAATTCCTATAGCCACACCAGTCCGTAAGTCTAGCTTTATTGAAGCTATCCAAGTATCTCTAAAAGGGGTGTTATTAGCCGTAAACAACCACTTTGTCAAATTAACGGAATGGCACCACTGGTCCCCATTCGTAAACTGCTGAACCACCTACCCCGCCCCCTCACCGGCCCTCGGTCGCTCCCGTGCGGCTAGCAGCGGGAACCCTAGCATCCCTCCTCCTTCTCCCCTCCATCACTAGTTGTTGCCGACGTGAGCCGCTGGGCAAAGGTTGTGTGGTGCCGGCGGCTGGCTGACTTTCCTTTCCCTGGCGCACGGAGGCCCGAGCGGGGCGGAGACCTCCCTAGAGGTAGTGCGACTCGGCAGGAGCTGACGGGACTTGGCGTGGCGGCGGCCCCATGGGCGGCCTTGCGCACCTAGAGGCAGCAGCGGGTACAAGGGCTCACGACTACTGCAACCAATCGGAAGCAGCGGCCCGATTGTCGCCCCTACAACATTCAAGTGGAGGCGCTGACTCGGTTCCAAGTGGAATGGTGGCGGCGGGGAGGTGCGGCAATGGTGATCCGGCAGTGCACCATTAGCCTAGATCTAGACCTCGGCAGACCTGACTGCTTTCATGTGATGGCACTCTCTACAGATGGTGGCAGTGGTGCAGCTCGAGAGGGAGGGTAGATGCGATGGCCTACATGCTGCAGTTGTTGGGCCATGTAGAGATAAACAAAACATTTTCCCTACGCAGTGATCCCAAGATCTAGCTCAGGTAGAAGGCCACGAGAATTGTCACTAGACGTGCAGTTGCGGAATCGATGAAGCATGTCGCTTGATGCAGTACAGTCCTCACGATCCGTTCCGATCTACGATCGTTGAAGTGCTGAACGTACAGCACCTCCGTCAGTATCCACACGTATGAGGAGGAGCGCCGGCGGTAGACTGCTAGGTCCGGTACAGCGGCTGGACTGAACTGAAGCTAGGGTTTTCAACGCATGGAATGACCTAACCGTATGCTCTAAGCACCTGCGCTCCAGCTTATATAGGGAGTGAAAATGGGCTCCACTCAGTTGTGGCCCATTCACTAAAAGTCATATATTAGTCACTGCGAGTTCAACTCACTGACTAAGTCCATATATAATTCGGGTCCAACCCAAATTTGCTCCCGCTCTTAAGTGTGTGACCCGACAGGCTCATGGTGACTTAGACATGATCCGAGTCTCACTCGTGACCGATCAGTCGGTAGCGGCTCCTAGCAGAACGTGCCGACTTCCAAGTACCAAAGAGTCATGACAACATACCTTTTCAATGCGACTTTCGTCCAAGTCCCTTTTGCCTCACGATATGCCTTTTCGAACTATGGGCGAATAATCATCATCCCTTAAATAGTTCGACTCTCTTTCTTGATCCAAGATAAGTGATTCATCCGACTAACTCTTAGGCGATCGCCTCAGTTAACACTTAACCGAGTCGCGCATGGCCATACTTTCCAAATCATATCTTCCGAGAGGGTCTAGAGACATCTCTCCAGGTGGAGGGGCAAAATCCCATCTTGGTCATCCACATCACGCAGCTTGATTCTCAGTCGACCCGAACTATGCCTTTATAACCGCCTAGCAATGGAACAACGTTTGACAGAACCTAAGTCGATGATCCTCAACTCGGATTGTGCAATAACCTTAGGTCTAAGGATTATATTGATTGATACTACAAATGACGACTTGTTCGTTGCATCTCAATATGGGTCAGTCCGACTCGCTAAACTCTTTAGATGAATCCGTGTAAGTCGGAATGGCATCACCATTCCCATGACAAGTGGAACCGAGTCATCAACCGACTTTCACATTAGTCTAAGTTGTGTTTCCAGTACAACCTCAATGACCAAGGACAACTAGTATAAACAACATGAATATATAGTTCTACAATCGAATCACATATTCAATGATACATATCAGTAGTTCATACATGGACAATAACTTTATGAATACATTGGGAATAACATCATACATGATTGCCTCTAGGGCATATTCCCAATAGCAGCATGACGGTGCGGACTTTAGGGGCCCGACGGGGCCTGTCTGTGCCTGGTGTGTCCCCGTGACCGGGTCCGGACGGCAATCGATTATGGCAATGGTGGACGGTTCTCCTCTAGGTGGTTGTGCTGCTGCCACCCTCTAGTTCCTACCTAGCTACTTCCTCGGCCTTAAAGGTCACGCAACAAACCTCGCTACACGGACATGAGTTCCCTGATGTAGGGGAGGCGACCCCCGAAGGTGGACTGCACGGGAGTCTCGACATCAGGGAGACGTGGCGGTGGTCATGGACCATTTATTTGGACCATGAGGGTGGCAAGAAGTGCGGGTTGGGGGCTCCTGATGGTGGCCACGCCTCGGCATGGTTAGCGCGCAGATCATGTGCTAGAAGCTCGGATCAGGGAATGGTGGTGGTCTGAGGCACCGAGTGTGGCGAGGGTTTTTCTAGGCGAAATACCATCGCTCTAGAGGCCTAGATGGTGATGCATGCGGGTATCGTGACCCTCTTGAGGGCATTGTTGTGGTACTCTCTCCGCATTAGGGCCCCGGGTGAAACCCCTAGACCCTTGTGGTCTCGTCGGCGATGGCGCTTGTTGCGTCCTTACCTCCTTGGAGGCATTGTTGTGGAACTTCGGTCTCCTTAGTCTTGACGTCTTTGATGGCAAACTAGATGCTTCTTAGGTTTGTAGTTTATCTTTGATTTGCTTGTATGAGGAATTGCTCATCAATGTGTATTGGCTTGGACGTTTGGCTTAGTTTATAAAGCGGGGAGAAAACCTGTTTCATGGAATTGGTACCACTTAGGTTTTCGGGACACAAAAACATCAGAAATTTTTTGACATTTTCACAAAAAACGCTAAATGCAATTAAACGCGAATTGACTCCCTTCTGACAGCGGGGGGGCCACCCGCCAGGCTGAGGTGGCATGAGGGGTGGTCTTGTGTAATGGAATTTACCGGGTCCACATGTCATCCACTCATTTTTTCCTTCCATGTATTCTTCATCTCTCGTCATCTTACCAAATCCTCTCTTGCTCTTGACGATGGCATATGTAGCCACAAGGCTCCTCCCTTAGCAGCCGCAGCCGCACAGAATTGGGAGTGTGAGGACCCGGAGCCTTGGAGGACACATCTTCGTCGTGATGGCGAGTGGGCGGGACTCGTTGTCATCCTTCTCGGCGCAAAGTAAACAGATGGTTACCAGGACCCTTTTTTTAAATAAACTCCAAAGTCAACAACTGTCAAAAGAAAGTGGGTAAAAAATGTGCAAAAAGTGAAATATAGGAAAGCCAATGGTTTGTTTACCAAACTAAAGTGAAGGGGGCTCCCAGAAATCTTAGACAAGCTACGGTATGGCCATCCTTATGTATGATCTTGCATCTACTCAGTCATGTCATAATTTTTTGACAAAGAGAATAATTAATATCATGGGATACTAATTACACTCAGGCTCTGCACCTACCAAATATCTAAAGATATCACGAATGCACACAACAAAGAAGAAGAAGAAGAAGAAGAAGAAGGAAAGAAAGAAAGACCCCTCCATAGTGAACAATTCCTTGCAGCTGCAACCAAACCATAGTCAAAGACAACACCACGAGTCTAGATTCTCCAAAAGTGACGTCTCCAAGAAGAAAAATATGCACCAGCGTCATCGTCGCCCGATAAAAAAAACTTAGGTTTTTGCCCTGGAAAAAGCCCGTGCTCTCGAAACAATGCATTCAACAAGGTTATTGTCAGATACAACCAATTAAGGTCAGACCTTAGATTTTCACCCTAATAGGTAGGAATCTGTGCTCCTCCAGTGTTGCCACCCTCACATGCCGAGGCCACTGCTACAAATCATGAATTTTAGGGAAAGTCTCCATTGCCTCGAAGACTCGGTCCACGATTACTAGTCCTCCAATCTCAGCTAAATGACATTCTCCATCATTGTCAACCCCATGAAAATTGAAACACCGACATGTCACATGAGGTCAATAGACAACGGAGGTTCGTGCCACACCCTCCTAAAGTCGCACGGGCTGATAATAAGGGCATGCACGACCGGATCCCATCTGATCCAGCAATTTAGGGTGATCATGTGCATAAAAGAACTCTGGCAGAGCTTTCCGAAACTCATCAATGGCCAGATCAAAGAGAACGGCAACAAGCAGATCAACGTCTTTGTACGAGAAGAACCCTAGGACCCCTTCTTATTTAAAACTAGCATGCCCCCATGCTGCCGGTCAGATTAGCGGAGGAGAAGGCGATTTCGATGCCTAGATCAGGCCCTGCGGTTCAGATCAGACTCCCCGCCAGACGCCGCTCCTACGTGATGGACGCCGTTGTCGCTCGACCGTGTCATGGATACATCCAACCCCGACTAGCCCTTGGCCGCCACAACGCCGGTGCCTCCATGGAGAAGCTTCGTGCCGCCATAGCAGCCCCCGCCGAGCTCCATCGTACCTCCCCGTCGTGAGTCGAGGGGCTCCGTGTCGGGCTCACTTGTATAGGCTTATATTATGACGAAATATATTCAGAATCATGTCATCACATGATGACCGCAAATTACCCAGACACAACACGATATAAGATCCTGGGGCAGCAGCACACACGCCCAAACGAAAGAAAAAAACGGAGAAGGGCGGCGCTCCCGTCGCTCTCGAGGGAGCGAGAGGAGCGCGAGCGTCCGGCGTTTTTTCTTTTTCGTACGTTGCGGCTGGGCTTTTTTTTTTTTTGAGATCCGTTGCGGCTGAGCTTTTCAATGGCGTCAGTGGCAACGACTCGCTCAGACCAAAGCATGCTACTACTTGCTTACTCAAATCGTGTTGGGCCGTCTATTTGAAGTGGCCACAAGAAGTCCGCGAATTTGAAGCAGGCCTTTCTAGTGACCGCGAGACCAATTTTGAAGGAAGAGTGGAGAGTGGTGGTCGGAGCAAAGAGCAAAAGGATCAAAATGAAGTGGAAAATTTCCGACATTTTCATGAAAAAACAGTAAAAACAGAAACGAAACGAAAATATAGAAACAAAAATGGAGACGTTTTTTTTTTGGCAGTGACGAAAAATAAACGTTTTCCGACGAAACAGACGCGGTTCCGTTTCCGGATTATATGGAATTTAAGCCAACCGTTACGTGACATTGTCAAGCCAAACTTTCATGGTGGCTCGTGTTCATGCGTTTGAGGAGGCTTCTATGATTTGATCTTCCCCTTATTATCTTGTAAGCCGAGCACCATGCTAAAACTAGTGAACGAATTTATAGGTTTGCCTGAACTCTTAAGAATTTTCTGCATGATTCAAGGGTCTCTTGATTCCAATAACATTTGCGCCGTTCGCACCATATTTGATCTGTATCTATTTCTAAAAAATCTGCTTTCGTTTTTTGTTTCCAGCATTTCTCTATTCATCTTCGCTTCAGAAAAAATATAAAAACGAGGATTTCCCACTCATAGGAACAGAAGAAGTCATCAGTCTTGCCGTGATGGTGGTCCGGTGGTCAACCAAAATTTTGGCTGCAATCATGGCAATGTTGACATACATATTAGCTTTCCTCTATAAAATGCTCTGAAATTTCTCCAAACCAAACTGGGCCTGAGTTCTGATGTGTAATTCTGTACACCATCATACCATGGCCCCGAATCGAGTATATTCCTCTCATCTATTATCCTACCATTGCACTCATTGGTCATCATCATCCTAACCCAACGTCCAGTACGGTTTCTAGGCATGATCGTCGCTCAACTGAGCCGGAGTGCTCGTGCTGGTACCGGTCCTCGTCACCAGCGAAGCGATCCCTGGCATCGACGCCGACCTCGCCACGGCACGGCCATGGCTGCTCCGTGGCGCTGGAGCAGCGCATGCTGGGAGCTGCCGTGCGGGGTCGAGCTGCTGCCGGGCGGCGTGCCGAATGGAAGATGGTGGGACGGCGTGCTCGGCCTCGGGATACCACCGCCGTGCATCGGCCGCAGCTCGATCTTCAGGTACGGAGGCAGCCTGGGCGGCGTGGCGTCCTCATCATGGTCGTCGTCATCGTCGTCGTCGTAGTCGAGGGAGCACACGGTGCTGGTCTCCGTGCGGATGGTGGAGTCGTCGCCGCGCCGCTTCTTCCTCCTCTTCCTCGCCGCCTTCCCCCACCCGTGCATCGTTTCTCTGATCCTCGCCGGGATCAGGGCAGCCTTGTACTTTGATCCCATCTGTTGTTGTACCAGCAACACTGTGTTAGCCATGTTTTAGCCCTAAAAAGAGCAAACAGGAATGTCGAAACTATGCATCCCAGAATGGAGATTGGGATACTGATTCACTGAACTACTTTAAAATGTTCTTTATGGTATGGCATCTGAAAACAAATACAGTATTACCTGAGTGACAAGAGCATAAACAGGCAATGTACTGTAACTGCAGAGGAACTGTCCGGCAAACCTGAAATTGTAGATTGTGGTGGCTTATTGTAATGACATACACGAGAAAATTGATGGAACAAGGAGATTTTGTTTGAAGCAAGAGAACATGGATAAATTAAGTAGCTTCAACAGACCACTTACCCCAACACAAGGCGGCAATAAACCAGTAGGTGGTTTTTGATGAAACATGAATCATAACCGAATTGCCACTGCAGCACAATGATACTGCTATGTTAATACCTCATACCACTTCACAAGTGAATGTTAAGCTCTCATCACTTCTAACTGAATTTCCAAAAACATGTTGTTGTTTAACAGTAGCGGAGACAGAAAGAGTACCCAGAACCAGAAGAAAGAAGCCAGCTCGAATGCATTCTGTAGAAATTAGTAAACCAAAGCATGTATAAGTTTAAGTTCATGCTTAAGCTTTCTATCTTATTAGCATATTAATCAACATTACAAGTTTACCTGGAAGAGAACAAAATGAATCAGCCACAGGAGAAACTTTGGTTTCTTGAACCAAAACAGATCATCACGTGGCTTTATCCTTGGTCCATATGAAGTCAGCCTTGCACCCTCTGATGTTAAAGTCGCTATGACATGCTGTAGCTTCGCACCGACTAGAAGAACAAGCTATGGAGCATTTCAATCCAGTTGAGACTATCGAAATTTTGGGGAAAGCTACCTACATTGCCTAATGTACAAGAAGCAAGCTTCGACTTACAGCAACAGGGAGGATGGCTATCCAAAAGTACAGGTTAGATCCTGCAACAAAATCACCATGTTTGACATCAGATAGAACGCGGGAAATATATCACTATAGGAAGAAAATTAGTCCAATGTTTACCGTCGATGTTGAATAACATGAAAGCAACAACAAAGCCCCACAGTACTCCACTGCATCAAATGATCAAGTTAGTTGAAAAGATTTCTCTAGTGCAAAAATAAATAAATAAATAAATAGAGCACAGTTAATATGCAGAAGCAGGCCAGCATGAGGACACACTAACCTTACTCCAACAATCTTTTCAAACTCCTCTTCCATTGAGCGTATCATATAATTGTGGAAGTCGTATGTTGGTGCAAGATTGTGGTTCTGCAATTATTATTAAGTCAGACACCGAGTGTGCAACTAACAAATAGAAACTTCAATGTAACTGGAGTATATCTTTATCATGAGGAATAAATTCAAACAAAACAAATCAACGGAGTATCTGCTTGTTAAGTAAAGTTCAACACTGATATATTAGAATAAGCATATTCCAGGACAAGCAAATAATATTTCTACTCAAGACGGCCCAGGATAATTATCTTACCATTATGAAACCCTTGCGGAGGATAAGGTAGTCAGCTCGAACAACAGATTGTCCAAATTGTGCGAGGAAGCAAAACTGTATGATGACACAATAAAAAATCTTAAGTGGTGGCTCCAACAGTGAAGTATATCTGTGCTATATACATGAAAGGAGAACTTTATGCCTCAACTAACAAATAAGAACTGTTTCCCTCAACATACCACCCACATGACCGCGTTATTTTGACTCCAAAATCGAAACGAATTTGATTTGGTAAGTGCCGGTGGTTGCCTTCTAGTTGCTGATACATAGGCAATCTCTGTTCAATATAAATTAGAAGAGGACTGATCAGATGCAGTTTAACTTCAACACGGTAAAATATATACAGTAGCACCAATAACACAAGGAGTTGCTCTAATTACAGAAGTAAAACAACAGTAGATTAAACCGATGCATCAGAATGTTGCCGTACCTATAGAGTTTGAAAAACACTTCCATAGGAAAAGAGGATGAAACTGATGGCAGAGTTATATCTAGAGAAGACACTAAAAATTGTTGTAAAACTGAGATGAACTGCTAAAGCATATCACCTCAGGACTTGTTACAGCATCAATAGGAATGTCCAAGATATTAATACTGATTTTGGCATTCGCAATTGCTTCTCCTTAAGTTCTATAGTCTCAGTCGTAGAAGCCTCGGCTCTATTTCACATCAATTCCAAAATATGAAGGGGTAAAGAGAGGTACACTTACGGGAAAAAGATTCATGATTATCCCTAAATGCTTCATCTTCCCATTTCCTCCATGTATGGATCTACCACCATCCAAAGACCAGGCACAGATATTCAGTACACCGTAATTCAAGATTATGAGGTGGAGAAAGGAAGCATCATATGACATTCATGCCTGAGAAAAATACAACAAACGATCCCCATGATAAAAGGGCAAAAAACCTTGAGTATAGCCAGCAGCATCGTCAGACAACTGTACGTGACATGGGTTACTGCCATGACAAATATGAAGCGATGCAGCTGCTCCAAACCTTCATGCGACACAAACGACTCGTAGCCCTGCAAACCAAGCGAGTTGTCTAGGTTACTGAAAAAGGATTTTCAGGACAGGTATTGGCCATTTTCAGGGAGTCCACAAACACACCTGAGGGCAGGTCTGGACATGACGGTACTGCGCCTTAAGGTTCCTCCTGAGAGAGTGGTGCAGAATGGCGTCGATTATGTGGTTGCTCTTACGAGCCGGGGCATGCTCGGCGCTCATGGACTCCTCGACCTCCTCCTTGGTGCACGGGGAGAACTTGCTGTTGTAGTACTTGGAATCGATGCAGATACCCGAGATGATCCTCGAGGTTGCTACCAGGAGCAGAGATATGAAGCCAAGCAACATCATCTCTGCAGCAAAACGTAGCAGAGGATTAGCCCGCAGTTCCCAGCACTACGAGAAGATAAATTAGAACTCTGAGGAGTGTACCTTCTTTCATCTTCTCCATGGCCTTGTGCAGCGGATTCCGGTGCGTCTTCTTCAGCCACTGAGCAAGAATCAAGTCACCAGGAGTTAAGTCATCGATGAGAACATTCAAAATCTGATTCAGGGTGACAGAACAGCTGTTTTTCTCTGAATCCGATTTTCTCATTGCAGCGCTTCATGGGACAGCAGGACTATGCAGGGAAAGGTTGTGAACAGTGGAATGATGCACAAATCGTGCAAAGATTTTTTTTTCCCATTTTTTGTTGGAATCCAGTATGCGTACAGTACAGGGGTAGCAAAAAAGTACGTAATAGGGATTTCGCTTCTTTTCTAGTAGTAGAAGAAAGTAAAGGAAAATTCCGAGCAACAGGAAAAGAAGTTTTTGCAGCTTGAGCTATTCGGGGTTCAGACATACTGTTGGTGGAAACAGACCAAAAAAAAAGATTGCAGAGGGAGACAAAGTTGGAGTAGGGGTACTGACATTGCTGAGTCGGTGGATGGAGCGCTCGATGATGAGGGAGCCGGCGACGAGGAGCGTGAGCACGGTGGCGACCGACCAGGTCGGCGTGAGCGCCAGCGACCGCATCTCCCCCTTGGCCTCCGCGCCGGTACCCTCGAGCCCGGCCATCTTCTTCTCTATCTCTCTCTGCGGCAGGCGCGTACTCAAGAGAGACAGACGGTCAGATTCCTGCTATTTATTCCTCTGCAGGCACCGCCGGGCACCGCCGCATTGCAGCAGCAGCAGCGAGCTCAGGCTCGGTCAAGAAGAAGACGCCGACAGAAACTGCGGCGCGGGAGCTCGGATTCAGGAGGCTCCTCTGCTCCTTCTAGAAGAGTTTACCGACCGGCGGCTAGGCGGCGCATTGCATCGCCATTAGCGCCAGCAGGCGAGGAGCCTCCGGGAAGGAGGAAGGGAATAGGGATCTCGAGGAAGGCGAACAGGAAAAAAAAAAGGGGGGGGGGGAATGTTTCCCCTTCTATTAGTCCACGCCGCGCCTCCTGCTGTATTTAGGCCGGCTGCTGCTCCTCGGCAAAGCAGCTCGGCGCGGGCGCCAATGGAGCCGCGGACGTACTGTGGTGTCTGGGGGGAAGAAGAGCAATCGATAGACAGGCAATGCTACGCGAAGATTGGATAGGTTTCACCGGATAGAAACAGAAAAGGGACCACGAGAATGTGGGAGGAGCCGAGGAGGAAGAAGATGCAGAGCAGAGCCGAAGAAAGAAACAACAAAATGCCAAAGGAAGAAGAAGAAGAAACACCCGAAAGGGGATCTCGCGAGAACTGTCAACTTGTCACAACCTTCTCATCTCAACTCACATCCCCATGGATGATAGCAGAATCATTAGCAGCTCATTGGGCGTAAACAAATGATACGAGCATGAGAAGATTCGAGCTGGCCCTGCCTGCCTCTGCTTCCTTCCACGCTGCTTCTCCAATCTCCACAGCAAGTACAAGTGCTCTGACACCGGCACGAGGGGAGGGGGCGGGCACATGACTCCACCACACGAGGAGCGACGTAGACGTAGAGGGTGACGTGCTCCGGCTGGCGAGTGGGGCCTCCGTGGGGTGGGCCCGGGAGGTCAGGGTCGCGGCATGTGCGTGTCCGGTGTGGCGGTTGGAGACGGGGACGCGCGCCTTGAATAACCCTTTCCCTTCCGCCTATCGGAGGAGAGGAGTACCGCGCCGCCCACCCCCACCGGCCTAGGCGTACGTGCGTGCGTGCTCCCGGAATTTGGCCCGGATTTGGTGCCATAAAACAAACTTGGCCTCCTTTAGTTAGAAAAATATACACCTACATTTTACTACGGAGTATATTTTATTTCTTCTACTCCCTCCGTTCGGAAATATAAGACGTTTTAGCTTTGTAATTAAATGTATCTAAACATTTTTTTAGTGTATAGGTTCGTAGAGGTTCGGAATGAACCTATACACTAAAAGGTGTCTAGATACATTCGTTTCACAAAGTTAGAATGTCTTATATTTCCGAACGGAGGAAGTAGATCCTATGAGAATTGAAACGTTCGTGTCGAGAGCTTATTTGATTCCTACTAGTACTAGGATTCTCGTGGGAAAAAAACGTGGGATTCTCAAAACGCGTGATTTTTAGGTGGCATGTCCTCTTCAAATCGTATTAGGTTAGAAAATCACATGGATTTGAATGTGTTTAAGAAATTTGAGTAGAAGAAAAAATCTCCTCCAAAATAGAGCATAAAGGAACCTGTATTCAAATTTTCCTAGAACTTTCAATCAAACATTCACTGAGGATATAAGTTTTTTCCATGAAGGTCCAAATCCTACGAAATTGCATTGAATAAAAGAATCCTCGAGTTTCCGCTAAACAACACTGTACTCCCACCAAACTTCTAGGCGCCGATTGAAACACCCTGTTATCCAGGACGTTTGGCCGGGTCTTGTAATAATTTGTCTAAGTGAGTGTTTAATTTCTAGTCATGGTGTCATGCAATCCCAGATGCCACTAGAAATATCTCAGTTGCAATCTCTCACTCGCAACTAAAAGTCCCACTTGACTTACAACTCATGGGGATGCACGAAGTGCGATGCAAATCTAGTAGATTATGACATAACTGTTATTGATGACCTAGATTACCACCGCTATATATACCTCTTGTAAGCCGCCGACTGGAATAAGTTGAATCTGTAAAATCCTCGGCGTTGTGTACACTTCCCATTATAGTGAAGTTTCGCCGGCTGGCGTGCGTGATTTTTTCCTCTCTTTATTAGAGAGGTTTTTCCACGTAAAATCTGTGTCCCCTTTGCTGCGATTTTATTTTCGTTCTTCGTTATTTGATTGTCGCAAAGCTAACAACTGTGCTCTAACTTGATTCCCGGTTGACTTCGAATTAGCAAAACCCTTTGTCTAAACACCTCTTAATTAATGAGAATGGGCAGATCTTTTTTCCTCTTGTTCAAACAAGGTTTGAAGTGAACACAGGAAGCTGTGCAACATCATTTTCAACTATATCTACTGGTCTCGCCCTTGGCACCATAAAGTATGAACTGCTTCGGTGCTGGACGTCAGTAATTGTTACCTTTTTGGTCGTGCAATCTCCGTCCATGCCAAACAAGCTATGGTTACGAGCAATTGATGAAGACGAGACCTCAGCATATAAAAACTTGTACCCCCATCCATGGCTCCAGAAAAGCTTTGCATGTGCGCCCACCATCTGCCTTACGATACGATTTGTAGGACACATATACAAGGCTCCGATCCACATGTGCGTGCGTGCGTGCACGAATGAATCCGTCCGTTGCCCACACGGGCAAACTTGAATGGCAGCATCGTATATCCACCAGAATAACCAGCTCAATAGTATCCATTAATTCCTGGGCCATTCCCTGTCCCAGCAACCACCTGTCGTCCTTCCCGAGTTACCTGTCTTCCAGACCGGTTTTTGAGCGTGTGGATTTCAAATGTAACAGTTCAGTTCAACCAGAAACAAACCGGGGGAAACATTCGGCGGTCCAAAACCCAGCGCTTCAAAATGGATTGCAGACTATGCACCGTACCGTATAATTCCAAGCGCATATATACGATGGTCTGGAATGTACAAGTATCGCTGTCTGTCATCTGTTTACTCGATGTAGGCGACGGTGCAGCCGTAGTTCAGGGGGCTCTCGTCCTCGATTTTGGCCACCCGGGGATGGCTGCGGAGGATACCCAGCGCGCACTCCTTCACCGCCCCCGTGCCCATGCCATGGACGACGAACAGGACCTGGTAAGACCTGCACCCGTCGATGGCCATCTGGAGCTCCTGAGACGCCTCGGCGACCCGCATCCCCCGCAGGTCCACCGTGTTCTTGGACGTCTGCACGGCCGGGGCGAAGGAGATGCTGGCGCCCTGCGCCGCCTCTGCCGGAGACCGCTTCACTGTCCGTCCCTGGCAGCACAGAGGCAAAATCAACTAATTATTATCAGAACGAGGAGTGGTCCTCCCGGGGACAAGATTAAAAACAGGCCATGATCTTAGACAATGTTGACCATGCCAATCATAAGAGCCCCCTATGTGTGACAGTGCAATTCAGTTAAGGTGGATGCATGCACCAGTCTAGCTTTTGCTTGCATGGACCGATCTCTCTTCTCTGGCCAGCCTAGCACTGTTCCGCGCTGCTGCATCTACCCGAACTAAAGCCGGAATCATCAATACCGGCGAGCCAGATTCAATGCATTCTCCAAGGCTCGAGCTAACCCGGCTTCCCTGGCTTGCCATAGTAACATGCCACGTGTAGGACGCAGAGTATGCCGACATAAAGTAGGATGGTAGATATGCCATCAGTGCGTGATTTCTAATGATGATTGACACTCTGTTTGGGAACACATGATACTGATATCAGTCTAATGGGTCATCCAACCAAACTCAACAAAAAGAGACAATATATGCAGGCCAAAAGTCGAGTCCCTATATCGAGAAACTATATATGCAGTAGCCTAGTAGCATCTGCAACCCAGATTTGCTCAGACGATTAGAAATTTTAGGAGGAACCAGCAGCCCAAGAACACACATGTTATCTATGCAACCCAGATTTGCTGAGACAATTAGAACTTTTAGAAGGAACGAGCAGCACAAGAACACACCCTGTTGTCTATGCAGAATAGTGCAACTGATGAGTGCTAACCAGACATGCTTGCTCAACTCAGCCTACGAACAGTAAGCCGAAACTAGATGCAAGTGTAAGCCTAGGCAAAATATCACTTGGCATATCATTTTGCAGCCACAGCAGTCGCGAGACAGCATTGATTCTTTCCACAGTTATCTCGATAAAATATACTCCCTCCGTCCAGAAATAAGTGACTTGGGTTTGTCTAGATTTGCATGTATCTAGACATGTTTTAGTGTCTAGATACATTCGAATCTAGACAAACTCAAGTCACTTATTTATACACGGAGGGAGTACTACCAGATAAACTATGACAGCAGCCACATTATAAGAGGTTTTTCTATAGTATACCAGATTTATTATGTTGCATGCTAAGTGACAAGTAAAACTAAAACAAATCTAAGTGGCTGAACTATTATAGAGCAGATGCAAAGCCCACCTTCCTTTGAACCGAAGAGGCTGATGTTTCCTTCGTGTCTCTTTGGGCCAACTTCATCTTGTTATTCTTGGTCCGAGCCTTTATTTTTCCATACTGAACAATACAGCTCCCATCTTCGCTGAGTATCTCAACAACAGTAGCCGTACTTCCTCCTCCCAGCCCTTCAACGTACACTTTGTCACCGATTTGTGGAACATAAGAGCTCTTGTCTTCATCGTCACTGAAAGTAAACTCAGTTGGCTGATGGGCAGCAGCCAATGAAGCAGTTGCAGCTTCTGCTTTCCTCATTGCTGAGTTGTACTGTTCAAGTTTTGAATTCTGAAGTTGAACTTCAAAGTTTTTGATTATCAGGTCCATCTGAGTCTTCACAAACTTCAACTCTTGTTGGACCGTCTGAGATTCTCTTGCCCTCAAGGCAGCTACTCGGTTATCTAGGTCATCAGCTTCTGAACGGATCTGGGAAATAAATTATTATCCAGTAAAATTTCAAGTGTAAGCACAAAGAGAATAATTTTTCAAACCAATACAATCCAAATATTAAAACAGAGAGTAGTAAGAGTAAAAGAGGTTACCTCATTGTACAGCCCCTCAACATCCGAAAGAACAGATGCTGCTTCATTTGCTTCAGACTCTAGAAGGTTTCGCTCCTCCCGTAGAGAGTCGTAAAGTAAACCTTGACGTTCCTTTTGTTTATCAGGCAATAATTTTTCAACCCATTCCTGTGCCCGATCAAGTATTTTCTGATCAAAACCAATTGACTTTGCAATGCTTAATGCATTTGAATTGCCAGTACTGCCCCACAAGATTCGATATGTTGGTTTCAGAGTTTCCAAACAGAACTCCATTGCAGCATTCTCAAATCGATCATCAACAGATTTGAGACGACTTAGATCAGCATAATGGGTAGTCACGATGGCCAAGTTTAGTCTACCAGCAAGATACTTCAGAATGCTGGTTGAAAGGGATACACCTTCTGATGGATCAGTACCACTGCCAATCTCATCAATAAGAACAAGAGAATCTTTTGATACAACTTGTACAATCTTGCGAAGACGTGATATGTTCCCACTGAAGGTAGAGAGGCTATTCTCCAGCGACTTCAATCCAGAAAACAGTTTGCATCAATAAGCATATTTGTCCCGCAAGTGATAAGAGAAACTCTCTTCAAAAGACAGAAACTACCTGGTGGTCACCAATGTCTGCAAGAACCTGATCAAACCATGGAAGCCTGGGCCTTCCTTTGGCTGGAAAGAACATTCCAGCCTTTGACATCAGAGAGGCCAATCCCAAGGTCTTCATAGTAGCGGTTTTCCCTCCAGTGTTGGGCCCAGATATCACAACTATCCTAGTATCATTCTTCACACGCATGTCCAGTGGAATAGGCATTGCTGAGACATGGTGTTCTTCAGAAAGCTGCCCATTCCCCACTTCAGCAGCTGCCTCTTTCACAACTCCAAGGAACTGCTCAAGGAGCAAAGGATGCTGAATGCCCTCGATAAATACTGAACATGCGCTGCTTGGATCCAATTGATTACTGTTATCTCTGTCAGTGAAGGTTGGCCTCACGCCATTTATCTGTAGGGCATATGAACCTCTAGCACAAGCTAGGTCCAGTTCCAATATTTTCCCCATCAAGTGCCCAATCTTCATTCGAGAATCTGCTATTCTCGAAGTTAGCAAGCCCAATACTGCCAATTCCTCAGCTCTCTCATCGCCTGCGAGTTTTACTTCCTTGTTGTTCAGCTGGACAGCATCTCTCGGCTCCATAAAGTATGTCGCGCCAGAGCCACTGGAACTCAGAACGATTCCACCAGGGACCAAATGCTTGTGTGAAGCTTTTACACCAACACACATTCTAGAGCGGCGCTTAGTGACCAGAGGGCTATCAACCCCACCGGCCTGGAAAATCTTCGTGGACATATCTCTCAACAGGGATTCTAACACATCGACATTCATCTTCCTTTCCTTGCGGATCGTTCCTAGTTTATCGCTGGCTCGATCCAGGACCATCGAAAGATTGGAGTCAAGGCAGAACTCTATCATGTGCACAAGTTCTGTCAAGAAGTCGCAGTCCTGCAGTATACCCAGAAGAGGAGAGAACCTGTTGAATCAACATTCATAAGATTTTCCCTCAAAAAAAAATATATCATAAGATTCTATGCCATCGGCAAAAAAAACTATGCAACACAAGCTGATTTGTCTAACTGAATATTGTCCATAAGGGGCACTGCATTCAAAATTTTAGCCCAATAGATATTGCATGTTACTTGCACAAACAAACCTGATGAGCTACAATCTTTAGTACTTCGCTGCACTAACCCAAATTTATTTATGTTGTATTTCTATCAAATCAACAACATATCTTAAGATATTGTCCATAACTGATTGGCGTAACTGCATATTGTCCATACAGGACAATGCATTAAAAGAAGGAATTAGCCAAAATTGCATATTACTTGGGCAAACAAACCTTATGAGAGCTACAATCTTCACTAAACTAACTTGAATTGATCAATGTCGTGCTTCTACCTAATCTTTTTAGCATATTTCAGCTCCACTCCATTTCCAGACAACAATTAAGCTGAACCAACCCACTTACCTCCCATCCGGCATCTCCTCGGCGAGCCCCTTCAACTGCTCGAACACCCCGCGCGCGGCCCGGAGGCTGCGCCCGACGCCGCATATCTCCCTCACCGCGAGCAGCCGGCCACGGGCCGCAGCGGCGACCACCGCGGACACGTCGCCCACGCCCCCAAAATCCAGCGGCGGTAACGACGACAGCAACGCCACCGCGGCGGCAGTCTGCTCGAGCAGCCGCTCGCTCTCCTCCCGGCTCCGCCCGACGGGGACCCGGCCCTCCGCGCAGGCGGCGCGGCCCGCGGCGGTCGCGGCGAAGTCGGCCAGGCGCGCGCACACGCCACCCCATTCCAGCGCGGACTCCGTCTCCAGCCGCAGCTCCTCCGCGGCCTCCGGAGTTTCCGTCAAGGCGGGGGATACTACCGTTCGGGAGGCGGCAGCCGTCCAAAGGCGTCGCGGCGGAGTGTGTGAAGCGCGTAGGAGACGGGTGGTGAGGGAAAACCTAGACGGGAGTTTCCATGAGAGGAGGAGGGTGAGGTTTGTGGTGCTGGTGGTGGCCATGGCCGTCGGAGTGGAAGCGGGAGGTCTCCGCTTCCCGCCGGAGACGGAGGTGCGGGTCGAAACGCGCGGCTGCGTTTAGCCTTATCCAAAAGTCCAAACGGTGGTACCGCTTCCTAGAGGGCTTAACGTACTTTGGGAATACGCTTCTTAGAGGGCTTAGTACACCTGAACATGGTTTGTGCATTGTGTTGTGCTTGAGCTTCTGCAAATTCGAATCCGGTAGAAATAACAGTGTATCTCAATACTTCAGGAAGATACAAGCAGTACAATTTTGCTTCCTCTTTTTGTTTCATACTACTACGTGCATATTATGATAACTGTACCTACACATACAATGATACAATAGAGGGAGTAGAACTGAATGATTCAGAACAACAAATTCAGGTATCCTACACTGTGCTGTCCAAGTGAGGCAGAATGCAGTGCAATCCCATAAATGGATGGGGTATACAACATGGTGGAGATGCAATGGATGCAACTATACAAAAGGAGACAAATAGCTACAAATCGGATATACAAAGCGCACACGATCATATACGCTACAAACGCTAGAAATCAGCTTTTTTTTACTTTGCAAGGATCGGGACACCACAAGCAGCACCGGCATGCTTCCCTTCGGCGAACACCAGGTTCCCTCTCACGAACGTCGACAGGACCATGCCGGAGAGTTCTTTCCCAAGATACGCCGAAATGTTCTGCAAAAAAGATGTGAAATCAGTCTGGTTTCAGCTCAAATGTTAAAACTGTCAGAATAGTATGAAAGTTGTTTTTGTTTTTGAGTTGAGAAGCGAACCCGGTGCTTGTGGTATACAGTATGGCTGTCATCGAGATGGAACTGCGCCTCAGGTTTCCACACCACGATGTCGGCATGGTAACCTGGTAGAATAGACCCCTGCACAAACAAAAACTGCACTTGAGTTGCCTGATTTCAATCTAGCCACTGCAATCAACATTACTTGTGGAGCATATAAATATGATATGCACAGCTTGTTTTTCCTTTCAGATAGTGGAAGAGAGAACTCCTCCTGCCTCTGCTTACTAGGATGCACAGGTTACCTTGTTCTTTTGCCCCGCAAGCTCAGCGGGCTTCTCGCTCCACCATGACACTAGCTGATTCAGAGTGATGCCATACTTTTTCCCATGTGACCATGTTACCGGGAGGACAAACTGCAGAAATTATTGAAGAAAAGAAGACAGTAAATTGCATCAGTTCTGTATGCTGCAGTCTAGAATTGTGGGTTCTGCTGAAAATGATCATAATTACACAAACTGTTAAGGAAACTAACCTGCAGAGATGATATGCCTCCCCACGCCTTCAAGAAGTTGCCTTCATCCATTAGCTTGAGATCAGGAGTCGACGGCGAGTGGTCCGAGCTGAGCATGTCGATGTGCCCATCCTGCCATTTGTTCATGCACAAGTTAGCCTAACTGGAATTGTTTGTCACAAGACTGCAGCAAGTCGGAGTTGGGAAGGATATGAGATGGCGTACAAGCAGAGCTTCCCAGAGGTTTTCCTTGTTGGCGGCATCACGTATAGGAGGGGAGCACTTGAAACGAGTATCCCCATCTGGAACTTCTTCAGCTGCAAATGCAAGGTAATGAGGACAGGTCTCTATGCTGAGTCTTGCCCCGCTGTGTTTGGCGTCCTACAAGCACAAACTTATCGGTAATGCACTGATCAAGAGAACGAGAAAATGAAAGTTAAACTAGTAGTATGTCGTCACACCTTCAGAAGCTCGAGGGTAGTTTCTGCATCTGAGAGGTGAACAATGTGAAGGTGAGCTCCTTCTGACCGACCCCCCACCTCCGTGTCCTTCATGGCACGTTTCAAATCTCTAATAGCTGATTCCTCCCTGGGTATAAGCGATCATATAATAATTAGTGATTCTCTAAATTCATTAATTCTGAATGCTACACTTAAAATAGAACATGTGGCGCTCTCCAGCTCAGAGAGTAGTATTCAGTTACATTTGGCACAATGCAAATTACCATGTTGCTGGTCTTGACTTCAGATATGTTGCGTAAGATCGAGGATCTAGTTCACCATCTAGCTCCTCATCACTTGCGACATCTGGTATGCGTTCGGCGTGGATAAGTAAGGGCCTCTTGTACTTTGCCAATGTAACCAGGCCCTCCTAGAGCGTGGAAACAGGACGATGAACACTCTTTTAGGGAGTCGATAAGCAGGATAAAAAAGATCTTGTCGATACCAAGTAAAACATGACAGAATTGAGAAAGCAGGGCACCTCGATATGAGTTGAGTTTGTCATGGGGAAGTCGTTGATACCAGAGGGGCACATAAAGGACTAGGATAAAAGAAACAGTCAGTTTCTACTTCTAGTGTCCCTTGTTTGGAAAAGGAAATAACAAACAGAGCTAGACAATACTGTGAGCCAAAAATGATAAATCCTGTATTACTAGTTGAGAAACAAACCTTAAGTCCTAACACTCCTGCGTTTAGTAGGCTCTCCAGTTTACTTGGGTCCATGGCGTTCTCTGGTACAAGGCCCCCCCAAAACCCTACATGAGAAGAACATGCAAGTCAGATATGTTCAGAGCTGGACATGGAACAAGTTCAGATGAAGCAGCAATACTGTTCAGAAAAGTAAAACAAAACTGCTGAAAATCTATGCATATACAAGTAGTAGTAGATAAAATAAATTTACTGTTCAGGTTCTTTACATTGCTAGTCTGACATGATACTGAAATATGATCACTTACCGACATCAACATATAGCTTATCCCGGGCCGCGTCCAACTGATAGTCAAGCAAGCAAGTATTGTCAGTACTCCCTCTGTTTCAAATTACTCCGCCGGCGCGCTTATGTAGGTGGGCTAGTACGCTCTCATTTCTTATTCAAAAAATCCTAGAATTTTTGAAATAGATAGTATGAAATATGTACTACATATACCAAAAAATCTAAGAATTTTTTGATTAAAAATGAAAGAATACTAGGCCACCTAGGTAAGCGTGCGCGCGGAGTAATTTGAAACAGAGGGAGTATTAATCACAGAGAAAAATCTGGGAGCAATCATGCACGCAATTATGTACTACTACTGACACGTCCAAGAAAGAAACACTCTGGACCTTGAGTTTGAGAGTCTCTTGAGAAACCGTTGAAGGGAAGCTGTTGAGAGGCATGTCCACCAGTGTTGTTATGCCACCTGAAATTGAGGGGTTTGTAGAGTTATTATGGAGCGAGACATAATTCATCCAAGGGATTACTACTTTTTGCTAACTCGATATTAAAATGAATCAGAGGGGGACAAAGAACAGACTGGAAGTAAGTAATGCAACAGTTAAAGTTGAGAGGAAAATAATTAGTTATGAGCTTGCTCTTGATTGACGCAGAGACGGGCTAATGATCAACTGCTCAGGCGTGTGGCTGAACTGGACTCGTACCTGCGGCGGCGGCTCTGGTGCCGGTGGAGAACCCCTCCCACTCCGCGCGTCCAGGCTCGTCGAGATGCGCGTGCCTGAAGAAAGTAGTAGAAGACCACCATGAGAAATCGGATGATTATCTTCAGAGTTGTTACCAACCCAATTGGTTGATTCAGACGAGGAGGAGGTATGAGGGGCTTACGCGTCGATGAGCCCCGGCATGATGACGGCGTCCCCGTAGTCGAGGATCGGGCGGCGGAGCACGAAGCTCCGGTAGTCCCCCACGGCGATGGCGTTGATCAGACCGCCCTTCACCTCCACTGCAAAGCGAGAGGCGCATCAGTTTGACTTTCTCCCCGCGCATTTCTCGTCACGTAGCAGCGCGGCCATGGAAAGGGGGTCAACGGAACGGAACGGACCTGCGGCGGGGCCGACGCGGCCGAGCGTGACGACGCGCTCGCTGGCGATCCAGAAGTGGTCGTGCGGGAGGAGGCTGCACCCTTCCCCGCCCAGGCTCTGCAACAACACACCACATTCGGTCAGTCTCCACCGCAGATTCGAGACGAGGGGGGCGCAGTTCCCGGGGACCGACCTTGGAGAAGGGCGCGGCGTAGAGGAGCGCGGCCGCGAGCGCCGCCGCCACGGCCAGCAGCGGCAGGACCTTCCCCGACGCCGCCGACGCCACCATCGCCTCCCTGTCTCCTCTCTCTCCTGACAAGGGCGAGTGCGAGCGCGAGCCGAGTGCCGTCCCTTTCCGCTCGCCGTCCCCGTGCGTGCGCCTCCGCTGGCTCGGGCTTTGGCTTGGCGACTTGCGTGCGCGGCTGACGTGGACGTGTCGGGTATCCAATCCAGGGGAATCTGCTTGCTCCTCGCTGAGCCAGGTGCACTGGACCTGCGAGAACCGAGATTCCGGCGGGCCCACGGTGGCAGCGAGCACGGTTTGGTGGACCTGGTTCTGGAAATGCGTCGTGGTGAAGACATTCGGTTGGGTACGATATGGGTGGCTGAATGCATCCAAGTGGCTGGCGACTTTTTGGATCTGCGGATCCTTGTAGCCGTGCACGAGATTCTTGTTTATATTCCAAGAAAATAAATGGGAGATTCGGGGGCGCGCGTGGAGGTGACGCCCCCCGATTGGCTCGGCTCGGACTTCGACACGGTTCCCTCGAAACTCGTACGCTAGGTTCACGGAACCGATCCAAATTCATGCCATCCAGCCAGGTCTCCCTATCCGCAAGTCCCTCTTTGAAACTCAAAAAATATATATAAGTAAAAGTAAAAGTAAAAGCGAGAATTGAGATTGTCATGTACATTGAATTTATACGAGGATCAAAAGCACGTAAAAACGTCAACAGTGTCCTTTGGATGCCACATGGACAAAATCCAAGAACTATAGAACAAGGAGATGAAAATACGAGACCTTCATGTTAGCGCATCTCCACCGGCACGACCCAACCCGTTCGAACGCCTTCGCGCGAACGTGCGGTGTACGACCCATCTGGTCCGACGTGTCCGGCTCGATCTATCGGCTCACCAAATTTGCGTTGCCGATGAGTCGGGCATGGACGCGGGCAAACCGATAGCATGTCCTCCCGCGCGTTCCACTGGCCAAGCGCGGACGGATGGATTGGTCACATGTGCTAGGGTGAGGAGGACGGCATGGTAGATTTCTGCATGCGTGCGCTACACTTCGTTGAAAAAAATGTACTACGTTTTTTCTCTAATAAGGAATTCTTCACGCTACACTTCGTTGGAAAAATCGTGTTCATCCGAACATCTGTAATGACGGCTTGTGATTTAGTACAATCCCACACCTAAAAATACGTCTGTATATATATTTAAACCCGTATATAAATCGTGTATTCTCTATGTATAGGATACGGATAGGATGTCTAGGTATACGCTCGACCCGGCTTGCCCTACCACTACCGCGACCGCCCCAGGCCATCTAGACGACGGCCGCAGCCGCCGCCCATCACCACCGGCGACCATAACTGTCGTCGACGCTAGCCATCTGAACAACCGCCGCCACCGCCGGCTGACAACCGCCGCCTACACCGGCTATCGCCGCATCCTCGCCGAGGTAGGTTCATCCTCGTTTCTCGATCGCGCCTTGGCCGATCGCCATGATAGTTGAGCCATTGGACAGTCCGGTTCCTACTAAGCCGGCTTGTTTGGCAACGCCAGACGGTCCTGGCCGGCCTGTCCGGACTGGCCAGACTATCTGGCGATCCATTCTCGGTATGTCCGGAAATTATTCTTTTTCTACTTCCCTCCTTATGTATTCTTTTACGATGTTCCAGTGTAGTTTTCGGAGAGATAGAGGACTCTGGCTCAACTTGGAATGACAATGATAACGGTTACACGGACGATGAGGATTCTAGTTCGGAGAACGGATCCAGCGACGACGAGTTTGGTGGTCATAATAATGGGCAAAACTATCCCAGGTCATCGGCATACACAGAAAACATAAGTGAAGTATGTTGAATATTCTCTAATATCTGTCCATGCTAATAAGTGAATTGACATCTTACTTTCTCTGTTTTTGTTACATAGCTGGTAGCCGGTGGTCACGACGAGGACGAATATTCAGACTTGGAAATTCGTTTCGATGAATATAGCATCGAAGCACTTTATCAAGACAAATCTATCTTAGGAAAGAGGAACGAGGTTTGTGGATATTTTCACTGTGGCAAGCAATGAATGTTAACAATGAAACGACATCTTATAGGGTTATCTGTGTTTATCTGTGTAGGTGATATCTGGTGCTCATGATGGGCATGAACATCAAGGGAAACCAGACATGGAATTTGTGAGTAACGAAGATATGAACTTCTGAGTTGATAATCACTAAAAAATATTGGACATGACTTTTGATTTCGAACTGACGGCTTTCGTCTGGTACAACAGCTATGCGAGAGACCATGACCAGGGTAGGCAAACGTCTGGAAAAACTCTTAACACTGGAAGGCCACACCCAAAAGCTGAGACCCGAGACTCGATGTTATTGCAATGCCCATCTCAGCATGAAGCGTGATAGATCTCGTGGAGTCTGGGTTGTCAAAAGGTTCGACAACAATCATAGTCATGTATTGGCTAGTCCGAACGAAGTACCGTTTCTTCGGTCGCATAGAAAGATTAAACCACACCAGAGAGCTGAGATACTATCATGGGGAACCGTTGGGTTGAGAAAAAGTATGATCATGAGACACTTTCTCAAGAAACACGGCTACGGCGGTGTAGGCTTCATTCCTAGAGAATCTGTATAACATGTGTGGTAGGAAGAAGAGAAAGCTTATTGTGGATGGTGATTTTGCAACAACCCTCGGTATCATGGCCGCCAGGAAGAAGAATGATCCTGAATTCTTTTTTGATTACGATATAGATGATGAAGGACGACTGAAGACCTTGTTCTGGCGCGATTCTCAGTCACGCCGGGACTATTAGGACTTCGGCGACGTGGTGGTTTTTGACAACACCTACAAGACGAACCGGTATGGTATGCCATTCATTCCTTTCGTAGGCCTGAACAATCACCATAAGACTACGGTCTTCGCGTGTGCCATCGTGTCAAACGATAAGGAAGATACATATGCTTGGCTGCTTCGGACGTTTCTAAAAGCAATGTGTCAGAAAAAAACGAAAGGTATTATCACAGATAGCGACGCCGCAATGATAAGAGTTATTCAGAATGTCCTTTCAGACGTGTGGCACCGTATATGTACGTGGCACACAGAGAATAACATGAAGAAACATCTTGGTCATAAGTCACTTAAGGAGTTTCGTCCATTCTTATACTACGTCAGTTCAGAAGCCGTCTTTGAGCAAAGATGGAGCATGTTTGTTCGCAAGTGGCAGACAGAATCTACCCAGGAATGGCTTAAAAGGATGTACAACAAGAAGAGAATATGGGTCGTCGCGTATCTGGCCGGTGGATATTTCCTTGGTATGAAAAGCATCTAGAGGAGTGAGAGTTTGAACTCATGCCTTCACCTTCACCTGGATTTTGGTATGACCCTAGTCGACATGATTATGCATTACGAGAACGCAATTACTCGCTGATGGCTCGTGGTTGATGTAGAGCTCGTTGGGAACCCCAAGAAGAAGGTATGATGAGCACAGCAGCAAGTTTTCCTCAGTTATGAAACCAAGGTTTAATCGAACCAGTAGGAGCAAGGAAACATCACAAAGGTGTTACTAGCTGAGCCTTGGTAGGGCGCACTACCAGTGCTAGTAGCAACATGGAGACCTGTACAACACAACCACAGAACTTTGTCTCCAACTTGCGATGAGGTTGTCAATCTCACCGTCTTTTGCTGGAAACAAAGGATTAAACGTATCGAATGGAAGGAAGTAATAGTTTACAGAAAGTAAACACAAAGCAGTAAACAGTTTATAGATTATATGTAAAGAAAAGGACCGGGATCCATAGTTCACTAGAGGTGGCTCTCCTTAAGATAGATAACATGCTGGGTGAACAAATTACAGCGGGGCAATTGACAAACATCGAGAAAGCAATACATGCATATACTAATCATCTTGACTCCTTTGAGACTTGATTGGGCATTATAACATTATACATAGACCGCCATCCAACTGCATCTATGACTAATAATCCACCTTCAGGTTATCATCCGAACCCCCTCTAGTATTAAGTTGCAAGCAACAAATTATTGCTTTACAAACTGCGTGTAAAGTAAACAATACGATTGTTCTATGAACAAAAGATTGTTGTTTTCTCCCTAGTAGCAACAGCACATCTAGTACCTTAGAGATTTATGTCACTTCCCCAGATTACCAGAGGCATGAACCCACTATCGAGCATAAATACTAACTCTTGGAGTTGCTAGCATCTACTTGGCCAAGATAGCTACTAACAACGGAAAGCATGCAAGATCACAAATAACAAAGACATGATAGAATCAATAATCAATCTAAAATAGCATCTCAATATCCATCAGATCCCCGCAAACACAACATGCAGAATTACAAATAGATGATCTTGATCATGAACGGAGCTCACAAGATCTAAACATGAAAGCACAAAGGAGGAGAACCAGCCATCTAGCTACTACATGGATCCTTAGTCCAAGGTTGAACTACTCACGCATCACACCGGAGGCTTGCATGGTGATGAAGAAGGCTTCTAGGGTGAATTCCCCTCTCCGGCAGGGTGCCGGGAAGAGCTTCAGATCCCTCCCGATCTAGGGATGGAGATGACGGCGGCTACAGACTCTTTCGTGGATTTTTTATCGGGTACTTAGGGTTTTCGTCCCGAGGGCAATATATAGGGGGAAGGAGAGGCCGAGGGGGTGTTGGGGTCGGCCAGACCACCCCTGGCGCGAGCTAGGGCTGGCTGCACGGCCAGGTGGTGTGGCCGGCCCCTAGCCCTTCTCCGTCTCGTATTCTGGCATTTGATGATTTCCGAAAAAATAGGCACTTTGGCTTTTGTCCCGTCCAATTCCGAGAATATTCATTTTCTGACTTTCCTGGAACCAAAAACAACAGAAAACAGGCAGCTGGCACTTTGGCTCTTGTTAATAGGTTAGTCCAAGAAATCATATGAAAAGTACTCCAAAGTGTGGACAAAACACAAGAAAGTGGATAAAACCAAGCATGGAACATGAAAAATTATAGATACATTTGCAATGTATCAACATCCCCAAACTTAACTCCTTCTCGTCCTCGAGTAGGTAAGTGATAAAAAGAAAGAATAATTTTTGAGGTGACATGCACCATCAAAGACTTGACCAAAGTATTTGTAAAACATTCAAAGTTGGGATCATAGTACTTCAATCATAACATGAAAGATAAAGTTCTAGCAATAAGACAAAGAAACTATGATGCAACATGAAAAGACACAAACAAGAGATTCATGAATAACAATGCTTTGCAAGGCGTTTGTTTGTTTCACATAAAGAAAACATGGCATAATAGCATTCAGCTTGTCCCTCATAGAGTAGCAAATATAAATGCATAGGACACCTTCAAAGTTCATAAGAGTGACTAGATACAAATAGTTTAAAACAAGCAATATCAAGTTATGCATCAACCAACTAGTCTTGGGACAATGCACATAGAACTAAGAATGGCCACTATGCTCTCAAAGTAGGTGCATAAAGATAGAAGGTGGAGACTCAATATAATGGTGGAAGAAAGGCCTTTATAGAAGGAAGTAGGGATTCAAGTTTCATAAATAGCTTTCAAAAATTATGGTACTTATAGCTTTCAGCTCTCATTGCCCCTATCATAAGCATCTTGAAGTGATTAAGGTTAAAGTGAACAAACTATGGTATACATGTTTGACGAAGTATAAGTTAGGAATCTCATGTCCCTTGTATACGAGGGCCGCTCCTCATGCTACTCAAGTTTAGTCACCGGTAAGTTCTTGTCATCATAAGTACATGTGTATCATAGAGAACCGCCAACGGGGTACCCCTTGCCCGATGATACGGAAGAATCCCCATATCAAAATGACAAGGCAAGAAGACAACGAGCATCTCAGCAATCTTCTTATTTACCATGGGAATATGGTGTTTTTTTCTCTCTTTCCTCTTTTCATAATATCTCTTTTTTTCTTTTTCTCTTTTTCTCAATATAGGACTCTTTTTTTATAAGAAGAATACTTCATAGACAGCTCATTATGGTTACGCTGCGGGTTTCCACCATGTCAGCATGGATTAGACCAGTGGTCCAGGCGTTTCTCTAACACATATACATAACTCCATGGACTTACAAGCTCCCCTTTCATTTCACACCGACGACATCCATATACAAAAGAGCATGATATCAACTAGGTACAAGTACCAAGTGCAATGTTGAAAGCGTTCCCCACGAAAGCATGGTTCTGCTAATCCCCAACAAATAAGTGCAAGCATATACAACATAGACAACACAATGGTTCAAGTTTATTAAGGGCAAGAAAAGTAAAGTGTGCCATCAAGTTCGTGAGAGCTTTAATCACTAGTTTTCTCATAACAAGTTTAATTTAGAAGGTAAACAAAAGCATGAATATACTTGGAATAGCATAAGCTAGTAGGTAGGTATGGTGGAATCTTTGGAATAAATTGGTTTAAGGAGTTGGATGCATGAGTGGAACTCATACTTGGTTGTGGAGGCTAGCAAAAGACTGGGAGCGACAAACTAAGAGAGCAATAATGGCCATAATCATGCAGAGCGACAAAACATCATTGATCAAAGCATAGTGATACTACAAGTTGAAAACTAAAGGATAATAAAGGCTATGGTGACTTGAGATAGTCATAACATGGTGTGAGCATGCGCCAAGTCAACCCAAATAAAGCATCAAAGGAGAATACCACAATACTATGCTTTAATATGCTAAAACAACGCATGATTCATCCAAGGCACATTAAGCAATCTCAATTGTTTATAACAAGCCATGCTACAACAAAGAATACTAAGCATAAAGCCAAAACAATATCAAGCATGGCATGACAGAGCATAGGCCACAGTCAAAAACAAGCTCTTTTTACCACATAAGCATGAACTTTCCTACTCTTTTCCAAACCAAACCAAACTATTTGAAAACCAATGTATGAAAGAGGGGGTCCAACCAATTTATTCAGAAAACTAAGAAAACCAAGCAAACGAAAAACCAAAACAAAAACGAAAAAGAAGACGCTCCAAGAACAACACAACTGTGCATGAAACAATAAAAATGAAGCATTTGGAAGAAACCTGGAATTTTTATTGATAAAGAAGGGGATGCCTTGGGCATACCCAAGATTTGACGCTTGTACTTCTTGGATATTTCTTGGGGTGACACGCGTGGCATCCCCAAGCTTGAGCTTTAGTACATCCTTCATCTCATTACTCATTCCTTCCATACACCTGAAATTTTTCCTTCATACAAAACTTCACACAATCTTTATTAGCAACATTAGTGCACTCAAGATAAATAAGTCTTAAGGTTCAGTTCTAACACCAAATAAACTTCCATTAGAACACTAGCTACTGTAGCACTTCCCTAAAAATCTCAATTCCCCAAAAGAACTCAAAAAGGAACCAACAAGAAGCAAATGCAGAAAATGGCAGAAATCTGTCAAAACAGACCAGAAGGTAAAGAGGAATTGTTTCGAAGACCTTCTGTTGCTCAAATCAAAAAGTTCTGAACTAACGAAAGTTAGATAACAAGATGGGGTAGAAGCACAAAAATTCACGCCTCAAAAAGACGTTCAGAGATTTTACACGAATTTTTACGGTGAAGCACAGAAATCTGTTTCGGGACAGCAACTTTCCCAATCATTACTTCTCTCTCATTAGAGGTTACTCTTGGCACAAAAAACAAATAAAAAGGATAAGGAGCGGTTATTACTTTCCAAGACTCATCTAAAACTTTTGGGTTATCTCCCAATAAGTACTTTTCTTTAACGCATTTAAGTTAGACATAAGAAGCAAGAAAGAATCAAGTGTTCTCGAATGAAGAAGCATTAAAACCAAATTTCTTGCCCTTACCTCTCTTACTTTTATTCTTAACCTTGGGGAAAATATGATTGTTTGATGGAGAAGACAGGTGCATGGTCCCTTTTCCCACATCTATTATTTCTCCAAGGAGTTCTAATAGGGACCTTCCAAGTGTAATTTGTCCTTTTCCTGCACATTCAATAACAAGATAATCAGTAGAAATCATCTTCCCAAGGATCTTTGTAAACACTCCTTCAGCTATTCCAATAGGTAATATGGTAGCATTATTAGCAAGAGATATTTCTTTTCCTCCTTCAGTAAGCCCCCAAGTATTCAAAGATTCATAAATATCTTTGGGCATAAGACAAAATTCAGACATGATATCACAGCGAACTTGAAAAGTTTCAGTGTTTATCTCAATCTTTACTATAGGGAGCCACTTTGATGGTTCAGAATTTAGTGGAACATAATTATGATGCTCCCTAAGCGTATTATAGCAATCTTTTAAGCTAGTAGTGCTAGTCTCAAGAGTGTTCAATCTAGCAAATATTCTTGCGAAAGAAATATCACTTTGGCTAGGCAATTTGTAAGTGAGGATCAATTTCTTTATAGCATTAATAGCATCATCCTCATTACATTGGAGGAAATCTTCTCCCACAACAGCATCTAAGGCATATCTATAGCAAAGAGCAGTCCCAAGGTAAAAACTGCTAAGGAACAAGCTTTGAGTCATTTTAGGCTCAGTTTTTTCATGTAGATCAGAGATTCTAGACCAAGCTTCCTTGAAGCTTTCCTCAATTCCTTGTTTAAAAGTAAAAATCATTTCCTCGGGTGACATAGTGACTGGAGCAAGGCTAGACATAATAGCAACTTAAGATAGGAGCTATTTTTTGTGTGTGTTTTTGATAAAGAAAGCAAACTAGTAAAACTAATTTTTTTGTGTTTTTGATAAAGAAACAAGCAAACAAAACAAAAAGAAACTAAGCAAAACAAAAATAACAAAGTAAAGAGATTGGTTATGAGGGACTTCCCTTGTGAAGATGTCCTTGACTCCCCGGCAACGGCGCCAGAAAAATGCTTGATGGCTTGTGGTTGCTGTAGAGCTCGTTGGGAACCCCAAGAGGAAGGTATGATGAGCACAGCAGCAAGTTTCCCTCAGTTATGAAACCAAGGTTTAATCGAACCAGTAGGAGCAAGGAAACACCCCAAAGGTGTTACTAGCTGAGCCTTGGCAGGGCGCACTACCGGTGCTAGTAGCAACGTGGAGACCTGCACAACACAACCACAGAACTTTGTCCCCAACTTGCGATGAGGTTGTCAATCTCACCGTGTTTTGCTGAAAACAAAGGATTAAACGTATCGAATGGAAGGAAGTAATAGTTTGCAGAAAGTAAACATAAAGCAGTAAACAGTTTATAGATTGTATGTAAAGAAAAGGACCGGGATCCATAGTTCACTAGAGGTGGCTCTCCTTAAGATAGATAACATGCTGGGTGAACAAATTACAGCGAGGCAATTGACAAACATCGAGAAAGCAATACATGCATATACTAATCATCTTGACTCCTTTGAGACTTGATTGGGCATTACAACATTATACATAGACCGCCATCCAATTGCATCTATGACTAATAATCCACCTTCAGGTTATCATCCGACCCCCCTCCAGTATTAAGTTGCAAGCAACAGATTATTGCTTTACGAACTGCGTGTAAAGTAAACAATACGATTGTTCTATGAACAAAGGATTGTTGTTTCTCCCTAGTAGCAACATCACATCTAGTACCTTAGAGATTTATGTCACTTCCCCAGATTACCAGAGGCATGAACCCACTATCAAGCATAAATACTAACTCTTGGAGTTGCTAGCATCTACTTGGCCAAGATAGCTACTAACAACGGAAAGCATGCAAGATCACAAATAACAAAGACATGATAGAATCAATAATCAATCTGAAATAGCATCTCAATATCCATCGGATCCCCACAAACACAACATGTAGAATTACAAATAGATGATCTTGATCATGAAGGAAGCTCACAAGATCACAAAGGAGGAGAACCAACCATCTAGCTACTACATGGATCCGTAGTCCAAGGATGAACTACTCACGCATCACACCGGAGGCTTGCATGGTGATGAAGAAGGCCTCCAGGGTGAATTCCCCTCTCCGGCAGGGTGCCGGGAAGAGCTTCAGATCTCTCCCGATCTAGGGATGGAGATGATGGCGGCTATAGACTCTTTCGTGGATTTTTGATCGGGTACTTAGGGTTTTCGTCCCGAGGGAAGTATATAGGCGGAAGGAGAGGCCGAGGGGGTGCTAGGGTCGACTAGACCACCCCCTGCACCGGCCAGGCCTGGTCGCGCGGCCAGGTGGTGTGGCCGGCCCCCAGCCCTTTTCCGTCTCGTATTCTGGCATCTGATGACTTCCGGAAAAATAGGCACTTTGGCTTTTGTTCCGTCCAATTCCAAGAATATTCATTTTCTGACTTTCCTGGAACCAAAAACAGCAGAAAACAGGCAGCTGGCACTGTGGCTCTTGTTAATAGGTTAGTCCAAGAAATCATATGAAATTACTCCAAAGTGTGGACAAAACACAAGAAAGTGGATAAAACCAAGCATGAAACATAAAATTATAGATACATTTGCAATGTATCACTCGCATCTGTGTGAGCGAGGCAGAAGATGACTGTATTTCTTCCCAGAGTTTAGCGGTGGCAGTAACTGAATCCAAGGAGATTGAGGTTGCACTTGCCCATGTCTTTACTCTGGCCAACTTCTACATCTTGCAGCGAGATGTCAAGAAGATTGGCGACCTCGAGTTTTACGATGAAACTGTGGGAATGGGGGGCTTAAAACAGATTTTGGTGAAATGGAAGAATAGCAGCAAGTACATGTTTGAAGTTGATTATACCCCTAATAACTCGCAGGAAACAATACGGTGCAGCTGTCAAAGAATGGATCGTAAGGGACTTCCATGCAAGCATATAATGTTTGTAGTGAAGCACCTTAAATTGTCCGGAATACCAGAGTGTTGTGTTCTTCAACGATTCTCCAAAATGGCAAGAAACGGATTGCCAGCGAGCTGCAGGAGCGATCTGTTCGCATTAGGTTGGTTAGGGGCAGAGAAGCAAAAAAAATATGATGAGCTTGATATGGTTGCAGCTATAGGGTCGAAGGGGTAGATCTACGATAGACACGGTCTAGGGTTCCGTCGGAAACGGGAGATCAGAGCGCTAGAATCCGCCGAAAACCTATATGAGGACGTAGCCTACTTACAGAAATGCAGCGGAATGTTAAAATATCCACAACCGACAACCTAGGTATGCTTCGCTTCAGGAACATGCGATGACACTAGGAAAGGTGATGCAGCTATAGCTCGAAACTACCGCGTCGGGTCAGACGGAGGGAACCCTATGGTCAGATGGTCTCAGACTTGGTTTCCCATGTTGCGACGACCTAAGCAAACGAAAATACATGTAGAAGTCCATTGGTCAACCTTAGATGGAAGTCGGTCGAAGGGGTAGATATACGGTAGACACGGTGTAGACCATGCCGAAAACGGGGGATCCGAGCATCGGAACCCACCGAAAACATGCACGAGCAATCAACGTACTTATACAAGCGCGGCGTGATGTTGAAATATCTACAAACCACAACCTAGTTATGCTTCTCTTCACCTACATGCGATAACACTAGGAAAGGTGATGCAGCTATAGCTCAAAACGACAAGACACGTAGAAGTCCATTGGTCAACCTTCAATGGAAGTCGGCCGAAGGGGTAGATCTACGGTAGACACGGTCTAGGGTTCCGCTGGAAATGGGGGGCCCGAGCGCCGGAACCCGTCGAAGACCTGCACGAGGAATCAGCATACTTATACAATCGTGGCATGATGTTGAAATATCCACAAACCACAACCTAGGTATGCTTCGCTTCACCATGCGATGACACTAAAGGTGATGCAGCTATAGCTCGAAACTCCCACGCCGGGTCAAATGGAGGGAACCTTATGGTCAAGATGGTCTCAGACTTGGTTTCCCATGTTACTACGACCTAAGCAAATGACAAGACACGTAGAACTCTATTGGTCAACATTCGATGGAAGTCGGTCGAAGCGGTAGATCTACGGTAGACATGGTCTAGGGTTCCCTCGGAAACGGGGGGATCCTAGCACTGGAACCCGCCGAAAACCTGCACAAGGAATCAACGTACTTATACAAGCGCGGCGTGATGTTGAAATATCCACAAACCACAACCTAAGTATGCTTCGCTTCACCTACATGCGATGACACTAGGAAAGGTGATGCAGCTATAGCTCGAAACTACCGCGTCGGGTCAAACAGAGGGAACCCTATGGTCAGATGGTGTCGGACTTGGTTTCCCATGTTGCTATGACCTAAGCAAACAACAAGACACGTAGAAGTCCATTGGTAAACCTTCGATTGAAGTCAGTCGAAGTGGTAGATCTGGACACGGTCTAGGGTTCCGCCGGAAACGGGGGATCCGAGCGCCGGAACCCGCCGAAAACCTGCATGAGGAATCAACGTACTTATACAAGGACGGCGTGATGTTGAAATATGTTTGAATTTCATTATTTTTTGTATGTGTCATAAAAATAAGTATAGAATTAAATATGTAGGGAAAATTATAAAAGATAAACCATGTGCCATCATCGGTCTGTCCAGCCGAATCGAAGGACAATCCGACATGGGATGTGCGCGGTAAGGGATAGATATGTCCGGTCTATCCGGTAACCTCGCCATCCTGTCTTGTGTGGAAGGCGAGACAATCCGGACTGGATATGACCAGACAGTCCAGTAACGGAATACGCGTTCGTGCCGCCGCCTTCTATGATATAAATTCCTCCGCCCTCCTCCCTCGACTACTTCAAAACCCTAGCTCAGGCTAGTCGTCGCCTCATTGATTTCTCATCTGCTATCCTCATCCCCTACGGTACGCATGTATCGGTTCGCTGGTCACAACCTGCCTAGTCGACGTAAGACGCTGCATAGAGCAGCTACTCTCCCAGAAAACCGGCCTCCTAGGAAATCATCTACACACCCGCACCATCCTATCAGGTATGTATTCTACGTCAATGCTATGGTTAATCAATGCTACGATCCATCTAGCAATTCTAGAGTTCATCATTGGTAGGGTTTATGTTCATCGTGAAGGGTTTCGCAGCATAGTAAATCAAAATTTTCTACGGAAGCGAACAGAGGGAAAGCCAAGATCTAATCTAGGAGATGCAAACAACGAGAGAGATTGGATTAGATCTTCATACCCTTGAAGATTCAGACATGAACGCTCATTTTAACGTGGGTGATGTAGTCGTACTCGCTTCTCCTCGCGATCCGATCCGATCTAGCACCACAAGTGGCGGTGCCTCCGTGAGATGCACACGTGCGGCACCTCGACGTCTCCTCCTTCCTCGGACCAGCAAGTAGGGTGGAGAGATAGATTGGATCTACAACACGACGGCGTGGTGTATATGGTGGAGAATTTCTGCAGCAGGGCTTCGCCTACAAACAGTCGGGAGGGAGAGAGGAAGGCAGCAGGGCTACTAGGGCTTGGAGGGGAAGGTGTGTTGGGAGGGGGCGCACCAGCCCTCTATATATAGAGGGGGGTGCGGCCAGCCCTTGCCCATCCTCCAAGCCTATCTCTAGTTTAAACGATTTAAACTTTCCCTTATCTAGAAACCCTATCTCTAGTTTAAACGAGTTTAAACTTATCTAGGATCGGCTGGGCCCTATGGGGCCTTATGCCCCTGGCCCAATGCGGCCAGTACACTCCCTCATAAGCCCATGCCCCCCCGGAAGGTGGGACCACGTTGGCCCCCTTCCGGAAGGTTCTATAAGCTTAGGTACAATACCGATTAATCCGGAACAATTCAACTCCAAAAACTGCCTCGCCTTATATGAATCTTATTCTCAAACCTCGTGATGTCCCGGATCCCATCCGAGACTCCGAACAAAAATTCATAAACCAAGTATCCAATCTATCCTAGCGTCGAGATACGTTAAGTGTGTGACCCTGCGGGTTCGAGAATATGCAGACATGATCTTCTATCAATAATCAACAGCGGGGTCTGGGCACCCATATTGACTCCCACACATTCATCGATGATCATATCGGATGAACCACGATGCCAGGATTCAATCAATCCCATATATATATTCCCTTCGTCTCGCGATATTTTACTTGCCCGAGATTCGATCGTCGGTACCGTCATACCTAGTTCAATCTCGTTCACAGCAAGTACTTTACTCGTTCCGTAATCCGATATCACTTTGTGATTAACTCCTTAACCACAAGCTTGCAAGCGGTGTTGATATCGATTACCGAGTGGGCACGAAGTATATCTCTCCGACTTGGGAGGACAAATTCCATCTCGATACATACAACCCAGATACTTTCCGATCACCGAGACACCTTTATGATCACCCTCTCATAGGATGACGTTTGATGACCTCAAAGCTTTCTTCGGTACCAGGGAGTTGCATTATCTCATGGTCTAAGGAATACAATATTTGACATAGGAAAAGCTTCGAAAGATGAACACGATGAAACGATCTAATTGCTTTGCTTAGTTTGGGTCTGTCCATCACATCATTCTCCCAATAATATGATCTCATTATCAATTGACAACTCATGTCTATGGTTAGGAAACCTTAACCATCATTGATCAATGAGCTAGTCCATAGAGGCGTACTAGGGACACGGTGTTGTTCACAAACCACACAAGTATTAATGTTTCCGCTTAATACAATTCTAGCATGGAATATAAACTTTATCATGAACAAGAATTATAATAATAACATCTTTATTATTGCCTCTAGGGCATAATTCCAACAGTCTCCCACTTGCACTAGAGTCAATAATCTAGTTTACATTTGGCAACAATCTCACACACATGGCAATCGAGGTCTGATCATGTTTTACGTGAAAGAGGTTTAGTCAATGGATCTGCGACATTCAGATATGTATGTACTTTGCTGATCTTGAGATCTCCATCTGCTATATAATCTCGGATTATATGAAACTTATGTTGATATGCTTGGTCTTTGGATGATATCTTGGTTCCTTAGCGAGTGCTATGGCGCCGATGTTGTCACACAATATCTCCGTGGGTCCAATGCACTTGGAACCGCCAAGCTCCGTGAGGAAGTTTCTGATCCAAACTCCTTCACTTGACGCTTCTGCAGCAGCCATGTATTCCGCTTCTACTGTAGATCCCGCGACCACGCTTTGCTTGCAGCTTCTCCATCTCACAGCTCCTCCATTCAAAATATACACGTATCCTGTCTGAGATTTAGAATCATCCTTGTCGGTGTCGAAACTAGCATCGACGTAACCTTTTCTGACGAGTTGTTCATCACCCCATAGACCAAGAACATATCTTTAGTCCTATTTAGGTACCTTAGGATGTTCTTCACGGCTGTCCAGTGTTCCACTCCTGGATCACTTTGATATCTGCTCATCAAACTAAGAGCATTGGACACATCCGGTCTAGTACACAGCATGGCATACATGATGGAACCTATGGCCGAGGCATAAGGCACTTTGCTCATAGCTTCCCTATCATTTACCGAAGCTGGACACTGAGCCTTGCTCAATATCTGACCTGACAAAATAGGCAATTATCCTTTCAATGACTTTTCCATTCTGAACCTTTTCAGAACTTTGTCTAGGTATGTACTCTGGCTTAAAGCTATCAGGCGTCTTTGTCTATCTCTATAGATTTTGATGCCCAATATATAAGCAGCTTCACCTAGGTCTTTTATTGAAAAACACTTGTTCAAATAACTCTTCACATCGTTAAGCATGTTGATGTCATTTCCAATAATCAATATGTCATCCACATATAGTACCAGAAACGTCATCGAGCTCCCACTCACTTTCTTGTAGATGCAAGCTCAGAGCAATTTGGAACAAATCCAAAGCTCTTGATCACTTGATCAAAACGAAGGTTCCAACTCGAGATGCTTGCTTCAGTCCATAAATGGAACGCTGAAGTTTGCACACTTTATCAGCATCCTTAGGATCGACAAAACCTTCGGGTTGCATCATATACAACTCTTCATCAATGTTGCCATTGAGGAAAGCAGTCTTGACATCCATTTGCCATATTTCATAATCATGAAACGCAACAATTGCTAATAAAATCCGAATGGACTTAAACATCGCTACGGGAAAAAAAGTCTCATCGTAGTCAACACCTTGAACTTGTCGAAAACCTTTCGCAACAAGCCGTACTTTATAGACGGTAACATTCCCATCCGCGTCCGTTTTCTTCTTGAAGATCCATTTGCACTCAACGGCCTTTCGATTCGCTAGGAGGTCCACCAAAGTCCATACTTGGTTTTCGCTCATGGATCCCAATTCGGTTCATGGCTTCTAGCCATTTCTCGAGTCTAGGCTCATCATCGCTTCCTCATAGTTCGTAGGTTCACCGTCTTCTACTAACAAGACAACAAGACAGGTTGCTGTACCACTCGGGAGGGCACGCGACCTTGTCGACTGCGACGCTCGATGTGACATCGTCCAAGCTTCATGATCCTTGTCATTAGCTTCCTATATTGTTGGTGCAGTGACCTTTGGAACAATTTCAGGTGCTGCGCTACTCTCCAATTCAAGAGAAGGTTCAATAACCTCGTCAAGCTCTACTTTCCTCCCACTCACTTCTTTCGAGAGAAACTCCTTCTCAAGAAAGGAACCGTTCTTTGCGACAAACACTTTGCCTTCGGTTAAGTGATAGAAAGTATACCCAATAGTTTCCTTAGGGTATCCTATGAAGACGCATTTCTCCGCTTTGGGTTCGAGCTTGTCGGCATCAACTTCTTGACGTAAAGCGTGATCCCCAAACTTTAAGAAACGACAACTTAGGTTTAGCACCAAACCACAGTTCATACGGTGTCGTCTCAACGGATTTAGATGGAGCCCTATTTAAAGTGAATGCAGCGGTTTCTAATGCATAACCCCAAAATGATAACGGCAAATCAGTAAGAGACATCATTGATCGGACCATATCTAATAGGGTTCGATTCCGGCGTTCAGACACACCATTGCGCTGTGGTGTTCCGGGTGGCGTGAGTTGTGAAACGATTCCACTTGCTTTAAGATGCGTGAGAAAATCATAACTCAAATATTCACCTCCACGATCGGATCGTAGAAACTTAATCTTTCTGTTACGATGTTTCTCCACTTCATTCTGAAATTCCTTAAACTTTTCAAATGTTTCAGATTTATGTTTCATTAAATAGATATACCCATATCTACTTAAGTCATCGGTAAAAGTGAGAAAATAGCGATATCCACCGCGCATCGAAATACTCATCGGTCCGCATACATCGGTATGTATGATTTCCAACAAGTCCGTTGCTCGCTCCATCATACCGGAGAATGGGGTTTTGATCATCTTGCCCATGAGGCATGGTTCGCATGTGTCAAATGATTCAAAATCAAGAGACTCCAAAAGTCCATCAGAATGGAGTTTCTTCATGCGCTTTACACCAATATGACCTGAGCAGCGATTGCCACAAATAAGTAGTATTATCACTATCTACTTTGCATCTCTTAGCCTCAATGTTATGGATGTGTGTTTCATCCCTTTCGAGATTTAGAAGAAATAAACCATTCACAAGAGGTGCATGACCATAAAAGATGTTACTCATATAAATAGAACAACCATTATTCTCCGATTTAAATGAATAACCGTCTTGCAATAAACACGATCCAGAAATAATGTTCATGCTCAACGCAGGCACATAATAACATTTATTAAGGTTTAAAACTAATCCCGAAGGTAAAACTAAGGAGAGCGTGCCGACGGCCATCACATCAACTCTTGATCCGTTGCCAGCGCATCGTCACCTCATCCCTCGCAAGTCGCCGTCTATTCCGTAGCTCTGTTTGAGTTACAAATATTAGCAATCGAACGGTATCAAATACCTGTGCACTACAACGAGGGCTAGTAAGGAAAACATCAATAACATGTATATCAAATATACCTTTGATGGTGCCAGCCTTCTTGTCCGCTAAGTACTTTGGACGATTGCGCTTCGATGACCCTTGTCCTTGCAATAGAAGCACTCGATGTCCGGTTTAGGACCAGACTTGAGCTTCTTCTCGGCGAGAACGCGCTTACCGCCGCCTTTCTTGAAGGGCTTCCTTGCACCCTTACCTTTCTTGAAGGTGGGGGGCTTGTTGACTATCAACACATGATTATTCTTTTTGATGTTCACCTCCGCTACTTTCATCTTAGCAAAGAGCTCAATGATCATATCAGTGGAACCAATCTGATTGTGATCAACTACAAAACTTTTGTAGCTAGGAGTGTCAATCTTGAGCTCCTCCGAATCTTGCAGTCCGATTGCTCAAGGCGTTGAGTGTAGCCGTCATCTCAATGGCGTGCTCACTAATGTAACTCCCTTCCTCCATCTTGTAGTTAAAGAATTTCTTAGAGATCTCATATCTCTCAGAACGGGCTTGAGTCTGAAACATGTTTTTCAGCTCCTCGAGAATCTCAAAGGGCCCGGCGAACTCCTCAAAACGATTTTGAAGATCCGATTCCATAGCATACAACATGGCGATCTTAATCAAATCATAATCATCCTTGCGCGACTGATAAACATCTTTTTCATCAGCCGGCGCATCTATAGCAGGGGCGTCACCTAACGCTTTCCCAAGGACATAGTCCTTTTGTCCGCTAGACAGAATGATTCTTAGATTGCGGAACCAATTGGTGAAGTTAGACCCATTGTTTCTAAGCTTTTCCTTCTCAGCAAAAACGTTGAAGTTGAAGTTGGACTTGGCCATGTGATCTACAGTATTTGCAAGTACAATTTAGACTATGTTCATGATAAATAGTTCAACTTAATCAAATTACTAGATGAACTCCCACTAAATTCAACATCCCTCAAGTTGTTTAGTGAACACGATCCAAATTCACCACACCTAATCCGATCATCACGAGAAGAGATGTGGTTTCAATGGTGGACAACGAAGTGTTGATCATATCATTCATATGACTCATGCTTAACCTTTCGGTTCTTGTGTTCCGAGGCCATGTCTGTACATGCTAGGCTCGTCAAGTTAGACCCAAGTATTTCCGCGTGTGCAAAATCGGCTTGCACCCATTGTATGTGGCGTGAGAGTCTATAGCACCCGATCATCACGTGATGCTTGGACACGACGAACTTTCGCAGTGCATACTTGGGGAGAACACAGTTTTATCTTGATCTTTAAGTGAGGAATCATCTTATAATGCTACCGTCGATCTAAGCATAATAAGATACATAAAAGGATAAACATCACATGCATATAACTTTATGTGACATGGTATAGCCAATCTTCGCGCAATGATCTCCATCTTGTGCGTTCCGGCATGATCTCCATCACTTCACCATGATTGCCTCCACCACGAATAGCAACTACAACTATTGCTAACTACTTAGCGATAAAGTAAAGCTATTACATGGCGTATAAGAAGTTGACTCGCAGGTCATATACAATTATAAAGACAACCATATGGCTCCTGCCGGTTGTGTACTCATCGACATGCAAGTCGTGAAACATTACAAAACATGATCATCGCATATAATATACACATCACATCTTGGGCCATACCATATCACAGAAAACACTCCCTGCAAAAACAAGTTAGACGCCTCTACTTTGTTGTTGCATGTTTTACGTGGCTCATGGGAGTAGCTGCTAAGAACGATTCTTACCTACGGAAAACCACAACAGTGATATTATGGTTGCCAAACTCCGGTGTTAATCCCATGACAATTATAGTGAGAGAAACTGACATCCACCAGCCACATGTGTGGTACAAGCCACACGTCAAGTGCGGAGCCGGTCTCGCGAACGACGTCGCGTAAGGTTGGCCTGGACCGCTTCAATCTCACTATCCCGCGTCATAAGAAGAACACAAACAAGAGGCTTGCAACAGAAAACATCAACGCCCGCAACAACCATGTTGCGTTCTACTCGTGAATCACATCTACGCATAGATCTAGCTCTGATACCACTGAAGGGTTTCGCAGCATAGTAAATCAAAATTTTCTACGGAAGCGGAGGAAAGCCAAGATCTAATCTAGGAGATGCAAACAACGAGAGATTGGATTAGATCTTCATACCCTTGAAGATTCGCCTGTGAGCGTTAAATCGGAACGTGGGTGATGTAGTCGTACTCGCTTCTCCTCCTCGCGATCCGATCCGATCTAGCACCACAAGTGGCGGTGCCTCCGTGAGATGCACACGTGCGGCACCTCGACGTCTCCTCCTTCCTTGGACCAGCAAGTAGGGTGGAGAGATAGATTGGATCTACAACACGACGGCGTGGTGTATATGGTGGAGAATTTCTGCAGCAGGGCTTCGCCTACAAACAGTCGGGAGGGAGAGAGGAAGGCGGGGCTACTAGGCTTTGGAGGAAGGTGTGTTGGGAGGCGCACCAGCCCTCTATATATAGAGGGTGCGGCCAGCCCTTGCCCATCCTCCAAGCCTATCTCTAGTTTAAACGATTTAAACTTTCCCTTATCTAGAAACCCTATCTCTAGTTTAAACGAGTTTAAACTTATCTAGGATCGGCTGGGCCCTATGGGGCCTTGTGCCCTGGACCAATGCGCCAGGACACTCCCTCATAGGCCCATGCCCCTCCCGAAGGTGGGACCACGTTGGCCCCTTCCGGAAGGTTCTAGAAGCTTCAGACAATACCGATTAATCCGGAACAATTCCGAACTCCAAAACTGCCGCCTTATATGAATCTTATTCTCCGGACCACTCCGGAACCTCTCGTGATGTCCTGGATCCCATCCGAGACTCCTAACAAAAATTCATAAACCAAGTATCCAATCTATCCTAGCGTCGAGATACGTTAAGTGTGTGACCTTGCGGTTCGAGAATATGCGACATGATCTTCTATCAATAATCAACAGTGGGTGCAGGCACCCATATTGACTCCACACATTCATCGATGATCATATCGGATGAACCACGATGCCAGGATTCAATCAATCCCATATATATATTCCCTTCGTCTCGCGATATTTTACTTGCCGAGATTCGATCGTCGATGGTCATACCTAGTTCAATCTCGTTCACAGCAAGTACTTTACTCGTTCCGTAATCCGATATCACTTTGTGATTAACTCCTTAACCACATGCTTGCAAGCGGTGTTGATATCGATTACCGAGTGGGCCCGAAGTATATCTCTCCGACTTGGGAGGGACAAATTCCATCTCGATACATACAACCCAACAGATACTTTCCGATCACCTGAGAGACACCTTTATGATCACCCTCTCATAGGATGACGTTTGATGATCTCAAAGATTTCTTCCGGTACCAGGGAGTTGCATTATCTCATGGTCTAAGGAATACAATATTTGACATAGGAAAAGCTTCGCAAAGATGAACACGATGAAACGATCTAATTGCTTTGCTTAGTTTGGGTCTGTCCATCACATCATTCTCCCAATGATATGATCTCATTATCAATTGACAACTCATGTCTATGGTTAGGAAACCTTAACCATCATTGATCAATGAGCTAGTCTATAGAGGCGTACTAGGGACACGGTGTTGTTCACAAACCACACAAGTATTAATGTTTCCGCTTAATACAATTCTAGCATGGAATATAAACTTTATCATGAACAAGAATTATAATAATAACATCTTTATTATTGCCTCTAGGGCATAATTCCAACACATCGATCTGATTCATCAATGCTATAGTTCATCATTGGTAGGGTTATGTTCATAGATCCTAGTCATTCAACAACATCTTGGGTTTATCATTGTTAGGGTTCTTATTTCTATGGGTCGCAACGCATCAATATCCAGAATATCTAGGGTTTCGTATGGTGTGGATATCGTCAGTACATGCCGGTCTGTCCGGCTTGCTCCACGACGGCTTTTCCGGCATGCACCCGGATGATCTGTCTGCCACGACGCACTTTGTGTCGGCCAGTCCGGCTCTGTACATGCCGGCCTGTCTGGCTAAATACATGTCGGCCAGCCTGTCTCTTTATTATCAGAATTTAATTACAATATTTTTGGGTCCTATCGTGTGAAAATATTTATCTTTCTGTACTGATTATAGGATGGAAGATTACTGCAACGTAATCCCTTGCTCCGTTGAAAAGTGGTGTAGTCTTGTAGAACAAATGACAAAACGACAGCGAAGTGCACTCGTAGGAACGATAAGGATGCGTGTTGGTGTGCTGCAATATCTATTTAACGAATTTGATCTAACAAAAGAAACATTCTTGGTAAATGATAAGAAGGATGAAATTTTTCTTACTAATAATAGGGATATATATACCTTATTTGGTTTAGAAGATGAGGGTTTGGATCCTGCAGTCATAATCGCTCAAGAAGGGATGGAAGCAAGGTTAAACATGCCAGCTCACTGGATAAATACGAAGACAGATAATCTCATCATTGATGACGTAATAAATGATATCGTGGATCATGGAGCCCACGATGATGAGTTTTTCCAAAAGGCCATACTAGTAATCAACGGCATAGTCACTATACCGTTCTCTGCCCAAATTATTCCAAAGTCCATGTACGCACTAGTACAAGATCTTGGATGAGTTCCAAAACAAAACTGGAACTACTTTACACTACGATACACTATAGAGGCACTAAAGGACTATAAAGATGGAAAAGCAATAAAGCACTGGCCAAAGGAAAATATGGCGGCACTACAGATACACCATAATATTTAACTATTTTTCATCGCAACTATTTCTTAACCAGATTTTATATAATTTCTCATGCAGTACATATATTTCCAGAAGATAAAACACGCTTCCGATCCGGTCTTTGACCAATTGCTTTGTATGGCCCCATTCATGAGGAATTGGACTGAGAAACAAGCGAAGAAATGAGACGCGGATGACATGGTATATGACCGTGGCAAGGGAAATATAAGAGATTTATTATTTGTCAGTATTTGTTTTTCAGTAACTCATGTTCAATAACAATAAATTGTTTTTTTAACATACAGGTTGACAACGATATTACTTTTGAGCATTGACGCTCGAAAGTAAACAAAGCGAATGGTTTTAAAAGAGAAACACCTAGTTTAAAAAAGTCCCCTTCAAAACAAAAGAAACCTACCGCAACCAACCCCGCCGTTATGGAACGACTTGTTAAAGAAGTTAATCGCCTAGCTAACGAGACTACTCTTATTCATAAGCATTTGGCTATTATGCCAGATTTATGCGCCAAGGTAAAACGCATGGCGAGCTAAAATTTTCATATATCACTCGTTTTGCACATTTCATGACATGTCTACTATTTTTTATTGCAGAGTCTTATGAAAATGCTCAATAAGGAGGGTGTCATTTATAAATCTCTCGGTAGAAACACGTCCAAAGGGGACAACGGGAACAACGGGAACAACAGAAAGAGAGCTTATTCACCAAAAAAATTCACATATGTTCACAAAGAGGGTACTGGCGATAATGTTTTTAAGGAGAAGGATGTTGGCGAGGATATTGTCAAGAAGGACAAGCTGGATGATGCAAATAGCAACAAGGGTGACAAAGACGATCCTATCATGATTCCAAATAACAATCCTTCTCCTACTAGACCATCATTATCTTTATCATCGTCTGCGTTTGAGACTGCAAGGTCAAAATTTCCTCTAAAGCAGAAGCATTTTGCCGGAAACCAGGTGCGGTCCCCTTTCTTGTCTGAAAAGGCAAACAAGCGTCACATCCATCGGGGAAAGCGACAAAGTGTAAGTTTATACGTTACAATATTTCACTTGTAAATTTCTTAACGACTTTTGCATACTAAATTCAACTCGTTACACGGTGTATGCAGGTCTTTTCGATGCGAAAGATGCGCTGCTAAAGACAAATGATTTTACAGAAGGACATGTATAAGTAGTTGTGGCATTGATAGCAGAATTATCACAGTGTCCACGACGGTGTGCCAAAAAAATTCAAATTTAAAGGAAACATGTTGACCATAGAACAAGTTGCAGTAATCATAACCCATAAGTGGCTAGTGGGCGATATACACACAATCCTTCATTATTTTAAAACCCGCTTGCATTAGAAAACAACTATCTCGATTACATGCCTAATTAACATTACATATATATTTTTTACAGGTCATCAATGCTTATATTCAACACTTGTCTCTTCGGCTTGGCTTCTAGATGATCATTTTTTGGCCACCACATGGAGGTCGAAATGACTCGGTAAAGATCATCATCCATCAGGTCACCCCAGGTGGAAATAGAGAAGAACAATGCACTTAGAAGATGCATCCTTGAGTATTTCAATAGATCGAAGGTAAGTGCAAGCACATGCAATGGTACGTATAATTCACTCCATGTAATTTTAAACATACTTATACTTTATTATTGCAGCTCTACTTTGCCGTAAATGTTGGTGGGAATCATTGGATCACCTTCGTGATGCATACACCAAAGGAAGAATTTCAAGACCTAGATTCACTTAAACTAGATAACTTCAGGCGTACAGTTGAAGCTTTGGTATGTTCTCGTCGCACTTTTCCATATTACGCTACTAAGTACATATTTTTTTTTTCAGAGATCCAAAATTTCTTATGACGTAGCAAAGACAAGATCGGACGATCACGTTTTTTCCTGATCCTTCCAACTGGCCTATAAAACAATACACCATGCCAAAATAACGGGATGGGTGAGTAAAAGTTGCAACTTAATCTCATTGTGGTATTTTTATAATAAACTATTATTTGAATTGGTATTTGTGACAGTAACTCGGACTGTGCGTTGATATAACCGGATAGACCGGCTTTAATTTACTGGCATGACCGGACACATTGTCGGACGTATTATTTTGACGCTGGACAAGTCTGGCATATTGCACGAGGACATGTCCGGCATAACCTGTAGTTGATGGTGTTACATGGACGCCAGACTAGATGCCGGACTAGTGCGCGGGACTGTCGGGCACCTTGCCGGACAGTAGGCCGGATGGTCCGGTCTGCCTCCAAACTCCTACACGCAGCCGCCGCCACCGCGAAGTTCTCGCGCCGCCGTGGGGTCCCCACCAACCTGTACGCCGTTGCCTCCGCGCTTGCCTGCCGCAAAACATCTAAAAGGCCAAGGCATGCCCCGGTGTGTACGAGCTACCCACTCAGGAAACCACGCCTCCACCGCGCGGACACGGCTCGCCGGCGGACACGGCCGTCGCCGGCGATGATCCGTACATCGGTGTTTTTTTTTCATTTAGCGTAGAATGGCTAGAAAAGGGTATTATTTGATTAAGATATACGGTGTACTGAATCACACCCCCTGCAATGACTTTGTTCTCTTCAGAGATGCGATCAATCAAACGAACTGGAATCTCACGGGATTCAAATAAGCATGAAGCGGCGTTATGTTTTTTCCAGATCGATGCGCTTTGGGAACCAAACAAGCCCTAAAGAAAACCTCTGTTCAAGAGCTGGTCCATTGCGGCTCTCCACCGTATCTATCGTGCTTGCGCGCACATCCTATGTTTGTTTGCTCTCGTGGCCATTCTCCGTCCATCTTCCTTCTCTTCCTCACTACCGATCGACTTGGTAGTAAGCTTTTCTCACGGTCGTTGGACTTAGCATCAATTTCTGGAGCTACCTGTTCTATGGGTTGTGCATTATTGTTTAGGATTCATCCTTTGTCAATGGATAACGGTCGATTTTGTATCTATTCGTCTCTCTCGGCGTAGACCAGCAATCGTGTGGGTTGCCCTTGCCCTCGCCATATCACATGTGGAAAAGGAGATGATGAATAAGACATCTTATGAATAGTTGGCATTCAGGGGAGTTATTTACCCTTTTTACAAAGATCAGACGATCTCTTTTAACAAATTTAAGGTCATAAAAAAATGTAGCAACTATTGTTGATAGTTGTAGCCTCGGATAATAAATTTGTCTTGTCAAATGGACATGGAAATTTTTTAAAGGAAAAAGAACTCATTAAATAATTGGTACAATTGAAAAGAGATACATGCACTTCAAAAGGGCATGCAGAAAGTTGCATTACCAAAAAGATAACACGAACTAACAGGAATGCCTGCCAAGAGAACCGCATAAAATTCAATACCTAGATAAAAATATCTACTTTGATCCCTATAAAAGTAAAAATTCGATACATTATTTTTCCACCATAATAAAGGATCTCTCCGCAAACACAAAAAATCATAGCGTTTTTTTTCCTGACAATTTCTAGAGCAAGCTTGCCTCCCCTCTAAACACACAAACCTCCGCCGCCTCCACCCCCCCTCCGCAATAAATGTATTTACCTTTGGCAATAAATGTATTGTTATTTTGAAGATATCATAGCTTGAGAGGCAACTAATAACTAGCAAATCCTAAAAGATATGTTCCAAAAGGTCGTAAGGATATTCTTTAATAACACAAATTAATTTTATATGTACCAAAATCCTGGAGCCAATAATAAGTTTATGCTTGATAAACACTTTAATAAGATATACATATGGTATTTCAGAGTACTGATATTTCAATTTAGAAATCTATAATTTGTTTAAGGACAAGTTGTGTACAATATACTCTTTATGCAAGAAATCCACAAAATATATTCTGGTATATCTCTAATATTATAATGATATGGTTCACATCACCTAGATATACGGAAACAAAGGATGAAAACATTAATATGGAATATAAAATCAAGATCGACTAGATCATTTGATGTTTTCTTTTAATGAAAAGATCCTCTGATATTTTCTTTTAATGAAATGATCTTCCAAGATTTGATCGTGCCTCTATTTAAATACTACCATACGATCATAGCCTGAGAAACATTGAAGAAGAAGGAATATAGAGGTGTGGGAGCAAAAGGAAGTAGGAAAACCACTCCTCATGGATCTTATCAAGAACAACATGAGGGTTCAATGCTTGGTAGTTCTTTTGATGATGTCTACTACTTTATTGTCATGTGATGCGGCCTGGACAAACAAAGGTACACCAGTTTTTTTATATCAGTCCAGCTTTATATACTATATGAGCACCCCTTGGTTATTCATAAAATCTCGAGTATCTCATGCAATTTATACTACATATGCGAATTCTAACGGGATGATACATTTCATTATGGGTAGGTATCATTATTATGAAAAACAATTGTTCAGAACTTCCAGCATGTCTTAAACCATCGCCGGCTGCAGATTATCAATGCAAGTTAAGCTGCTACAATAAGGGTTTTAGTCCTGATAGTGGCTATTGTTCCGATATGGATTGTTGTTGTCCATCGTGATGGATACTCTATTAACATGTGCCAAAAGTCTGTGCTTGTAAGAGCAGGTGAATTTCAATAAACTATACAAGTTGATTCTTGCTTGATTATGCAACTTCATGATTTTGCTGATGAAATTGCAATTCAATTATTTGGTATGTATAAAAACGGTTTTGTTAATTCCCAACCATACGATAAATGCTTGTCGCTCTTTTAAAGCCAAAAATTATTGATACGAAAATGAGATTGGAGCTACAGTTTAAACATTTTTCATCTTTGGGAACATATACTACACTCTTTTACACTTAGTTGGAAACATAATCGAGATCCGACAATGAGAGGGTTTTTAAAAAAAATCACGTCAATGTGGAACATCGGCCACCTCCCACCCTGTGTCACGTCTATGTGCAGCTTTCAAGAAGGTGTATCATATTCGCGATAAAAAAAGTTACTATCGTTACAGAACGAGCAGAAAATATCTCTTCGTTGATGGGTTTTCAGCCCGTAAGCACGAAAACGCCATGCAGACTTTGTAGCCGTTGAATAATGTTTGTAAAATTGGGAAGAATAATGTTTCTAGAATTTGGTTTTTGATCCAAATGAGCGGAGCTAGTAAAAAATCCGAAAAGGAAAATACCTTGACAAAGTATGTAGGACACATTTGTATTGTAATCCATGTAAAAAGCACAAAACTTGGTACACTCCCCCCCCCCTTTGGAAATCAAGGGTGTCCATGTGAAGATAGAAATTTGGAGGGGCATTTACGAACAATCTCCGGAGCAACTGGCTCCCTCTTAACCAGACAACCTTAAAACACACAAATTAAACCTCACCCCCTCCGCCTACGTGTTGGATCGATCTTTGATTTGTCATCTATGCTCCCGCGAGCATCCGGCCGACGATACCATTGCTTGACGAATTGTAGCATGCGAAGGTGCTCGTTCACATCCTCACGGTGGTGAAACGAAACGAATTGAAAAGAAAAGCCGTGTCCTCACATGCTTGTCATGCTCTGATTCGAGCGCTCGTTCCAAAACAAAAGAAACTACCTCGCTCGTACCATCGAATGAAACCTAGTTCATTGGTGTGATTTTTATTTTTTTCCCTTATGCTCGGGGGTGATCGATCCAGCAAGACACGCCTCCTTTCTTTCTCACTCATGCGCCGGTGCAACCAATCACGGTGCTCCCCATGGATCAACCTCCCCATCAAACCTGATCTTCATCGTCCAACGCGGTGCAAGCAGACCGACTGTGCCTTCCCCATCCCTCTCAAGCAGAACAACCTCAAACCGCACAAACCTCTGCTCCCCCCTCCGCAATCAATGTATTTACATTTGGAAATGCAATAAATGTATTGTTATTTTTAAGATTTCATAGCTCAAGCGCCATTAATAACTGGAAAATCCTGAAAGATATGTTTCAAGAGGTCATACAAATATTATTTAATAACCGTGATTAAATTTATATGTACCAAATACCTTAAGCCAATCAAAAGTTTATGTAAGATAAACACTTTAATGAGACATACATATGGTATTTCAGAGTACTAATATTTCAATTTACAAATAAATAATCTATTTAAGAACAAATTGTCTACAAAATACTCTTTTATACATGAAATCCACAAAATATATACGAAACAAAGGATAAAAACATTAACATCGAATATAACATCAAGATCGACTGGATCCTCTGATATTTTCTTTTAATGGAAATAGCCTCTGAGATTTTATTGTGCCTCCATTCAAATACAACTCGTAAGGTCATAGTTTGAGAAACATCAAGAAGAAGGAATATAAAGGTGTAGGAGCAAAAGGAAATAGGAAACCACTCCTCATGGATCTTATGAAGAACATAAGGGTTCAATGCTTTGTAGTTCTTTTGATGATGCCGACCACTTTACTGTCATGTGTTGCGATCGGGACAAACAAAGGTACATTCGTCTTTATATCGGTCCAATTTTATATAATATATGAACACACTTTGTATGCTGAAAATCTCGAGTAACTCATGCAATTTGTACTACATATGCTAATTCTAACGAGATGATATATATCATGGGCCCATGTTATGAAATAAAGTTGTACACCTTTTCCAGCATGTCTCCGACCATCGCCGCCGACCGAAGGTAATCAGTGCAAGCTTATCTGCTCCACAATGGTTTTAACCGCAACAAGGCCTATTGTTCATATATGAATTGTTGTAGGGCGATGGACATTATATGCTCATTTCTTTTAAAAAAAAGACATTATATGCTCATGTGTCAAAATTTTGTGCTTGTAAGAGCAAGCGAATTTCAATAAACTATACAAGTTGATTCTGGCTTGACTATGCAACTTCATGATTTCGACGATGAACTTGCAATTCAATTTTCTCTGATATAAAGAACGTTTTGTTAACTCTCAGCCACACGGTAATTTCTTATCGCTTTTTTTAAAGCTGGAAAGTGTTGATCTAACAATGAGATAGAAGCTACATTCTACCGGTTTTTGAACTTTGGAAACAAATAAAGGGTTTCTTAAAAAAATGCACGTCAATGTGGAACTTCAGCCACCGTGTCATGTCTTTGTGTAGATTTCATGAAGGTATATCATAATTCTCAAAAAAAAAGTTGTATCATTTCTACGATAATAAAATGGTATCATTACAGACGAGCCGAAATAGCTCTTCCTTGATGGGTTTTTAGCCTGTTGGTATGGAAAAAGTTACAGAGACATTGTAATCGCTGAATAACGTTTCTAAATTGGAAAGAATAGTGTTTCTAAAATTGTTTTTTTTTTTCCAAAAGAGCTGCTAGTAAAAAAATTCGAAAAAGAAAAACCTTGACAAAATAGGTAAGGCGCATTTGTATTTTAATCCCTGCAAAAAGCACAAAACTTGGTACACTTTTCCCCGGTGGAAATCAAGGGCGTCTATGTGAACACAGAAGTTTGGAGGGGCATTTACGACAATCTCTGGAGCAAGCAGACCGTGCCTCCCCCATTTCCTCCGAACCAGCCAACCTCAAAACGCACAAACCTCCACCGCCCCCGCTCCCCCCTCCGCCTCCACCCACCATTCCCCCTCCCCTTCACCGGCGCCGCCACCTCCATCCATATCCTCCCCGAACTCACCGACCGAACGCACGCCGGAGCGGGGGAGACGGCCCGCGAGCAGGGGCAGGGCGAGGAGATGTTCTCCGGCGAATGGACGCCGCCGTGCGGCAGCTGCTGCACCAAGAAGTACGCGGCGCTCGTGCAAATACCATGTGGGTTTCTCCCCGTCTAATCTCTCCCCCTCTCACACGCGTCCCCGCGACAGCGGGCTTCTGTCTGGTTGATCGAGACTGACGGTTGTTGTTTGCTGTCGTTTCGCCGCGGCAGGGAGGGTGTTCTGCAAGAAGGGGTGCAACGCGGACGGCGACACCTGGGAGGAGTGTGAGTGCCGGAATGCCTGAGTTCGATTGATCCGCTGGTTTGGTTTTTTTGGTTTAATTTCTGGTTCAGTTCCTCATGAATTCCGAATGCAGCAAATCTGGTATATGAAATGATGCGAAACATATTAGGTTGCCTCCTTCATTTCGTGACTGCCCTTGAATCGACTTAATTTATGTATGTGTGTTAAATTGGCATTGTTCATGTAATTGTGCTTCAGAGTTTTGTAGTATTCGGTCATGCTAGTTGTTACCACGATTCTCACACATAGCAATCATGGTTAACAGAAAAATGCTGGAAGGCACGCTTCTTGTCGTACAATGTAAATGTTCATAACCGTAAATTGGGCTCTTCTTGTCAATAGTAGTCCAGCAATCAGTGGATACACATTATTGGTGCCTTGCTTGCTTAGTAAATTATATTGCATTTTCTCTATTGTTGAGAAAACATGCTTATGTTATTGAGGCAACTTGTTTCTGTTACTGAAGAAATTCTCTGTGATTTGCACAGGAAGGTTGTTGTTATTACTCATATATGCAAGTTTTTGGTTCTAGCTGACTGTAGAATAGGGGATTATTGTCTTTCAGCTAGTACTTTGTCAATGTGAAAGCTAACTCACACGCTTTAAAATCCTCAGGCGTAGGTAAATGCACTGAAATATGTTACAAAGATCCGGTGTTGGAAGATCACCAGTGGAGTGCTTACATCGATCGGTCACCAGGAGAGGACAGTTACTCGTTGGTGAGTTCTTGATTTGTTAATAACGACATGTTATAAAAAAAATCACTTCTTCTCATCCTAAAGTGCAAAATCTGTTTTGTGAAAACCTATTTAGCAATAGCTGTTTAGATTATACTCATGCTAGCCCTTGGTCGTACTCCTAAGCCACCACCGCAGAATGGTCTAAAACCCACTCACGGAGGACTAGCTGCAGTTTTTGACGACTTGACTGCAAGGAGCTAGTATCAGTATCCTAAATTTTCCATATCTTTGTCCTCGGCTGCATACAATTTGAATGGGAGTGTGCTGTGAAAATTGATTTAAAATAGTAACCATTCATAGGCATTTCAATAGGAATCCACGCACATATTTCACCTGTTATGATCATAAACATGACACTCCTGATTCTATAGTATTATTTCTTTTGCTGCAATGTCACAATACTACCCTTCTGCTTATGGTTTTTCCTTGGTACACACAAATTGTAATTCATAACCGGATCACTTAGATGCATACCGTTAGGATTGCTATCCTAGTGCTAGAGTTGTTACTTGCATCCAGTTAGAATGCCCTGGTGGGTCTTGTTGATTATTTTGGAAAATCTCAAATCCAAATGTTAATGTGACATGGATAGTTTTCTCAGTATCATCTTGCTGGTTACTTACACTTCTATGCATAGTTTTCTGTAAGTTTAATGTGCGAGATGTTTATTATAAATTACTGGAGAGTTTAGTTTCCACATCTTCATGTTTGTTAAGTTTTGTCTTCTGCTGAAAACATGGAGTGGAGTATTAAGCCTTCTCTAGATTAAATACTTTGGCAAACAACAAATTACCTGCTAGTTGGTGCTATTGCTCGGAAAACACCGGCCATGTATGTCTCGATGATTGCTATTGTATTTTTCTACTAATAAATTCGAATTTTCTCTTCAGGAGTGCTTCAATGCTTGTATTTCTGGATGTGGGTACAGGGTAAGTAATGGATTTCTCGAGAACATGTGCTTTGTTAACTGTGTATAGATTGTATGATACCAAACATCTCACAAGCCACGTTGTTTTGCTGTGTGATAGTTCGATGTACCGGCAGAGAAGGTCGGACAAATCAAGCCGAACAGGCCATCCAAGCCGCTGCCACCGGTGGTAGAACGGGCTACGGGTTCGGAACCTGTCGTGAAGGGTGAAGACGTGCCTGAGACATCCGCATAGCCTATGCGTCCCTAATCTTTTGTAAAATTGCACCTCACCCTGGACTAAGATGCTAACTACTAGGGCATGGGAAAAAATACTTTAATTCCATTGCGATCTTGGATTGCTCCAGCTCGACTCAATGACATCAAGAGGTTATGTATACTCTCCATCAAAAAAAAAAAGAGGTTATGTGTACTCATTTAAGCTTGTTTGGAGAGTGAAAGATTTGTACGAAATTATTAGCCTCAGTGTGTTCTTGCTTGGATCCCAGTTCAGACTTCGGACTTAGTATCCCATGATCATACATTTTCAATTCAATCAAACTTCCATAGCAGCTGGAAGTTTACAAACCTGGGGGGTATATCTCTTTCTCAACAAAGAATACAAATTGCTGAGAAAAAAACAAACCATGATCAAAAGCTGCAGTGCCATTAAGCTTTGTTTGGATGATGAAAATGTGAAATATTTGTAATGAAGGATTACACACAACTCGTTACCTGGATACCCAGTTCAGTGTTCAGACTTCGTTCATATCCACAGTAGTTGGACTACATCCAAAAGGGCATCTCCAGCATTCAACATTAGATCATTGGCGTGTTCCAATGGTTCTGAGAAGTTACATTCATGTTGTCAAGGCTGTTACTGTTAGCTATGCAATGTCACAATCATGATTACACTTTCAAACTCAATTTCGAACTCCTCTTTTCAATGGGTTCAAAGAAACTAACATAGCAACCATTCTTACAAACCAGGGCATATATTTCACAACAAAAAAGGCACGTACAAATTGCCCAGAAAAAACACAGTATGATCAAAGCTGGAGCGCCAATGAAGTTCACACAGCAAAGAACAGCACTCTCCACTTCCATTAATCCTACTACATAGTGCGCGTCTTCTCCTTGCTTCCGAGGCCAATTCGATCAGAAGCAGTTAATTTTTGGGTGGCAAGGAGAAGCAGTTAGGTTAAGCTGCCTTTCCACAATCAGCCATTTTTTCTTAACCAAGTCACCGGGAAATATCATGTCAAAAAATTGCAGAGAAATATATCTTTCATTCCAAGTTACAGAAAAAAAAATTCCAATACTGTGACATGAAAGTTGAGAAGACAACACTAGATAAAGAATTTATCTGCATTTAAGTTGATTCACTCAACAGAAAAATATCATTTGCTTCTGTTTTTATCCTGGCTTTAAAACTAAACCTAAGCCTAACAGTTTTACTATATAAGATTACATTGAACCGAGACTAGCGATTTCGACATCTGCCTCTACCTGCTGAAGCTGAATATTGTTCAAGAGTTATCAGGCAATTTCACGCTTTCATGCCAAGAAGCGTGTCGTACAGTGCTCCAGATGGCCAATTTCTCTGGATTAAAGATGGCATTAGAGAGATCCCCATGCCTTTCTTCATCGTTGCCTGCGGAGGAACTCGCGCATCTCTTGGTGGAACTCTCCTCGCACTATCAGTCGCATCTTCTTTGCATCCTCCCACAGCAAGAACCCATTATCCCTTGCATGGTCACAGCATTGCTCAAACACGTCCTGCGCAAGGGAAAAGGCACCCATAATAGTATATGCTTAGCATGTGTTTTAACTAAAACAAGCACCGATGGACATGGTAAGAAGTTTCATTTTTTTCCCAAGTACCATTGGCTTAAATTGGATTAATGAAGGGTTTACCTTGCTCGGAAATTCTTCATACACATGTGACAGGACCATCTCGACCCTGTTACGGTCATTCTCCCACAGCCTAATCTGCAACGGAGAATTGTTGATCTTCTGTGTTATATATGTTGAACAGGTGATACCTGGTCTATGAGGGATAGGCTGCTGCTTACCTGGTCTGTAACATTCTCCGGCACTATTGGTATTTTGTCGGCAACACGTGGGTGGGCATTTTGCTGAAGGAACGCAACTATCTAACAAACAACAACAAAAGCATAACTCTGCGTGTCTATGTAATGAATCCAGTAGAAGTGTATAATTGAGATGATACCTGTTCAGCAGTGATCCCATTATCAAAAGCACCATAAAGACTTTCTTTTGTAATAGCTCCCACAATGAGGTTTGGGAGTTGATACTCCACCCTACAAACATGTAATCATTAAAGCATTCCACAAAGATGTAGCAAAAGGTTTGAGTTGATGCACATTTTCCTCCAAATCCTGCCAATCAAGTGACTAACGCAGGAAGAATTCTAAGGATCACACCCTAATCATCACTGGCGCTGTAATGTTGCTGAGTTTTGTATTGCATAGATTAAGTACTGGACTCCAGTTGGATGGTTGGCATTGCATAACCTAGTCAGTAAAGACAAACAAATATAGCTCCTTCGCATACCAAAAATTCAAGATATATCGATAAACAAGAGCAAGGAGAAACTTGCAACAGAAACTATTAAGCAATAACCAAAGTGAAGGGGGAGCTAGGTTATGTTACTCATCTGAAACCAAATGTACCTCGAAAAAAGGCGTAGGATTTCACAGTGCAATCTGGAAGCAGAGTAGGCATACAGCCTGAAGTTTGTCTCCACCACCACAATACCCTGCCACAACAATATCATACACTATCAACTCTGACGTGGAAAGTCAGTTGGAAGTTACGATGATCTGAAGAGCATAAACAATATCAGAGGCTACAGGATGTCATGAAACCTCTTTGCTGGCAGATGAATCCGACAAGCTTGATGAGAGGTTTGTAGCCAATTTTGTAGGTATGAACCAGCTATCTTTTCGACCCTGTTATTGATTTACTATCGAAATTCATATTCATCACTCTGAACTGGGACAAAAACTAAATCACTTACCTGCTGCAGTTTGACTAGCCCCAGCTCCGCCAGATCCCTAATAGCAATTCTTTGGACATCCGTCAGAGTATTCAAGCTATAAGCCTGAAGCATGACCATAGGGACACAGGTTGTTAATTTATACCCAGCTTACAGGCAGCAAAGTATGAGCACAAAAGAACCAATCTAATCTGATTACTATAGCTATGCAGCCCCTTAACTTCATTCAAGTGCAATAATTATGATATTATTATTTAATTAAAAACTCTAGTGAGAAGGGGGAAAAGTTGATTCATTCGGTCCCTATCCTGCTACATAGACAAAATTGTTGTATCTTTGAGATGTCTGCTTCATATTCCATAAATTACAGGTCAATAACCTTTCCTATTTGAACCATGCACACTTCTTTTACATAGATATAAAATACTGTTGTTGAAGAAAATTATGCTGTGAAAAATAGGAATTCATGGTAATTGCGGATAAAGGTTGGTAACTTTTCTCTTTTGTATGGTTCTTACATCTCCCAGTGTATGAAAACTAAGTTCCAAGAGAAATGATATCAACTCTGTGGGGTCCACTCCACGTTCCTATTAAATAATACAAACAGTCAGTACAAAATGAAAACTCATTTCCAATCAAAAGAGTTCTATAAAGTGCACGATACCAATACCTCGGCTGATGAAATGTATTCCCGCATTATGTACCAAAGTTGTGCATTTGTTTCCATTAGCTAGTTAAATAGAAAAGAATGAGAACCAAAGATGGAAGTGTGTCAGATAATTGGATCTACTGAGAGCCAAACACACACCAGAAACTGGAAGCCATTCTCAGATAACTTTGGAGCTTCATTATCCCTGCAAAGTATATTAAAATTAGGAAATCGTGATATTGAATTCTTTCTTACGGTTTCAGTGAAGTAAATATACCAAAAAGGTGAGAGAGATATAGAACCAGTCAAGAGAGAATATGCAGCAGAAAACAGAAGTATTAGCTTTTAGAAGTTCCACATGGGAGTTAAAACACCAAAATATTATCAACAAATAAATAGATTAAAAAATCAAAATCTCAAGATGCTGAAACCAATGAGTTGTTAGTTGCTAGGACCACTAGTTAATCCCCTTTTCAACCAGAAAAGTGAACACAGCCAAACTAAACCAACGAAATTTTGCTGTCTTAAATTTACTTTCTGATTTTTGTCAGGGCATTACTATGTCGACACTGCCACTGGATATACCTAACTGTACTAGCACAGGAAAAGAGCTAAACTTGGTGTGCCATGTTATTGAAACGGAATTGGAGTATCACTACTCAATAACTCATTGTGAAAACAAGGAGGTTACTAGATTGAACCTTGAACTCAGAAGACCTCGCTGGAACGTTTTCATCATAGACGAGCTGAAACTTGTCCCTTTCTCAACTTGAGATGAGTTGATCAATTGCAGCAAAAAACACTGTTTTGCCGCAAAATAGATGAACGAGTATAAGACTTTACTAGAGGAACTAAACACAAAGTATTCCAACTGTTCGAAGAGTATGATCCCATGAGCAAAATAGAAAATGACAATGTGAAAATACATCGAAAACATGACTTTTTAGTTAAGTTATGTCGTTCTAACCTCCCATTGCTCAAGAGCGTAGTTTTCTAGTTCTGTTAGTGTAGGCAATCTGCCAGTGATACTTGACGGTATCGGTTGCCTTGGTAAACTTCCACTGCAGCAAAAAAAATTGTAATTTGACCAACTGTATCATAACCTCGTATGCCCATTAGGAGGAACTTACAGGACAAAACCCAAAGTAATAAACCTTGAGAAGCATCACTAATCTCAGATACATCATGCTAGATATTTTATTTAATAAATAAACAAACAACCATGTCTATATTTTCGTAAAAGTGTTTTAGGAAACTTACCCACTGACCAAATACTTCTGCATATTTCCCTGGAACTTAATGTTCATCTTGTAGCTCACCTCCTTTCTTCTGTATGCACAGCAAAATCAAGTGAACTAGTGATTACATAGTTCATTTTGTAGACCATACAAACAGGACAAGAGCAGGTGCAATTGGAAAATACACAGTTTCATATGCATACCAACAGAGACTTACAATATCAAGGCAAAAAGACTGGTCACTGAAATATTACTTCAAGTGATGAGGCAAAAGTAGAACCGATGTTCTGAACAAGTTTCAGCAACTTGGTATGCATAACAGATCAAATCACCCATGTCTGCCAAAAATACAACATGTGCTATCGTACACCCACTATCTTACTAGGGTAAAACAAACAACATAGTTCTACCTAGCTTTCTGAATGAAATTATCAGGTGCATTGCATTGCTAGTAGCTCAAATCCAGGATGATTAAACGGTCTGCGCGAATTTCTTAGCCATCAATAGCCAGCACTGGATGGAAGTGGGTGAGATCTTACCTATCACGTACTTCGACAAAGACCCTAAGTTGGACCAGCCTATCGATGGCAACCTTGTGCTTGGAGGCATATTCATCCAGCACCCACTCCTCAATGGCTGCAGCTGGCACCGGCGCCGACACGTACAGCATCTGAAGTACGTACTTCTTTGCCAGCGGTGGGAACGACCTGCAGAAGTTAAGGTGTGAAAAATCCCAATGACATCAACAAGACCTCACAAATGCAGTACTGCATAACTGGTGGATCGGAGACCTGAGCACGGCCTCACAGATGAAGGCGGAATCATAGAGCATGTCGAGTTTGGCAGCAGGCAGCGCAGCCACCATGTCCATGAAGTTGCGCGCCACAACCATCACCTGCGGCATCTTTGCAGCGCCTGTAGAGAGCAGGCACGTAAACAAGCAAAAAACTAGGAAATTTCGTTTGCACCCTGATTGAATAACAATTAAAGGAATTCACAAATACCATAACATCTCAAATTGTAAATTTCTCCATAGCTGCATAGTAGATCAGGTACCGCCTAACTTTAGCATAGGTACTAGATAAAACCCCATCAGCTTCAGCACCGGATTATGGTTCTTTGCGCTCCTACCTACCTTACAGATCATCATTAAGGTTTCTAAGATGCCAGTATGAGATCATGCATGGAACTAGTGTAAATTTCTCCATAGCTGCATAGTAGATCAGGTACTGCCTAACTTAAGCATAGGTACTTGATAAAACCCCATCAGCTTCAGCACCAGATTATGGTTCTTAACTAATAACTCTGCACCCCTACCTACCTTACAGATCATCACTAAGGTTTCTAAAATGCCAGTATGAAATCATGTATGGAACTAGTATAAACGAGCAAGATAAATCCAGAAGGTTGAATTGTATTACAAAAAACAAGTAGGGTTGTACAGTAAGCAATTGAACAGAACGAATTCAACCCTAGCTCGGCATTTCGAGGGCAGTGAAGGAAATAGTGAAATAGGCGATGACTAATGGCAACATCACGTTTCTACCCGAGTATCAATACAACCACCGGGTTCATCACGCTATCGCAGAGGTGGTCGGAGTGAGGAGTCCATGGCTCCAGGGTACGTACGAACCTCGCGGGCACGCGGCGGCGGGGAGGAGGGGTCGAGGGAGGAGAGCCCCGGCGCGGAGAAGGGCCTAGGGGCGGCGAGTGGGGCGCCTGGTGTACGAGGCGAGCAGCTTCTGCCCGCGTTAGGATGCTGGCTACGCCTGCCTCGCCTCGCGCCGGGTAGCGGCCGCCGGCGGGTCTGCAGTACCCAGTCGCGCCGCTCTGCTTCCGGAGTGATTTTTTTTCAGATTCAGAGTCGCTAGTTTTAGTCTGTTGTCTCGTTAGCCTGGGTCTTCTGTCTATATGGGCTGACCCAGCCGGCTTAAGTTTGGCAGCCTTACCAGTACAACTAAACCGAAGCCCACGGTCCACCCAACCGTTGGCCTAAGGATGGCAATGGGTAGGGTATGGGCAGGGTAGAGAAATACCATACCTATACCCGTGTAGCCAATGGGTACAAAAGCTTACCCATACCTGCATCATGGGTATAAAACTTCTCCATACCCATACCCGTGGTACCCGCAGACCATTGGGTGAACGACGGTAAATCCAATAGTATACAAGTTATTTAAATATTTACTTTCATCAATAGCATATTTGAAAAAAGACAATAATCTATACTTAATAATAGTTTAGGAGTCGCAATCTCATACTAAAATACTTAATTTGATACTTTCATATACTCATCTAAAAAGACAATAATCTATATTTAATAGATGAGTATATGAAAGTATCAAATTAAAGTTTAGAAGTCGCAATCTCATACTCGTCCCTAGGCTTCTCGGCCGCATAGGTTCAAACTCTATAGGCAAGTTTGACATGTCAGTTTAAACGGGCAGGGTATGGGTATACCCATGGGTACAAGTCTATACCCGTGCCCATACCCGTGACTTAACGGGTAGGGTATGGGTATTACCCATGGATATAAAAGTGTGCCCATACCCTACCCATGCGGGTACGGTACCCGTGGGTACCCGTACCCATGGGTAAAATTGCCATCCTTACGTTGGCCCGACATCCTGTAGCTGGAGGGACGCACAGACGTGACGTTGACTCGATTTGGACCTCACTCATTCAGCCTCCTACGGACGCCACTATATACTCACAACTGAGTCTCCCAAGTGCATAAAAAAAAGTCTTCCAAGTGGATCAATGACTCGCGTCCGAACCAACCTGTTACAGTATAAGGTTAACTCGTCTCTCTTCTCGTGTGACTTCAATATGTCCATGAAAGGCTTGCTAATTCATGCCACTACTCTATGCATAATCAGGTATGAAGCCTTGACGAGTCGTCCAACAATCTCGAAAGATGAACATGTAAAGCTGGCTCCAGGACCGGTGTCTCCGCCTGCGACACCCCGGAGTCTCCGGCCTCCCTTCGCGCGAAGTCAGGCTAGAAGCCGCCCGGAGTCTCCGGCCTATCCCGTAGTCTCCACCCGAGCGGCCCTAGTCTTCGCCTCACCCGTATCCGATCGTGTCTGCAAGCCTCACGCATCTGGAGTCTCCGCCCCAACTGGAGTCTCCGGCTTAAGTGGCGGGCCTGCGCGCCGACAGTTGAGCCTTCGGCCCATGTACTCCCCAATCCGCCCAGAACTTACCTTTTATCTCCAAAATACCTTGTTTATGTTGGCCTATATATAGCCTCACCCCTCCATTATAAACCTAGGCTTGATATTAGAACTAGAAGAAGACTACCCCTTTGAGGATCTCTATCTAGTTGGTCTCATGCTCCTTCATGAGGAGCACCTAATATTAGCACCTCTTGGATTTTGTCATCGTGACGTTCAAGTTGTACAAGGCCTACACCTTCGCGTGATCGCTCATGTAGTTGAGGTCCTCATCCTCGTAGATTGGGTTGAGAGAGCCTCTTGCCCAATACCGATCCTAGGGATTGTGTTGGATCGGTAGCCAACTACGTGAGCCACCGGCATGTATCATGTTTTGCGTCTTGCGTGAGTTTTTCCCCGCGTGTTCTTCGTGCATGTGTTCGTCGAGTTCATCCTCTCCCTCTCCCCCTTCGAATCCACCGCAATACCCGTGAATTCGTGAAAGATCGGGCCAACCCAAGGGTTATCCCCTAACACTCACCGATGCTGACATTCTATCGCACCATGCCGGAGTACTTTCCCCTTTCGCTAGCATTCCCTTGCCCCATGGAGGACCTCGCCGAGACGATCAACCGTGTCAGCCGATCAGCACGCCGCGGGTGACCACCGAAACAGGACGCCTCCTCGTAGCGCTTCTCATCCGGTCGCCAGGATCCCTCCATTGACCCGCGCCACCCATCGCTCGAGTTGCTGCGGCACTGCTCCGAGGGAAACATGGGATGACACGGGGGCACTGCTGCGCTCCACAACCGAAGTTCGTTGAGTCCATGCGTGTGCCACTCCCGCTAGTGTGGGCTTGGAGACGTTCAGGATCCATGGTCGGAGGTGATGGGTAGCGCCGGACATGTGGACGAGGGTGCACAATCTAGGGAATTTTTGAACCGAGAGAGGGGAAGGAGAAGACAGTGCCATGCCCCTATGACCTATGGGACCCACTGCTGGAGATTTGAGGGTTTGCAAAAATAAAACATATTTTGACCTGTTAGGGAAGAGATTGGGGCTGTTTTAAAAACAAAAAATAGAGGCTCTTTTTACAAAAGTAAATGCTTAGCTGGAACCCAGAGTTATCTGGCGGTGAGGGCAGTTTCTCGCCATGTCAGCAAATACTCTGCGATACACTGTGTGACCATCGATGGGACTCTCCATAGTATTTAGTGACCATATTTTGCGTATTCGTAAGTAGAGTGATTGGGGCAGGCTAGGGTGAGTTCGATGACGTCCGATGCATTTTTACTCAAAAGAAGAATCATTGTATCCATAGTAGAGTAGAATCTTATCGGGGATTCTGTGGCGCGGCCAATATTAGGAGAAAAATACAACTCCCTTAGTATTTTCTAAACCGAGGTATTTTGATACCAAAGTATTTCAACGCCCGGCAACGAATAACACGGTTTTTTTTCTTTCTCAGTTCTAGAAAAAAGTGGGTCTTGCCTTTTTTTCAAATACTTTAAAAATACCACTATTTTGAAGAATACTTCAGTTTTAAAACCACAGTATTTATTGGATCCAAACAACTTAAAGTATTCAATACTTCAGTACTTTTAGAAACCAAAGCATTAACTAAATACTTTGATATCAAACATGACCTACATCTTTATTACCAACGGTTAAGAGCACATGACCAAGTGTAAACCCTTAGCCACGTGCACGTGGGCAAACCGACGCTGTAGTAGATATTATATTATCCTCCGTCGTAGCGAGTGTGCATGAAAAATGTAGGTAACCTCAAAACACAATAACTTGATTAAATTTGACAACAACAGAAAACTTGTTTCAGTAACAGCTCCTTACGCATCTAGTAACAGCTCCTTACGCATCTATTACATCACTAACAAACTTGTATGGCGTGCTGCGCTGCTAATTTTAGTCACATAATCTTTCTCTTACCTCTAATGGAAGGGAACATAGAGCTTCATAGTGTGCTAACCATCATTGAGAAGCCTCGCCGAAAGCACAACTTCGACACCAAAAATATCATTCGTGAAAAAGAATAGGAGAACTTTTTATGGTTTTGCTAGTTTTCAGGCGCATGAGAATTTCTTAGGTCGCAGTCGTCTCTTTCACCGTTCGATTTACCTCGTGATTCGTGCAAAGTGGAAGTAACACATGAGTTGCAACTAGGGTGTAACTGAGAATTTAATGAGTTGCAACTGGATTGTAACTGAGAATTAGTACAAATCTTATGAGTTGCAACTAGTTGCAACTAAGAATTAGCACAAATATTAGAATGATATCAGCGACTTAGACATAAGAAGTTCTCAAGCGCTTGAGATCTAGACACTCCCAAATCTTTATTATTAAGGCCGAATAAGTGATGGCTGGTGGTACGTCATCGAGATAGCCTTCTCGTGACCCCGCACAACCGTCGCAAAAAAAGGATGCAATTTAGGATAAATAATGTTAGGAATTACGTGTCGTTTGTGTGTTATCCATAAAAACTAGGATGCGTCACACTTGCACCGGTGGTGGCTAGCTTATATAACGTGGATTCCTTGCATTGGCATGACAACATTAATTAGCAGTAAGGAAGAGCTAGCACGTGGAAAAAAGATCATGTACACATATTTTAAAGGCCGCTCTTAGATATGCTCTTTCGACCCTCAGGGGTTGTGTGTGTGGGTTGGTGGGGTGGGTGGGGGGTTGCCCCCACCCTCTTTTCAAAGTTAAAATGATTGAATTTTGCAGTGTGCCCTCGACTCTGAATTAAATTTAACATTCACAATGCATAACAAACCATGTAAAAGGAAGACGAGGATGCATTGCAGTGCACCCCATCCGCATCGTCCCGGCATCCTTTCGCTCTCAGGTTTCCCGAGCCGGCCAGCAAGAACATGCCAGCGCCAGTAGGAGGGAAACTTTTCTTTTTAAAATACATGGATCGATACTTTTTGTTGGTTTATGTTTGGGTTTATGTTTTAAAGTATCACTAGATTGCATCCTAGCTAGTAAAAGGTAACGAGAGGGCCCATAAGTTGGAACCAAGAAATCCTACTCCCTTTCATGGTCTCACTTGTATCTTTTATAAACTTTCTCTTTTATTTTCTCTCTCTCCTCCTCCCCACCCGTTGAGAGTCATCCCATTTGTCCTGGCTCCTCTCCCTTTCTCCTTCGGTGGTTCTCACCGGAGTGAGGATGGGAAAGGAGGACAGGCTTCCTCCATACAGTTTGTCTCACCATGTTTATCTAGTGTTGTACCATATTGAATTTTATCCTTTGCGTTGTCGAGAGGCAAAGAAAGGTTCTGGTTGAAGCTATTCCCCAATAAACTTGCGGTATGTCCACCAGATGTAGGGAGGCATGAAGTTGTGTAGAGGATTCGATATCTTGTGTTCTTTCTCTCTTATTTAGACACCAAGGAGATGCGGGAGGAGAGTGGTGGGGGTACCGCTCTACATAGGTCCACATGGTGGGGATCTCTTGTTGCTGAAATTTCCAAGAGTTCCATAGCATTTGACACGAGACAACATATCTCTTGTATTGCCTCTCCTTTTATTCAACTATGTCTGAGCGTCTCGCAGCGGAGATGACAGAGTTGGCTGGGGCGTAGAGTTTGAATCATTGATATGACGAAGAAGGACCCAATCACGTTTTGCATATTTGTTTCATGACCCTTTGCGTAAAAGTGTGGGTCCTTGTCGTAGTTTTCTTTTCTTTCTAAGCCTTTTTTCGCAAAATATAATCCCACAAATGGAGAAGTACCAAATGAAAATACATTACTACCATGCACCGTCGGTCCGAAGGGGGCATTTCCATTTTAAAAAGAATGCATTTTATTCTTTTATTTTGCAACAAATCATCCAATCTATTCATAATCCTCAACATTGGTAAAAAGAAACCCAAAAGTAATAAAAATTACAAACATGTCCTTGGACCACCTAGCGATAAATAGAAGCACTCGAGCAAGCCGAAGGCGCGTCGTCGTACCCGTCCCTTCCTCACCGGAGCTGCACAAAGCTTGTCGTAGTAGAGCTTGATGTAGTAGACATACGGGAAGTCGTCGTGTTCAGGTCCCAAAGTACCAGCGCACGAGAACGACAACTGTTCCTGATAAAGAGAAGTGTAGATCAGAAGGAACACCGATCAAATCCATCAAGATCTGTTGAAGGCACACCTCCACCCACCCTCTGAAGATGCTTGATGCAACACCGAAACAGGGGCAAGACATGAGGACTTTATTCTATCTCTAGGGAGCTGCTGCCGCCACGACTTCTTGAGTAGGACACAAACCCTAACCAACTGGATAAAACATAAGAAAACGGAGCCCTCCATCGACAAGATCCGGGACCCACCGTGTCTCCATAGCCCTATGGCCATGGTAGGCGAGGCACACCGGCGGCCGCCTATGGAGGTAGTAGCCCTAATCAACTTGTCATTCCAGTCACTAATTTGTACTCCTTCCGTTGCATAACAGATGTCTAGATACAACATCTTATATTTTTAAACATACGGAGTGAAACGCATCTTATTGTTGACTCTCGAAGAATTAAAGATTATTTTCTAGAGTGAAGAAAGATACTCCGAGTCTGGGAGGACAAATCTATGTGGTCATTTACCTCTCGTGGAAATAAATATTTCCTCCGGTCCATATTAATGCGCTCAATTTTATTTAAATTCGTATGTATATAATTTAAGAACAAATCTTCATGTCCCGTAGTACCAGCGCACGAGAGCAACAACTGTCACTGATGAAGAGAAGTGTAGATCAGAAGGAACATCGATCAAATCCATCGAGATCTAATGGAGACACACCTCCACACGCCCTCTAAAGATGCTTGATGCAACACCGGAATGGGGGCAAGACGGGAGGACTTTATTCTATCTTCAGGGAGCTGCTGCTGCCAGGACTTCCTGAGTAGGACACAAACCCTAACCAAACTAGAGAAAACATAAGAACCGTCGACAAGATCCGAGACCCACCGCGGCTGCATAGACCTAAGGCCATGGGAGGCGAGCCACACCTACATTCATTTCTCAAAAGGTAAAACATCTTATATTTTGATACAGATGGAGTATAACACATCTTATTGTTGACTCGCGAAGAATTACAGATTATTTTCTAGAGTGAAGAAAGATACTCCGAGTTTGAGAGGACAAATCTGTGTGCTCATTTACCTCTCGTGGAAACAAATACTTCCTCCGGTCCATATTAATGTGCTCAACTTTTTATCTAAATTCGTATGTATATAGTTAGAGCAAGTAAAATAAGATACAGTCAACTGGCTATAAAAGATAAAATATTATAGTTTTGGTGATGTGGAGGAGAGAGAAGAAGAGAGATATTGTAAGCGGAAGTTAAGAGTCAGCTCTAGCGCGTGCTTCTAGATAGGTTGCGAGAGTGAAATGCGCGTGCTCCTAGATAGGTTGTGAGAGTGAAATGTGTGCTACATATTGATTAAATAATAGACTTTATAGCTAACTACTTCCTCCGTCCTAAGACTTAAGGCTTATAATTTTTTTTAAAAGTCAAGCTATGAAAAGTTTAACCAAACTTTTTGAAAAACTGTGATATTATATAGATACCACGTGAAAATATGTTTCATGATTTATTCAAAGGTATATATTTTATATTATAAATATTAATATTTTTTTCTAAAAACTTGGTCAAACCTTACGTAGTTTGACTTTTTCGAAAAATTATAGGCCTTAAGCCTTGGAACAGAGGTAGTACTATTTTATAAGTGTGCTATAGAGCTGGCTATAGATGACATGATATTTTTTTATAGCCAACAATTGGCCATATTATTAAACTTGCTCCTTAAGTATTTTAACTAGATACATTCACAAAGTTTAATGCTATTAATATGGAGGAAGGAAGTACTAGATATTTTGAAACACGTTTGAAAATGTGTGCACATCGGCTACAACAGGGACGCTTGGCATCTTGCCGGTAAAAATCCAGGTGAGGATTTGTCAGCGAAACATTTACTCCTTTCCCTGTCAAACGAAATTCCAATCCACATATCCATATAAGTATATCTCAGTGACTAGCGACTTTGTCACCGCATCGGCTCGCTCGCAGCTCCACCCGTCCACTCCACCGCCCGCCCGCCCGCCCGTCCCTGTTTTCCCCAAAACCCCACGCCACCGCCGCCGTCAACCAAAGCAGCAGCCACGGTCTCCCCCGCTCCCATCCCATTTCTCCTTCCCACGCAGCCCACGGCCGCTCCCGCTCCCGCTCCCGCTCCAGAAACCAAACCAAGCGCCAGCAGAGCCCAGCCGACGGAGAGCGGCCGGAGACCCGTCCGTACGTCGGAGCTGGTGCTTTCCTTGGTCGGCGCCGGAGGCACATGGCGGGGCGCGGGGCGGTGCGGAGCTGCGTGCAGACGGCGCTCAAGGCGGCCAACTCCCTCGTGGGGCTCGCCGGCATGGCCGTCATCCTCTACGCGCTCTGGATGCTCCGGGAGTGGTTCACGCAGGCCGCCGACCTCCACCGGCACCACCCCGTCCCATGGTACCGTCCCCCTCCCCTCGCTCCTCCTCCTCCTCCTCCCCCCTCAGCAGACAGATCTCGCTGGAGCGTGCGCCGCAAGAAGCCCGCCGCAGTCTTCGCACCGGTGTCGGCGCGTGCTAGATTTGCGGTTCTCTGAATTTCCCCCCCTTTTAGCATCCCCTGATTCCTTCCGCTAATCCGAGCGTTGCCCCGTTAGACGCGTCTACTAGCTCTCAGCGAATTCGCGACCGAAAATGTGTAGTACGATTCACTGTTACATCGGAGCACGCGTCCTGTTCGGAGGATTTCCCTGCACAAGAACGATAGAGATTGGGGAGTTGCGTGGAGACCGAACAAAAGGCAATAGCGCCTCCTTTCCCCTCTGATTGCTGACGGGCAGGATACTCAGCCACCACTACAGCGGCAAGAATTTTTCGGTGCAGTGTCTGACGACGCACAGGGAAAAAAAGCAGTGGATGCAATGCAAGTCCCATTCGGTGGTTACGGTGACCGGCTTTCCGATGGAGCTTTGGAATTCCGGTCTAGAAAAATTTAGGTGGCGGCTGCTGCGGTGTGGCGTCATGCTGGATCACGATGTGATGCAACGGATGGCCCCTATGAAACTGATGTATTGTGGCAGCTGATTGGTATTTGGTGGGAGGAGGACTAGGCCACTTGTGGTGGATGGATAAAGGAAGAACAGTGATTGTGCTCAACAATCGCTTTCGCAAACCTAAGCACGTCTCTAGTGATTGGTGCTTTCGCGCTTGCTGTTAGGCGTGAAAGGTGGCGGCGCGTTCCAAATGGTTTATACTGGTATCATTTCTGATGTTGAGGCCTTCTAACTTTTTATAAGTGGTTTGGATGTGTAATACGTCTTGGCTGTTTTGGTTGAAAAAATGATCATTTGTTGTGCAGGTTCATCTACACCCTTCTCGGCCTCGGGATCGTTATGTGCTCGCTCACTTGCTTTGGTCATATTGCTGCAGAAACCGCAAACGGGCCCTGCCTCTCTTGTGTATCCTTGAAATTGTGTTTAGCTAGCTATACCTGTATGTTATGTTCTTGGAGCTCTGTGGCCTGGTGATGGTGAACTATTTTGCCTTAACCTGACATGTAGCACATGATCTTCGTATTTTTGCTTGTCGTACTGGAAGGTGCGATCACCGCCGATGTCTTTCTGAATAGCAACTGGGAGGAGGTAAGGACTGCTTCAGTTCCTATACTTTATTATTTCACATTTTGTCTACTATTTGATTGATGATGATTTCTCGATTATCTAAACCTTCAGGACTTCCCAAATGATCCATCTGGGAATTTTGCTGAGTTCAAACAATTTGTGAGGTCAAATTTTGACATATGTGAATGGGTAGGCCTCTCGGTGGTGGGTGCTCAGGTGAGAGATTCTGTCCACTGAAACTCAAATCTTCATTCTGTTTTGCTTTATATATGCTTGCCAAACCACAGTGTAACTATATAATCTGCTATAAAAGAACGCTGTAAATGTACTCCAGTATGCTTGAAAATAGGCATCACCATACTGTGTAATATTCCATCATGTATAAACACTTCTGCTAAGGTAGAATTACAGGAACTCTTACCTCCTTATAAGTATGTAACCGCCTGTAGTATATAGATTCTAAAAAAACAGATGGAATGTTGGCTGCTTTGTGGAAGCATGACCTAAGATGATATTATAATCATGTAGTGATTATCTTCCACATTTCTGGATTTGACTAACTGCCACTGTAGTTAATACTAATAACTTCTGAATGTAACTAATATTCTCTGTAATTATAAATCAGGCACTATCAATCATTCTTGCAATGGTACTTCGGGCCCTTGGTCCTGACCGTGAGATTGACTACGACAGCGATGACGATACCATCCCCGCAAGGTTGCCTCTCCTAAGAAACCAGGCCCAGAATGGTCCAAACTATTTCGAAACTAACTTACCTCGTAGGAGTGATTCATGGACTGTGCGAATCTTAGATAAGGTGAGATGCTTCCATACAAGTATTTCTTCCTTCTTTACACTTGTTCAATGTCAGTCTGTAAACCGTTACTAAACCCTTGCAACTGTGTCTTTTCAGGCTAACAGATAAGTTTTTACTGACCCCTCATGGTGAACCCTCCAGAAGGAGCACCAACAGTGTTCCGGGTATGATCCCCTGAGGTTACGGCCAACATGAGGACATGATACTTTCTCTCTGAAGTAGCGAGGATTGATATGACGGCGTGGTACCAAAATGGCTAGTTTTATTGCCTTTAGACATGCGCAAATATTTGAGTAGCATGTAACTAATCTTACAGCCCCCTGATATATGGGAAGGATACTGTAAAAATGTTCCACAATGAGATGGTGGCTTGATGCCACATATACCGGAGACAAGAAGAAACAGCCTGATTGTTCAATGTCGTATTCTCTGTTCTTATGTTCTCGGAAAGTGGCTATTTCTCCTGATTCCTTCCTGAATTGAAACTGTTTCGCGCAAAATTTGTACAGTACTACTTTAGATGAGCACTTCATTGCAAGGTTTCCACTGTTGTCTGGATTAGCATAGTGTTACCTGGATCTGATGGTGGTACGATGTGCAATTTATTACAGTGTTCACTCACCTGCTCTGTTTGGTACATCAAATCCAGCCACCATGTTAAGTATTAATCGGTGTACTGTAAAGTCTGTAGCAATAGTAGCATGGTACAGGTCTGGTAGTTGTTGCTTAGTAAGTACAATACGCTTTATCAGTAGCGTAATGTGAAGTCTACCTATGCAGTACTAGTGTACTAGTGCTGAAACGCCTATCAATATAGTAAGAATCTACAGATGAGTTTACTTGCCCTAATCAGTAATTTTCTACACAATATTTCTGATAGCACCATTAGAAGACTAGAATAAGCTAAAATTTGACTGGGGGAGTAACCACAAACACGAGGAAAGAATGAGAGGACTGAAGTAGCCATGTATTCAGTTGAAGCTACAGATGTTACATTTTAGCATTAAAACAGCCACATAAATTTTAGCATTAAAACAGCCACATAAATAGTACATGCACTAAACATTTCCAACCAAATTACAGACCTGTACAAAGCATGTTGTAGAACACCTTGGTTTCTACTCCCCCTAGACATTTCCATGCAAACTATTAATATGTATGGAGTACAAGCATCTACAAAACCTGGGCACAACCCTACTGCGCCTCGGTCGATCAGTGCTCACACGGTCTCTCTGCCATAGCACACAAGCTGCTCCATGGTCAGACACATCCTAGGACGAGGAACATCCTCTGCACGAATCAATAAGCCATGCGTCAACGATCCAAGAAAATAATCGGGAGCAAGTCATATCACTATCAGCAGCTCAGAGTTTATTTTACATGAGAGTCATATGCATCGAAGATGTTATCCAGCGTGACGAGAGGCAGCTTCTCAACGTAGGTGAACAAGCGCCTGATGTTCTCCCTAGTCACCGTCGCCACGTCGATTGCGTCGCCGTGATCGGTGAGCATCCACAGGTCACCGGAATCCACCCTTTTGAGGCTGTCACGGCAGAAGGGGCAGGATTGAGATCTCGTGCGCCTGCAACCAGGATAACGCATGGTTCAGTGAGTGCAGCAAGTTCATGTAGCATAGAAAGCTCATCCGCTCGTGCAGTTAAGTTATAAACTGATAAGAAAAATTGTGAGGCACTATGAATTCATAAGTAGTTTGGTGCCTTCCTTCTGCCCATGTAGTAGTTGATAAGGAGTTCCCTATGAGCACTCTGTTAATGTCGCACATAATGCACAGCACCCATGCTTAAGAGGATAGTTTGAGACCTCCTTAGCAAAGCTAAATCCATCTTATTTTTACAGTTCAAAATATCAGAAAGGTAACAAGGTGTGTGCGATGAACTGCCTTCTACATTTTTTGAGGAAAAACTAGCCTCCTAAGCTTCTAATGCCCAGCAACAGTACTCCCTCCGATCCATATTAATTGTCGCTGAATTGGATATATCTAGACTAGACTAGATACATCCAATTCAGCGACAATTAATATGGATCGGAGGGAGTAGTAAGAAAGATCAGGGCTTGTAAGAATCAAGCCCACAAATGGCAAGCAAATGCAGAGACTACGACATACTATTTGCAAAGCCTCGCTGTATCCATCAGGTACAATCCATAAATGAGGTGACACTAGGTTAGTGCATAGCCCTATCCCCTTTGAACAAAAAGGCCCCATTGGTGGCAATAGCTTGCTTAGCGCGTAGCCCTTGGAACACAACTAGGAAGCAAATGCAGAGGTTGCAGCCTATTTGCAGAGCCCTGCTGTACAGTCCATAAATTAGGTGACACTAGCTTACTTAACGTAGCATTGGGTGACCGGTGAGCACTTAATAACCACCAAAACAGAGTATCGACGAAGCAATCTTTGTGTTGGCATTAATGAACAAAACTTACCTAGTTACTACTACCTTCCTCTGGTTGTACAGAGCATGAAAAATGAATAAAACCATACGGCAAGAGGGAGGATCGACCCAGGTCTCTTACCACTGACGGTAGCAGTTGATGCACATGGCGTGGCTGCAGTTGGGCAGCACGACCTTGCTGTTGAGCTCCATGCAGATCCCGCACTCCTCGTCGATCTCGGCGTCGACGGGCCTCTTGGAGCCCACTGCCTCGTCGTCGTGGTCTCTCCGCCGGTACCTCTCCGAGCAGACGGCCCTCTGCCTGCGGTCGTCGTCGTCGCTGATCCCGTCGTGCAGCTGCATGAGGGAAGGGAATATCACCGCTGCAGTGAACAATGTGCATCAGTACCACCACAGGTCTGAGAACTCCAAACATCGAACACCTTACACCCGGTGAGCTTTTGAACAAGGCACCGTTTGATTCAGTACAGCTTGTGTAATAAAAGATAAATTTGTACGGTGCGGGTTGGTTTTTTACCGTAGAACTCCCTGATGCTGGCCTTCCTCTCGTGGGTGGACATGGTGGTGGTTCCGTCCACATAGACCTGCGGAAACAGAAGGAAGCAAAGGAGCGGAGGTTCAGGCTGGATTTCCTCGACAACGCACGCAGGCGCGGTAAACAAACAGAGGGCAGCATAGTTTTCGAAACGGAACAACAATCACGCAGGCAGAGAGAAGAGGACCTTGTAGATGAGGACCCTGAGGAGGCCTAGCGCGCCGGCGAGGCTGCAGTCGGTCCACTGGACGAGGAAGAGGAAGAAGTGCGCGGCGGGGCTGTAGGACATGCGCATCTGCAGGCAGGCCCCGTCGTAGTCCCTGGAGCAGTCGGACGCCCTGCGGCGCAGGCGGAGAATTTTGGTCACCCCCCTCGACACGACGTAGTAGAGAGCGCAGACGCAGAGGCAGTCGCGGGGAAAGAAATTGGGGAACGGGGAGGGAGGGGACTCACAGGGTGTTTGCGTGCTGGATGTCGGCCTGGAGCACCTTGAGCGAGTCCCTGAAGGACCTGCGCGTGGAAGAGCACGCCGCCGCCACCATCTCTCTCCTCAGCAACCAAAGGCGCCGCCGCCGCTGCCCTCACCTCGTCGCCGCCGCCGCCATCGAACAATCCTACCTACCGAGCCGAGCCGAGCAGAGGCAAAACCCACGAGAACCCTCGACCGCGACGGGCTCTCCACTCCACTCCGCTCCACCGAAAGGCGGGTCGCCTCCACTTGCACCCGGGCGTCGTGCGTCGTCTTCCCCTTTTCCGCCGCCCGCAGCTTGTGCCGTGTTGTATTCGTTGCGTGGGTGGAGGGAGACCCCGACCCCGACCCCGGGACAAAAGCAGTCCAACTGACACGCGGGGTCCACGGGATTCGGGAGTCCTCGTCGGGGCTTCTTTCTGCTCTCTGTAGCTGACACATGGGGCCGCAAGAGATGGCGGGGAGGACTGGGAGTGACCGAACGTGGACCGTGCACGCCTGCTCTCTGTAGCTGACATAAGACTTGAAACGCAATTCACGGGATCCAAGCGTGCACGTACATTATAACTTGTGTACGTACCAGACATCAAATGGTATAATCTACTCGAAGCAAAATTGAAGAGCGGGAGCTCTTTTACTTGGCAAAGTATTATATACCCCCTCCGTTCTAAATTATAAGATGTTTTAGTTTTCATGAAATAAAAATACGTGGACATCTTTTGGTGGGAAACTTATACACTAAAATATATCTAGATACACTCGTTTCACAAAACCTAAAATATCTTATATTATGAAACAAAGAGAGTATGGCATTCGGTGCTTAAGCCATGAAAGTATTCAGAGAGCTGAGAAGGTGATCACATAGATCTGTGGGAAGATGCATGGTTCCAATTCCGACAAGTCCAACAAGAAAGGTGTACGATCCAAAAGAAAGTATTTTGTTGCGTAAAGTTTCCGATTTAATTAATCCAAACACCCGATATTGCCATGAAGACCTTGTTCGCGAGAGTTTCTCGAGCATCGATGCAAATCGAATTTTGGAAATTCCAATATAACCGGCTGGCACGATATGCAAGGTTTGTAGCATGGCATCTAACAAAGAAAGGATCGTTCACTGTGTACAATCTGCGATAGCACACCGAGTGGCGGTATCAATTGGAAAGGTATAGTAAAACTAAACTATGTATAATAAAACTTAGAATCATAACCATAGTTTATAATAAAACTGAACTATGTATTGCTAACTAAACAACACTTCTTTGGAATCTTGTACCAACTATAAGTCAAAGATCCACAAGTACATTTTGCATATCATTCACTTACGTTAGAAGTGAATAATCTCATCCTATTCAACTATACTTAGCCAGATTATAAAACTTGGTAGTAACTAAATAAACCACATATATTAAGTTCACCGATTTCCCATGGTCAATTCCTATCATATAATCTATTTATATTAAACATACTAGATCTAGATCCTTAAAGCTATACCCAATACCTATAAGATTTCGTCTTCGATCATGCTTCGGAAAACCTTATAACTCAACAATGATAATAAAATACCATATCTTAATTCCAATTATGTTTTATAGTTAACTTTGGCCTGTCACTCAATCAGCGAGAAGCTTATGAATTTAAGATCGCTAGAGTGATACAAACATATATTGATTGCATTCCGAAAACATTGTGAATTGTTTAACATAGTATCATAAGTATTTTTCTCAAAAATTATTCTTTTTGCCACAATATTTCTATTAAGACTTATTAACTTATATAAAACCTTCTTAAAAGTTAGTTATCTATCAATATTTAGTATCGATTTCTATTGTGCTTTACTTTCATATCTTGTAAATTACTTTTAGAATCTAGAACATACTTTTGATTATGAAGTAAACCTGAAGATAAACTAAATCTTTTCGAAATCACCAAACTTAATCCATGCTTAAACATGGGGATTTACTTTGGGATTTTATACAAAATGCCTATCATTATTTATGCATAATAGCATGTTGCTTCTTTAAACATTAGTCCTTACCGGACTAATGATGCTATTTCAGATTTTGAATTTTATATCGACTAGAAGACCTTGGCTGCATAATCTTGTAGTCAAAAAGGAAAGTTCACACTTCATATTCTTTGATTATTTTCTATCAAGTATTTGCAATATACTATTGTTATCACCTGCATTTCAAAAAGGATGAAAAAAAATACTATTTTCATAATTATCTGATTTATCGGTTATCGGTTCGTGTGATGGTAACCTGGTATAGCGGGCAAATGAAACCATTGTATGATTTGTCTATTGGTGGAGGTTCAATTGGCACGTGAAAGTATCACCTAGTAATTAATAACAAATGTGGTCAGTGATTCTTGCTCGTATATTACGTGTTAACCATGAGATCTATATGGCTCTAGGGAACTCAGATGGATCTTCTTTCTTTCGTATGCCGACGAACAACTTTATCAGAGTCGTCTTCCTACATTAGGCACGTGCATGGGTGGAAACCGTCAATTCCCCGGTACTTGTTGTCTATGATGGATTGCTCCCTTCAGGAATGAAAGCTGGCTCAACCGTTGTCCCGAACGAGCAAAAGGGTGGGCATAAGGGGTCGTGGAGAACGGCAGTGTTCGGCTTGGGTCCTTATACCTGGCCTCATACCAAGAAAGTGTGAACAGGTTGGTCGTTCGGATATGCAACATGGATAAGAATCTCTCATTGATAAAGCAACGCACCTCTGCAGAGTGCAAAAAAACTGTGACATATTACTCCCTATTCAGGGAAGGAGCTGCAAATGTTGTAGAAAAGGAACTACATGAAGTTCTATTCAACCTGTGAAGATAGACGGACATAGCTTTTTAGAATAAAAGCAACCTCTGAAGAAATGTTGACTCAAACCTACATAACCTATGACCTTTGGTATGTGGTGTTAGATAATGCATCAAACAAATCTTTTTAGTGAACTTCTTGAGTACACTCGTACTTAACCGTACCTTTTTTTATCCCTTGCTAGATTTTAGAGCAATCAATGGCGAACCTAGGAGGTGAACTACTCTGAAGAGTTAAAGATATCCAGTAGGGATCAGCGGAGTCAACGACTATACATCAGAAGCTTTTGAAATCAAGATGAAGAGTAGAGTATAAATAAATCCCTAGAAATTAGAACTTACTTTTATAGGGCATTGCTATTGTAGCAACCGCAAGCCATAAATATATATTAATAGTAGTATTACTCTGAGAATAGACTTCGAGTTTCTATTTCTGGTTTTATTTTGTATAATGCTTACCTCATTGTTTCGAGGAAGTTCTCTAGATCTTTTGTAATGTTCTATGTGTAATCTAAAGTCATACCTAGGATCCACGATGTTTCTAGTGTACCACTCTAAGGTGTATAATAGTATTGGAACGGTGTTTCATTGGTGTGTATGTCAACGACTATAGTGTACTACATCATGCAGTGGTATCTTAGGCCATCACAATATTTTATGGGAGGACTTGAATATACTGCTTGCCAAGATTACATAAATCACCTGAAAGGAGCATTTATACCCAATAACAAGGTGACATATATTTTAAAGTTCTCATGAGGCTACTGTTGGGGATATGCATTATGGGTATCACCATAGAATAGCCTTATTCGGCTAATCCGGGTGGCCCACAAATGGTAGAATGGCCTATGGCCTGCTAGACGGCCCAGTTAGAACAATCCAGAAGGAAGGCCATGCTGGAATAACAGGAGCCTATGGTACTGACATAGACGAAATGTAACACCCTCGAATCGGCCCTATGCAAGTTTTAGCGCTTCCCGCCAAACCTGTATAGAAACGATTCAAGGACGCCCACCAGGCACTTGTGTGCGGGTGGAGAACGAAGTAATATCATTACACATTAGTCCACGATGGAACCCAAAGAACACATATATATATATATACAACAACGACTTCATGAGTCAAGACTACAGATATACTATACAAAGATCCAAATCACCTTGAAAACGATAGAGCGTCCAACTACGGACAAGATGCAAATGGGGCTAAGAGCCCTGAAGAATAACCAATGGCATCCATAACCCTGCCCAGGCCAAGCCGGAAGGGTAACCCTGCTAACGACGTCGATCTCAAACCTGCTAAAACAAAAGGGGTGCCGACAAAGGGAAAAGAAAGAAGAGGAGCGTCAGTACTGAGGCCAGTACACGGCGAGGCTAGAATTCGGCGCTCTCGCCTACATAGGTATGGTGGACTGAAGCGGCGGCGAAGCATGCACTAAACAACCTATAGAGACTCGATACATCTGTCGGCTATTAGAGAGGGATAAGAAAGACCTATCCGGAACCAACCTTATACTAACACCAATCATACCCATCCTGGTATTCCCCCTCAAGACCAAACGAGGAAGTCAAACCGAGGAACTCACATAGTTGGCAGTTTTATTCATTCCATTATAGTTGAAGCACTTACTAGTCAGATATAATTAGCATGTGACATCCTAAACCCAGTAGTTGTTGGCACTTTTATTTCATTCCATTGGAGTTGCAATACTTACTAGGCAGGTATAACATGATATGATACACCCCAATTCCACTAGTTGTTGGCACTTTTATTATCCATTCCATTATAGTGAAGCTGATTACTAGTCACATATTAAGTCAAATTTATAGCACTACTTTAGTTATGCTTGTCTATGATCGAGATACTGTGCTCCAAGTCGTCCATAACCGCGGACACGGCTTTCAGAAAGATTCACCCTGCAGGGGTGCACAAATAGCAACACACGCACGATCAACCTCGAAAAAACCAAATCAAAACCCAACGAGGCTTTCACGACAAAGCAATCACATGATTCATAAAATATTTCAGGGGGCCACCCCACTAAGCTACCCGCAACGAAGTTGGCCGGATCCGAAACGGACCCCGGGTTTGCGAGAACGGCTATAAACGACTAGGAACCCGAAAGTGTGACTGGGCTTGTCGATACCGTGAAATCGTGCCGTGATCCAAAACAGTACAAGTGCTCCACGCACAATCGTAAATAAAGCAGTAAAGCATGGCATAAGTACGAGATAGTAATAAAACCCTAAACTAGTTTGTGGCCCCAAGAAAATAAGAAATGAATCAAGCTCTGGCTAAGGGGATTCATGGTCCCACATGCGGATAGTGCGATAGTCAAGGAACAGGTATCAAGTACTCGGGGTCCTACGGGACACAAGTAAGCGTGGAAGAACCAAATAACATATATTGCCCAACGATGCCTCTGCATTAGTTATATCTATTCCCAGCAATTTAATAGTTGTATTTAAAGTCATGATCATCTCCACCATTAAGCATCTCCACCAATAAGCATGTGTCAACCATCCAATAACGGTGGAACAACAATGACGCGAAGCAGCACCTGAGCAAGCAACTACGACTCGCAAGGCCGACTATCTATCAAACAACAGGCAATAGGATATGTCCAAGGCAATATAGGGGATGCAAGGAATATATCTGGTAAAAAACACTAAAGCATCGCGACACAGATAGCCATAGATCAACAGGAGGAAATAAAGACTATAAATGCAAAATAGGTAGAAAGGGGGAGATTGCTCGCCTGGGAAACACTGCCGAAGGTTCATTATCCGAAGGACTTGTCGATACTCGCATCAACTCAACGGCCTAATCTACGAAGAACCCAAGCACTAAAAGAAACACCGGATGCACTATTTAATACTACGGCAAAAGATCAGGCATGATGCATGTCATGGCAAAGATGCGATGCAACTAGGCAACATTAAGCGGAACCGGGGTCCCGACAATTAATTAGATGATTCATGTTATTTAGGTACCCCGTAATTTTAAATGTTGGCTTAACAAGGCAAAAACATGGCACCGGTTCGCTACACAAATTTAAATGGAGCCACTATAAGACTAGATTAGCCTGTTGGGTCCGCAACATAGAAAACAAAAAATTTCCTACTGTGTGAACTACGTGCCAAGATCTATCTACTAGGTACAAAGAAACGGGTGGACATACATCTAACGAGAACTTACCCTCGAAGACAACGAGTTTTGTTAATGAGTAGGAACTCGTGGTTGATGTAGTCGTACACTTGCCGATCTCAAGATCGTGAGGAAGTCCGAGCGCCGCAACTCAGCAGCGCATCCGTACTCGCACACACGTTTAAGCCACCGGACAACCTCCACCTCCTCGCTCCAGCGATCCAGAGGAAGCAGCAACTCCTTCCAGACGAAATGCCACCGGGAACATGTATCTCGCTAATCCGAGACCATGGGGGAATAATTCTAGTGGGGGAGAGAGATCCTTCACAAGGAGGTGTGAGGATGAAGGAGGGAATGGGTGGCCTTTTATAGGAGGAGGGGGGTGCCCCTCTCTCTATGGCCGGCGCATGGGGGGTGTGACCCCTCACCTCCCCCATTCATGTGGTGGTAACCCCTCCACATTAAAATGCCTCTTCACATTTCCTTTTAAAGTCTCCACTTTAAATGCATTTAAATTTCTCCAAATTTAATGCTCTCTCATTTAATAAAACTCTTTTATTAAATATATTCAGAATTTTGTTAATTACTTTAATTAACAAACATTCACATATAGCCCCTTGCAATATTTCAATATCACATGCAGAACCACTTTCTACAATTTCACCCGAAACAATTTCCGGTTTCTATTGAAACAATTCCTGCGCTTTGCAATTCTTTCGTCTGAAACATATGTGCTCCAAAATGGTGTCCGGTAACTCTTAAGTGTGCCACCCTACGGTTCGCGAATAATGCGTATATGATCGAGACCCTTCTCCGATTAATAATCAGCACTGGACTGAGATCCGTACTGACTCCTACACATTCAACGATGACTTCTGTGATCGTGAGAACCTTTAACGCTTGTAACTAAATCCCTTTGTCTCTCGATATATTACATGTCTGAGATTCGATCATCGGTATCTCCATACCTAGTTTGATCTCGTTACCGACATGCACTCTTTTCTCGTTCCCATGATATAACATTCTAGTGATCACATCACTTGCTTGCAAGTTATCTTAATGTGATATCACCGAGAGGGCCCAGAGTATATATATCCGTCATCGGGATTGACAAATTCCACTCTTGATCCATGAGCCTCAACATAACACCTTCGTAGTACTGAACCCACCTTTATAGTCACCCTGTTACGGTGTGACATTTGATGTTATCAAGATACTCTTCCGGTGTTAGCAATTAACATGATCTCATGGTCTAAGGACTAAGATTATTTCGTATGATGTTATAGCAATGTAAATATAATGACTTTGATCGTAATGCTATACTTCGGATGAATGTTGATCACATCATTTCACAAATGTTGTGACCTCGTTATTAACAACGTCTAATGTCCATGATCAGGAAACCTTGATCATCTTGTTAATCAACGAGCTAGTCTGGAAGAGAGGCATAACTAGGAACCCTTTTTGTTTATTAAACACACATGTATTGACGTTTCCTATCAATACAATTATAGCATGCAAAATAAACATCTATCATATACAAGGAATACATAATAACAACTTTATTATTGCCTCTCAGGGCATATTTCCTTCAGTCTCCCACTTGCACTAGAGACAATAATCTAATTTACATAGTGATAAATCTAACACCCATGGAGTTCTGGTGTTGATCATATTTTTCCCTAGGGAGAACTTTAGTCAACGGATCTGCTACATTTAGGTCCGTGTGTACTTTACAAATCTTTATATCTCCATCCTTGACATGCTCGCGGATGGAGTGAAACCCGCGCTTAATATGCTTGGAATTCTTGTGAGACCTTGGTTCCTTGGCATTGGCTATGGCTCCATTGTTATCACAATAGATCATCATTGGGTCCAAGGCACTAGGAACCATACATAGTTCCGTTATGAACACCTTCATCCAAACCGCTTCCTGCGTCGTTTCTGAAGCAGCAACATATTCCGCCTCTGTCGTTGATCCAGCCACCACAGGTTGTTTGGAACTCCTCCAACTAACTGATGCTCCGTTCAAGAGAAATACGTATCCGGATTGAGACTTAGAGTCATCCGGATCGGTGTCAAAGCTAGCATCAACATAACACTTAGCGACTAGCTCTTCTTCACCTCCGTATACAAGAAACATACCCTTAGTTCTTCTCAAGTACTTAAGGATATTCTTGACCGCTATCCAGTGTTCCGAACCTGGATCAGATTGGTACCTACTAGTCAAACTAATAGCATGTGCCACATCCGGTCTTGTACATAGCATGGCATACATAATAGAGCCTATGGCCGAGGCAGAGGGGAACTTATCCATCATCTCTCTTTCTTCCGCCATAGCCGGACTTTGAGTCTTACTCAATGTCTTGCCTTGCAACATAGGTAAGAACCCCTTCTTACTTTCGTCCATATTAAACTTCTTTAATATCTTATCAAGGTATGTACTCTGTGATAGCCCAATTAGGCGCCTTGATCTATCTCTATAGATTTTAATGCCTAATATATATGACGCTTCACCAAGGTCTTTCATCGAAAAATTGTTGTTTAGATAACTTTTAACACTGTTTAAAAGATCTATATCATTTCCAATCAATAATATGTCATCCACATATAATATCAGAAATTCCACATTGCTCCCACTCACTTTCTTGTAAATACAAGCCTCTCCATAAGTTTGGACAAATCCAAACTCTTTGATCACCTCATCAAAGCGAAGATTCCAACTCCGGGATGCTTGCTTCAGTCCATAGATGGATCGCTGAAGTTTGCATACCTTATTAGCATCCTTAGGATCGACAAAACCCTTAGGTTGTATCATATACAACTCTTCTTCAATATTACCATTGAGGAACGCAGTTTTGACATCCATCTGCCATATTTCATAATCGAAATATGCAGCAATTGCTAACATAATCCTAACCGACTTAAGCATCGCTACGGGAGAGAATGTCTCATCGTAGTGAACTCCTTGAATTTGTCGAAACCCCTTTGCGACAAGTCGAGCCTTATAGATGGTCACATTACCATCAAGACGCTTTTCTTTTGAAAATCCATTTATTATCAACGGCCTTTCACTCGTGAGGTAAGTCCACCAAGTTCCAAACTTGGTTCTCGTACATGGATTCCATCTCGGATTTCATGGCTTCCAGCCATTTGTTGGAATTCAGGCTCATCATCGCTTCTTTATACGTCGCAGGGTCATCCATTTCATCAACCATGAAATTCACAACAGGATTGCCGTACAGTTCAGGAGCTGCACGTGTCCTGCTTGACCTGCGAGGTTCGGTAGTGTCCTCTTTCGGAGTTTCATGATCATTATCATTAGCTCTCTCTTCATCAGGTGAAGTCAACTCCGAAACAACTTCCGGTGCTGCGCCACTCGCCATTCCATGAAGAGAAGGTTCAATAACCTCTTCGAGTTCTACCTTCCGACTACTCACACCTTTTGCGAGAAACTCCTTCTCAAGAAAGGATCCATTCTTGGCAACAAAAACCTTGCCCTCGGATCTGTGATAGAAGGTATACCCAATTGTTTACTTAGGGTATCCTATGAAGACGCATTTTTCCGCTTTGGGTTCGAGTTTATCTGGTTGAAGTTTTTTCACATAAACATCGCATCCCCAAACTTTAAGAAATAACAGCTTAGGTTTGTTTCCAAACCATAATTCATACGATGTCGTTTCAACGGGTTTAGATGGAGCCCGATTTAAAGTGAATACAGCTGTTTCCAGTGCATAACCCCAAAATGACAATGGCAAGTCAGTCAGAGACATCATAGATTGAACCATATCCAATAAGGTATGATTACGACGTTCCGACACACCATTACATTGTGGTGTTCCGGCATGCGTGAGTTGTGAAACTATTCCACACTCTTTCATGTGTGTGCTAAACTCATAACTTAGATACTCTCCTCCACGGTCAGACCGTAGAAATTTGATCTTTCAATTATGATGATTTTCCACTTCATTATGAAATTCCTTGAACTTTTCATAAGTTTCAGACTTGTGTTTCATCAAATAGATATACCCGTATCTATTCAAATCATCCGTGAAAGTAACAAAATAACGATATCCACCTCGCGCCGACACACTCATTGGTCCACACACATCAGTATGTATGATTTTCAATAGATCTATCGCCCGTTCCATTGAACCGGAAAACGGCGTTCTAGTCATCTTGCCCATAAGGCATGGATCACATGTATCAAATGATTCAAAATCAAGTGATTCCAAAAGTCCATCAGAATGGAGTTTCTTCATGCGTTTAACGCCAATATGACCTAGACGGCAGTGCCACATAGTTGTAGACATATCATCATCAAGTTTAATCTTTTTAGCATTAACATTATGAATGTGTGTAATATTACTATCGAGATCTATCAAAAATAAACCATTCAACATAGGTGCATGACCATAAAAGATATCATTCTTATAAATCGAACAACCATTGTTTTCAGATTTAAAGGAATGACCACTTTGCATCAAACACGATCCAGATACAATGTTCATGCTCAGTGCACGCACTAAATAACAATTATTTAGGTTTATAACTAATCCCGATGGCAAATGGAGAGGTAGCGTCCCGATGGCGATCACATCAACTTTTGATCCATTGCCGACCCGCATCCTGACGTCATCTCTTGCTAGTTGTCGCTTGTTCCGTAGCCCCTGAACCGAGTTACATATATTAGCAACCGATCCCGTATCAAATACCCAGGTGCTACTACGAGTACTAGTCAATTACACATCAATAACATGTATATCACATATACCTTTGTTTGCCTTGACGGACTTCTTGTCCACCAAATACTTGGGGCGATTATGCCCAATGGCCAGTCCCCTTACAATAGTAGCACTCGGTGTCAGACTTAGGGCCAGCTCGGGGTTTCTTTTCAGGCATGGCAACAGACTTACCACCCTTCTTTCCCTTGTGCTTTCCTTTCTTGTCTTTCTTGAACCCGGTGGTCCTATTGATCATCAACACTTGATGTTCTTTCCTAATCTCCACTTCTGTAGTCTTAAGCATTGACAGAAGCTCGGGAAGAGACTTCTTCATGCCCTGCATATTATAGTTCATCACGAAACTCTTGTAGCTAGGTGGCAGATATTGGAGAACACGATGTATGCCTAAGTCAATGGGAATCGTTATTCCCAAGGACACAAGCTTATCGGCGTACCCAGACATTTTGAGTATGTGCTCACTAACGCAGCTGTTTTCCTCCATCATGCAGCTAAAGAACTTTTCTGTAGCATTATAACTCTCTACGGCAGCATGGGTATCGAAAATAATTTTCAATTCTCCCATGGTATCAAAGGCATTGCCATTTTCGAAACGCTTTCGAAGTTCTGGCTCTAGCCCATACAGTATGCCGCAATGAACTAAGTTGTGGTCCTCTTGACGAGTCACATAGACATTCTTTTCCTCGTCAGGGGCATCAGGAGCTGGTGGGGGGCCTAGTGGTGCATCTAGCACATATTGCTTTTGTGCAGCAGTGAGGAGAATCCTCAAATTCATAGCACAGTTGGTGAAGTTGCTACCATTTGGAGCAAGTTTCTCTTTCTCCATGAATACATTGAAATTAAAAGCAGGTGGAGCCATCTACAACAGAATTTGTAAAGTTTATTTAGACTAAGTTTATGATAGATTGAGTTCAACTAATCCAAATTACTAATGAACTCCCACTCAAAAACGACATCCCTCGTGTCCTTTTGGTGATTACATGAACCAAATCCACTACACCAAGTTCGATCATCACGTGAGTTGATGTAGCTTCAAAGGCGAGCATCTATATGGGCATCATATCAACTATATGACTCATGCTTAACATTTCGGTCCGTGTTCCAAGGCCATGTCTGTACATGCTAGGCTCTCCAAGTAAGAACCTTAGTATTCGCGTGTGTAAAACTGTCTTACACCCATTTCTATGAAAGCGTAGATTCGAGTACACCCGATCATCACGTGATGTCTCGAAACACGATCCACAGAACGGTGCATACTTAAGGAAGAACACATTTTTATCTTGATATCTAAATGAGGGATCATCTTATAATGCTACCAAAAGCGCCAAACTAGCAGTATAAGATGCTAACATCTAATGTGTAAAGTGAGATGATATGGTCCATGCATTTGATCTCTATCACTTGCATCGTGGTATGATCTCTATCATTCTTTTGTGTGTAAGGCCAAGGTCTATGGAAGTTACACGTTGAGTGTGTTGTAAGAGTATCTATCATACATCTACTTACAACAATACCATATCAATACACTAGCCCAACAACGATCTAAACTAGACGCCTCTAATTTATCAATTGCAAGTTTTACGTGGCTTAGGGCTTTCAGGGGTAGAACCGTTCTCACCTACGAATATGAACCACAACGAGGATAACTAAGTTATTAGCAACTCGTTGTAAATCAGGTATTGACTATAGTAGGAGAGACAGACACCCGCCAGCCACTTATGCAAAACAAGTTGCATGTCAGTCGTGGAACCGGTCTCATGTACGATGACATATAAGGTTGGTCCGGGCCGCTTCATCCCACTATGCCACCAATATCCAAAATACATAGAAGATGCAATAACATGATCATCATCGCCCACATATAAACATATGTGTACTACCCGTGCAAAGCACCTACGCATAGATCAGGCTCTGATGCCACTGTTGGCTCTGCAGCATAGAAAACAAAAAAATCCTACGGTGTGAACTACACGCCAAGATCTATCTACTAGGTACAAAGCAACGGGTGGACATACATCCAACGAGAACTTACCCTCGAAGACAACGAGTTTTGTTAACGAGTAGGAACTCGTGGTTGATGTAGTCGTACACTTGCCGATCTCAAGATCGTGAGGAAGTACGAGCGCCGCAACTCTGCAGCGCATCCGTACTCGCACACACGTTCAAGCCACCGGATAACCTCCACCTCCTCGCTCCAGCGATCCAGTGAAGCAAGAACTCCTTCCAGCATTTAAATGCCACTGAACATGTATCTCGCTAATCCGAGACCATGGAGGAATAATTCTAGAGGGGGAGAGAGATCCTTCACAAGGAGGTGTGAGGATGAAGGAGGGAATGGGTGGCCTTTTATAGGAGGAGGGGGGTGCCCCCTCTCTCTATGGCCGGCGCATGGGGGGGTGACCCCTCACCTCCCCCATTCATGTGGTGGTAACCCCTCCACATTAAAATGCCTCTTCACATTCCCTTTTAAAGTCTCCATTTTAAATGCATTTAAATTTCTCCAAATTTAATGCTCTCTCATTTAATAAAACTCTTTTATTAAATTTATTCAGAATTTTGTTAATTACTTTAATTAACAAACATTCACGTATAGCCCCTTGCAAAATTTCAATATCACATGCAGAACCACTTTCTGCAATTTTACCCGAAACAATTTCCGGTTTCTATTGAAACAATTCCTGCTCTTTGCAATTCTTTCGTCTGAAACATATGTGCTCCAAAATAGTGTCCGGTAACTCTTAAGTGTGCCACCCTACGATTCGCGAATAATGCAGACATGATCGAGACCCTTCTCCGATCAATAATCAGCAGCGGGACCTGGAGATCCGTACTGACTCCTACACATCCAACGATGACTTATGTGATCGTGAGAACCTTTAACGCTTGTAACTAAATCCCTTTGTCTCTCAATATATTACATGTCCGAGATTCGATCATCGGTATCTCCATACCTAGTTTGATCTCGTTACCGACATGCACTCTTTTCTCGTTCCCGTGATATAACATTCTAGTGATCACATCACTTGCTTGCAAGCTATCTTAATGTGATATCACCGAGAGGGCCCAGAGTATATCTATCCGTCATCGGGATTGACAAATTCTACTCTTGATCCATGAGCCTCAACATAACACCCTCGTAGCACTGAACCCACCTTTATGGTCATCCTGTTACGGTGTGACGTTTGATGTTATCAAGATACTCTTCCGGTGTTAGCAATTAACATGATCTCATGGTCTAAGGACTAAGACTACTTTGTATGATGTTATAGCAATATAAACGTAATGACTTGATCGTAATGCTATACTTCGGATGAATGTTCATCACATCATTTCACAAATGCTGTGACCTTGTTATTAACAACATCCAATGTCCATGATCAGGAAACCTTAATCATCTTGTTAATCAACAAGCTAGTCTATAAGAGAGGCATAACTAGGAACCCTTTTGTTTATTAAACACACATGTATTGATGTTTCCTATCAATACAATTATAGCATGCAAAATAAACATCTATCATATACAAGGAATACATAATAACAATTTTATTATTGCCTCTCAGGGCATATTTCCTTCACGCAACCCTTCCCTTCCCTCTCTCTCATTCCAACTCCCGCGCACTCGTTCTCATCCCCAAATCGCCCTGCGTCGCCCGACCCCGCGCCGCACCGCCCTGACCCGACCTCGCACGGCCCTGGCCCGATCTAACCTCCCGCCACACCGCCCCGAGACCTCGCGCCGCCCCGACCCGACCCGGCATCATGACGCTCCGCCCCGACCCGCCCACCTTCACCTGCACAGACGGCTGACGACCTCGCCGCCTGCTCGATCTAACCTCACGCTACGACTGACCCGACATCGTGACGCCCCACCCTGACCCGACCTCGCCGCGCCCCACGTCACGCCTCCCCCTACGACCCTCGCTGTCATGCCTCCCCCGGCCCACGATCATCACCGACATCAAGGCCATCACGCCTTCACCGACTCGCGCCTCTCGACCGTCACTTGGCCCTCACTTGCAGTAGATTCCCCCGCCCCTCTCTTAATTACTGTATTTAGTTTAGCATAGAAAATCTAGATGATTTTAGGGATTTTTGTTTAGTGTAGCAAATGTACATGATTTTACAGGAAGAAAATCTAGATAATTTTAGTGATAGATGTAGCAAATGTACATAATTTTAGGGGTATAAAGTCTAGATAATTTTAGAGGATGGATGTAGAAAATGTACATGATTTTAGGAATAGAAAATCTACATAGTTTTAGGGATAGATGTAGCAAATGCACATGATTTTAGGGATGGAAAATCTAGATAATTTTAGGGATAGATGTAGGAAATGTACATGATTTTAGGGATAGAAAATCTAGATAATTTTAGGAATAGATGTAGCAATTGTATATATATATATATATTCATTTCTTATATGCTGACTAATAGTTGTATGAAATATTGTTATTTAACCAGTTAATTAGTATCATGTCGGAGCCGGAGCTGAAGTTTCGTGGTATTCACCGGAAACACATGAGGACCCCGACTTGGGCAACTTAGATCACAATGGATAACAAGAAGATCCGGTTAGGTACTTTCAGGTGCTCGTGGCAGGCAGCCCGCGCCTACGACTACGCCATGGTCGAGCACTTTGGGGCGAGAGTGGTCCTCAACTTCGAGGATGAGCATCACGTGATGCATCTGTTCGCGCCAGAGGATCGCCACGAGGGCCGAGGAGAGGGAGCACCGGCAGGCAGAGAGGCAGCTGGCACGCCACCATCGTGAGGAGGATGATCCCTTGGTCAGTGATCTCCTACTTGATCCCCAGGTGATGGCGGTCTAGTATGAGGTCCTTAGCGAGAGCCGGCAACAGCGCGGAGAGGGCAAGGCCAGCCCCTCCGGGACGCAGCAGCAAGGTCATCCCGACCCCTTCGACACGCAGCAACAGGGTTCTTGCAGTCTGCCATCCTCTTTCTGGGACCGCTTGGATGACGACAACATCACTAACATCGGGTCTACTCGGGTTTAGGATGTTCTCATGTGACTGTCGTATATATGCTATCCATCATGCTACCTATCGTACTACTTAACATGTGATGCACGTGATGAAGAATTTTTGCGTGAACCTGCTAGGATTTTTGAGCGTGTACGAGAAATCAAAAGATATACCGAAAGCACGACAGTTTAAACGAACGAGATGACCTACATCCAGAGAAGTATCAAGGTCCTTCCAGCTACACTCTTACCAAAAAAGAGAAGGAAATCCCCTTCTTTAAATTAGATCGAACGAACGCGGGGTAGTCTCCTATCAAAGGATCGCGTACGAGCAATTCAAGAGGAATTGACGGGATTCTTACTTAAGGAGGTCATATATCCAACTGGAGAATACCATCGGGAATTTATATTTAGACACTAGGGATTGTAAGAAAAATTATATTGTATATATGCATGAACATGTACTATATATAATATTTTCGACCAAGCATGAAGAAAGAGGCCACTTTGATGCCGATATTGTGTAATGGTTCCTTCATTGTTGTATGTAGTAGACAGGGGCACCATGGTGCCCAGACACCATACGTGATACGTGTATCATCTCTCGGCACGTCACGTACGCCATACCTCTCCCTCCTGCCGCACAGTCATCTGCTCCCGCCACAGCCGAAACCTCCAATTCGCTTCCGTGGCAGAGCTTCCGTGTTACGAACCGGGACTAAAAGTGCTCCACCCCCGCTCTCCACCGCGGCCACGTGGAGTGACTTTGGTCCTGGTTCGTAACAGAACCGGGACTAAAGGGGGCTCTAGTTCCGATTGCGCATTCCCGGTTGTACAACCGGGACTAAAGGACCTTACGAACCGGGACTAAAACCATGTTTTCCCTAGTGTCTGTGGCGAAGGACCAAGCATCATCACATGTCTTTGAACCCTGCTCATATAAACTCACGGGTTAGCCATTGCATAGTGTAATGAATAATTCATGTGTAATGAATGATTTTGAGAAACCGGTTGTTCTGCCTCCTGCCGGCGTCGTCGCAGGCACAGTGGATCTTGGTATTTGTCGTTGGGAGAACTCTGTTTCTTGATTTTTTTTTTCTCCAGTTTGGTTAGAGTTTATGTCCTACTCAGAAAGATGTGGCAGCGGAGGCTCCTTAAAGATGGAATAAAGTCCTCCACGTCTAATAACCCTCATGTCAGTGTCATTGGAGGCTTGTGGAGTTGTGTCTCTGGCGAGTCTCACTGGTTTTGATTGGTGTTTCTTCTGACCTATGTGTATCTTCATCAATGACGATTGTTGCTCTCGTGCGCTGGTCTTTTGGGACATGTTTGTATTTTTTATTACTTTTAGTTTTCCTTGTACTGCTATTGAGATTATAAATAGATCGGTGGAATTTTCACAAAAAAGATTATGTTTTATGAGTGATAAATAAATGTGATTTGCCATGAGTTTAAAATTTAGAACTTGTTAAGATACAATTTTGAAGAATGCATCAATTGTGCTACACAGGTAAGTCATGCATAGAATTTTTTTCTTTACACTAAGACCCCCGAAAACATTTTGCGAAAGTATATTTTGATCCAAGATTTGCTCTTTTTTTCCATCTTTTTGGAGTGAAAATAAGGAGTGATGGCCATCTAAGTGGCATCTCACGATGCTCCATTGATTAATTTAGCATGAAAATAACAGCCTTTACACGATTGTTACAACATGTGTACGAAACTAATTAAGAAATTAATAACAAACAGGTAGTTCTATACTCCGGACGACCAAAAAAAAGATGGCGTAATTAATATATGTTTATTCTCTGTGTCAAAGATGCACATGCACCAAAGAAAATGAGGTACATACGATATCTACCCACTTAATTTCAGTTTTTCACAGTCCCTTCTGTGTAACCTTGCGCACGTGCATGTAAGCACAATGACAACAGTCGTAGATATGGCAAACAAGGCCACAGTTACATTCATGAAGACCGTCATCACACCAGAAGTCGGGGGTTGGCGACCAATTGCCGCTACAAAGTTCGTATTGATCAGGAACATCATGCTTAAGACGCAGCCGGCGTACAATAGTGTCGCCCGCCATGTCAGGTATCGCCTTGTAGTCCGAAGTCAGAGTCTCTCTCAAATAAACTAAGATGTCATCACCCCGACCGCTAATTCGGTTATCAATTGTACTCCCTCTGTTTCAAAATATAAGATGTTTTAGGTTTATGAAGAAAATGAATCTAGACTTCTTTTAGTGTGTATATTCATTACAAAGTTGAATGAACCTATATACTAAAACAAGTCTAGATTCATTTTCTTTACAAACCTAAAACATCTTATATTTTAAAACGGAGGGAGTAAGAAAGAGAGTTTTCCCTCCGAGGCTTGTTACCGGGACAACCTTGCCCTTGACAATATCTGATACTCTGTAAACTAGCATATCGTGTGCGTAATCCATGTTAGCGAAACCAATCAGTAGGATCTCTGAACCACATTCTGCCATCGTGAATGTTCCGCGGATTTTGTCCATGGGACAAGTGGCAATAACCTTTGGTGGCAGCAAAGAAGACGACATCGCCTCGTACTGATGATGATAGGGTGGATCAAGCTGGAGAATCCGTTGTTGACCACCATATATGGTTGGAGACTCTAGTATGTATAATTTCCCTTGGAACGATACTGTGTCGGAGTAGTATGTATTTGCAGACTAGCCGTGGATTCCATTTCAATTCTTTTCAACTTCCTGTTTCCACACCGTAACATCGGCCTTGTTCTACTCCATCAATAATTGTTTTTATTCCATTTCAGGCACATGGTATTACCAACTGCTGGTCCTTCGTGGCACCCTCCAGGCCGTCCCTGGGCACCGGCCTCCTCCAAGGTCGCTTCTTCTCCGTGGCTGGTTTCGGCGACCGCACCTCTTATCCGGACACTGCCCGCTTGATCTGGCCTCTGCCAAGCTAGGTCCCAACTCCCAATGTCCTGATCCATTCGACGCTCCCCTGTTTCTCCATCTAAACTCCAGTCTCTTGAGCATGATTTTTTTCCCACCTGATTCAAAGCAGGTCTCGTATGAGGAGCGGAAGGGGAGGTGAGGAAGGGGACAATCTGTTGCCTCCCAGTCCGATCTCGAGCTCCAGGGATACCTTGTCCACCACAATGACACCACACAAGAAGGTTTGCCCCCCCTCCCCTTGTTTTGGTATATAGTTCCTAATGATTCGTCCACTTAGCTAGTGCGCTATTACAATCTCTTTTCTATGCCCATTGCAGGAACATGAACGCTCGGATCATGGCCTTGGCAGATGGGAGTTCCTCCAATTCCTGGAAGGTGCCCAACCCAAGGAGAGCAAGCAAATGGCATGGCGGTCTGGAACACTGCTATTGTGCTGGCTTAAGGTACGGAAATTTCTCGTCATCTAATTTGTGACGCGCATGGATGGATTAACGAGATTCCACTATCCCTATCTACTATCCAGCGAAACCACAGCCAAGGGAATGGGTTTGGCGGAATTAGCGGGAAAGTAGATCCTATTGAGCTTGACTCTAGTCGGACTTTGTAAAACGAAAATGATACATGTGAATTCGGACAAGTATGTGATGTGTAATTTGTAACAGATGTAGTATTATTTTTTTGTTGTTGTTAAAACTCCACTGGGTGAAATGCAGAAATATCTTTGGATTGAGATACAGTCCATTTGGTGACATGATCCATAGTACAGTAGTGTTTTTGCTGCAGAGTCTCGAGACCTCCTTTCCATATTACAAAACATTTTAGCAAACTAAATTAGATCGACTGAACCTACTGAATGGACCAGCAGAGGATGGGAACGCTGGCTGGATCGAGCACTAGGTGTACGAACGGAAGACGAGCGCAAACAATCACGTACACCATCGCTCATCGACTGAGATTTACTTATTTCTCGGTCGACTGAGTCTCAGGCGTCCCCACATCATGTTGGGATCGGTCATTATTAAAACAGATGAGCAAAATTGCAGAAAAAAGTGCAAGATTATGTCTTGAAAGAAGAAAGTTGAAGACCTTGAAGATTTGCTAGTTTCTTTTAGATTTTATTTTGTAAGGAAAAAATGCAAGATTATGTCTTGAAAGAAGAAAGAGATTGAAGACCTCGAAGATTTGCTAGTTTTTTTTAGACTTTATTTTGTAATCGACGGAGTTAGCTTATATATCTCTACTATGTACTATTTGCTACTTTGAATATAACGTAGTATTGATTGAAAAAAAAAAAACATGTGCGTCATCTAAAACAAGATCGGCACGAGCACAGGTAGCAATCTGGAACCGGCGGAAGCAAAGCCTTATTCCTTCACCGTATCCAACACACGAGCGTGTGACGTGTCAGTCAGTCCACACGCCCAAGATCAGAATGTACATTAGGAAGAAAAAAAGAAAAAAAAGAAAAAGAGACGTAAGCCCAAATTCAGAGGTACGGCCGACGAGCCAGGCGAACGGCGCCGACGCCGACGGCGAGGACGTACATCACACGGTGGCTACAGCTAGGTGGCTCCATCACATCAGCTCAGATGGCGGCTTCGTCCCAGGTGGCGGCCCAGTTGGTGGCGCTGCCGACGCGGGGCATGGAGTTGATCTTGGTGAAGGCGTCGACCTTGAAGTTGGCGCCGCACATGACGCCCTCGCTGTCCACCCTGGGCATGGCCTTGAGCCGGTTCATGGGGTGCTCGAAGCTCTTGAGCCCGCCCTCGCTGTGGAACATGCACCCCGCAGGGAACGGCGCGTAGGACTTGCCGCACCCCGCCTTCACCACGGCGCGGTCGTCGCAGATCACCACGGAGCCGTCCGCCGCCACGCCCCAGTGCAGCGGCACGCCGCCGTCGGTGCTCTGCGCGGCGAAGACGGCACCAGACTTGCTGTCGAAGACGACGAAGGCGAAGGAGCCCGAGAGGTCCTTGACGACCTGGTCGGCAGGGTAGGGGCCCCTGTCGCGGAGGGTCCGGTAGGCCTCGATGACCAGCAGCGCCTCGTTGGTGGAGCGGCCCGTGAGGCCGTACTGCCGCATCAGGCTGCTCAGGTTGTCCAGGGATCCCATGAAGACGCAGTAGATGTCGTCCAGCCCGCAGAACATCCTGCCAAAGTGTCAAGACAGGTCAGATCTTTGTTTACCTTCTGCCAAACGAACAGAGTCGCTGTCTCGCGCGATCTGAGGGATTATTACCTCTGGTAACTGCCGGAGAGGGAGCGTGGCTGCGCGGCGACGCAGGCGAGGGCGGCGCCGCCGCCGAAGGAGGTGGAGAAGGCGTCCTCGGGGTGGGCGGCGTGGAAGTCGCGCAGGATCTGGTCCGGGTTCTTGGGCTTGGCGGGGCCGCTCCGGGGGCTGTTGAGCTCCTGCGGCGCGTGCGCCACCTGCTTCTGGAAGATGGCCAACATCCTCGGGTCAAATGTCAATCACAAGTTCCCTTCCGTGCACCGGACAGAGGCAGAGCTAGCAAGAAGCTTTGCTCGAGCTGCAATGGGGAAGAAGACGAGATGGAGCTAGAAGACGAATGGGAGATGGGGGAATGGAATGGGAGGTTTTGGGATGGAGATCGGGGACGCGTTTTATAGGGGGAGCTCGCCGGTTCAAAGATGGAAGGAACCGGAAAGTTAGCCGCGGATTGGATTTTGGAGTCAGTGCTGGTGGTAATGACGACGATGATGTGAGGGGGAAGGGGATGGGCTTGATTTGGATAAAGATAGCAGCTAGGCTAGACGACGGGGATAAGATCATCACGTAGTACACCGTTTATTTTACCCACATCGGCAGCTAACCGTGATGTGACACCAGTAGCAGTCGTACTGCTTTCTCCCAATCCGGTTCCGGTGGGTGGGGGTGGGGTAATGGGGTTGCAACTTGCGCCCCAGCCACGGTTCGCTAGTCTTGGACAAGACGATGCTCCGGTTTATCTCCCGGTAAAAGATTAAAGTATCCTCCATTGTTTAACTAGTTACTGCTTAACTAAATATAGGTGCGTTAACCTGCACGTGTTTTTTACTGTTTACATCCTGTAGAGCATAGAAATATACAGAGCTAAGTATCAAGAGGAGATTTGTGGCACGTAAAAAAAAAAAAAAAAGGAGCTTTGTGGCACCGCAGAGCAGTGGAGCTCCTCTCTTGAAAAAATAGAAATGGTAGTTTCAAAGCTCAGAAAAAAAACCAAAGAAATTCCTTGAATGGTACACATGTCCCGTATACTTGTCCAAATTTCCGGCCAAAAGGCGTTTTATTTTGGACTGCATTAAAAATGGATGTATAAAGGAATACCACAAACTCTTATTTTATTCCAAATTTGTCTTTTTTGTGTAGTACAAACTATATACGTACTAGTATATATTTTTAATGAAACATGTGTCGCACGCATCATATGTGTACAGTTAGCTGTATATTTTATTACTCCCTTCGATCCATATTTTCTTGCGAATGTGCAACTAACGGTTTTTGGATATGTTTGTTATTTCTCCGTCACTATCTATAGCAAATTAATGTCGGGTGTGAAATACACATAGAGGAAAAAAAACTCCTAGGTTTAATCATTTTTGCTAGTTGAGTGGGGAAATACAAATTAGTGCTCCTATGTCGATTTAGTTTAGAAAAAGGATATAACTAAAGGATATAACCAAAGTCTATGATACGGCGTTGTTGACTGCCTTCGTCTCACAACCGCACGACTACCCACCACCAGAAGCCTCTTGTGAGCCTTGACTTGATCTCCCTAAACGGCATGTCGCTAGTCGCCACTTGGGTACACTCGATACCAAGCCCAAGCCTAAACCTAAACCTTACCACTATAGCAATAGAGCCGATCCCAACATCCAAAATCAAACGCTATGCCCTCCGGCGTGGCCGACGAGTGGGACCGAATTTGGCTAGGTGGGTGGAGGTGGGTGGGTTGGGGCAGTGGCGGAGCCAAAAACAACTAAGGTTTGATGCTAATACTTATTTAGTGGTGATAATTATTCGTCGTTGCACCTTCCCACATACCACAGTGTAATTTTATGCTGGTATCAGAGCTACCAAGGCGCTTAATTGGCCACCGCGATAAAATGGCGACAAAATGGTGTCGTGACAGCTCATTCGTCGCGTAACCAACTTTTGTCGGTTCTTTTCGCTTATGCCGTCCTAAAAAATTCGCCGGGTATGAAGGATATTTTTTAGTGCTAGTAGAATGTTAGTGTCACAAACTCTCTTTGTCTCAAAATAAGTGTCTTAATTTTATTATAAATTCACATTTGTCTATATACTTTCTATGATCCAAATTAGTTGACTTAGATTCATTTAGATATGAATATATGTAGCAGTAAAATGTGTCTAGATGCATCCTATCTAGACAAATCTACGTCAACTAGTTTGGATTGGAGAGAGTACTAAAACGTGGCTAGATAGTAGTACATCCAAATCTGAGCAAACCCAAGTCAGTTATCTTGGGATTGAGGCAGTACTTAATTGTTGGAATTATGCCCTAGAGGCAATAATAAAGATGTTATTATTATAATTCTTGTTCATGATAAAGTTTATATTCCATGCTAGAATTGTATTAAGCGGAAACATTAATACTTGTGTGGTTTATGAACAACACCGTGTCCCTAGTACGCCTCTATGGACTAGCTCATTGATCAATGATGGTTAAGGTTTCCTAACCATAGACATGAGTTGTCAATTGATAATGAGATCATATCATTAGGAGAATGATGTGGTGGACAGACCCAAACTAAGCGAAGCAATTAGATCGTGTCATTGTGTTCATCTTTCCGAAGCCTTTCCTATGTCAAATATTGTATTCCTTAGACCATGAGATAATACAACTCCCTGGTATCGGAAGAAAGCTTTGAGGTCATCAAACGTCATCCTATGAGAGGGTGATCATAAAGGTGTCTCTCAGGTGATCGGAAAGTATCTGGGTTGTATGTATCGAGATGGGATTTGTCCCTCCCAAGTCGGAGAGATATACTTCGGCCCACTCGTAATCGATATCAACACCGCTTGCAAGCATGTGGTTAAGGAGTTAATCACAAAGTGATATCGGATTACAACGAGTAAAGTATTTGCATGAACGAGATTGAACTAGGTATGACTTGCATACCGATGATCGAATCTCGGGCAAGTAAAATATCGTGAGAGAAGGAATATGTATATGGGATTGATTGAATCTCGCATCGTGGTTCATCCGATATGATCATCGATGAATGTGGGAGTCAATATGGGTGCCTGCACTCGCTGTTGATTATTGATAGAAGATCATGTCTGCATATTCTCGAACCCGCAGGGTCACACACTTAACGTGTCTCGACGCTAGGATAGATTGGATACTTGGTTTATGAATTTTTGTTCGGAGTCTCGGATGGGATCCGGGACATCACGAGAGGTTCCGGAATGGTCCGGAGAATAAGATTCATATAAGGCAGTGCAGTTTTTGGAGTTCGGAATTGTTCCGGGTTAATCGGTATTGTACCGGAAGCTTCTAGAACCTTCCGGAAGGGGGCCAACGTGGTCCCACCTTCCGGGAGGGAGCGTGGGCCTATGAGGGAGTGTCCTGGCCGCATTGGGCCAGGGTCACAAGGCCCCATAGGGCCCAGCCGATCCTAGAGAGTTTAAATCGTTTAAACTAGAGATAGGGTTTCTAGAAGAGGGGAGAGTCCTCACCCCCCACTCCTTATCCCTTGGCCGCCGGCCCAAGGCTTGGAGGAGGGGCAAGGGTTGGCCGCCCCCCTCTATATATAGAGGGCTGGTGCGCCCCCTCCCCCCTACACCTCCCTCCAAGCCCTAGTAGCCCTGCTGCCTTCCTCTCTCCCTCCCGACTGTTTGTAGGCGAAGCCCTGCTGCAGAAATTCTCCACCATATACACCACGCCGTCGTGTTGTAGATCCAATCTATCTCTCCACCCTACTTGCTGGTCTGAGGAAGGAGGAGACGTCGAGGTGCTACACGTGTGCATCTCACGGAGGCACCGCCACTTGTGGTGCTAGATCGGACCGGATCACGAGGAGGAGAAGCGAGTACGACTACATCACCCACGTTCCGACAAACGTTCCGCTGTGCGAATCTTCAAGGGTATGAAGATCTAATCCAATCTCTCTCGTTGTTTGCATCTCCTAGATTAGATCTTGGCTTTCCCTCTGTTCGCTTCCGTAGAAAATTTTGATTTACTATGCTGCAAAACCCTTCAAAGTGGTATCGAGCTAGATCTATGCGTAGATGTGTTTCACGAAAGAACGCAACATGGTTGTTGCGAGCGTTGATGTTTTCTCTGCAAGCCTCTTGTTTGTGTTCTTCTTATGACGCGGGATAGTGAGATTGAAGCGGTCAGGCCAACCTTACGCGACGTCGTCATGAGACCGCTCCGCACTTGACGTGTGGCTTGTTCCACACATGCGGCCGGTGGATGCTTTCTCTCACTATAGTTGTCATGGGATTAACACCGAGTTTGGCAACCATAATATCACCGTTGTGGCTTTCCGTAGGTAAGAATCGTTTGCATCTACTCCCATAAGCCACGTAAAACATGCAACAACAAAGTAGAGGCGTCTAACTTGTTTTTGCAGGAGTGTTTTCTGTGATATGGTATGGCCCAAGATGTGATGTGTATATTGTATGGCGATCATGTTTTGTAATGTTTCACGACTTGCATGTCGATGAGTACACAACCGGCAGGAGCCATATGGTTGTCTTTATAATTGTGTATGACCTGCGAGTCAACTTCTTATACGCCATGTAATAGCTTTACTTTATCGCTAAATAGTTAGCAATAGTTGTAGTTGCTATTCGTGGTGGAGGCAATCATGGTGAAGTGATGGAGATCATGCCGGAACGCACAAGATGGAGATCATTGCGCGAAGATTGGCTATACCATGTCACATAAAGTTATATACATGTGATGTTTATCCTTTATGTATCTTATTATGCTTAGATCGCGACGGTAGCATTATAAGATGATTCCTCACTTAAAGATCAAGATAAAAACTGTGTTCTCCCCAAGTATGCACCGTTGCGAAAGTTCGTCGTGTCCAAGCATCACGTGATGATCGGGTGCTATAGACTCTACGCTCACATACAACGGGTGCAAGCCAGTTTTGCACACGCGGAAATACTTGGGTCTAACTTAACGAGCCTAGCATGTACAGACATGGCCTCGGAACACATGAACCGAAAGGTTAAGCATGAGTCATATGAATGATATGATCGACACTTCGTTGTCCACCATTAAAACCACATCTCTTCTCGTGAAGATCGGATTAGGTGTGGTGAATTTGGATCGTGTTCACTAAACAACTTGAGGGATGTTGAATTTAGTGGGAGTTCATCTAGTAATTTGATTAAAAGTTGAACTAGTTATCATGAACATAGTCTAATTTGTACTTGCAAATATTGTAGATCAAATGGCTAAGTCCAACTTCAACTTCAACGTTTTTGCTGAGAAAGAAAAGCTTAAGAACAATGGGTCTAACTTCACCAATTGGTTCCGCAATCTGAGAATCATTCTGTCTGGAGGACAAAAGGACTATGTCCTTGAGAAAGCGTTAGGTAACCCCCACGCGATCATGCCGGTGATGAGAAAGCTGTCTATCATCGCGCAAAAAGATGATTATGGTGTGATTAAGAGCACCATGTTGTTTGCTATGGAACCGAAACTTCAAAATCGTTTGAAAACTATCCCGCCCTTTGAGATTCTCAAGAGTTGAAAACTATGTTCAGGACTCAGCCCGCTCGAGAGATATGAGATCTACGAGAAGTTCTTTAAGCGCAAGATGGAGGAAGGGAGTTCCGTTAGTGAGCACGCCATAAAGATGTCGGGCTACACTCAACGCCTTTGAGAAACTGGATCGCAAGATTCGAGGAGCTCAAGATTGACAGGTTCTGCAATCACTCCTCCCAGCTACAAAAGTTTTGTAGTGACTCATAATCAGATTGGTTCCATCGATACGATCACCGAGCTCTTCGCAAAGTCAAGGCTGGAGGTGGACATCAAAAGGATAATCATGTGTTGATGGTCAACAAGCCCTCCTTTAAGAAAGGTAAGGTGCAAAGAAGCCCTTCAAGAAAGGAGGCGGCAAACGCGTTGCCCTCGAGAAGAAGCTCAAGTCCGGACCCAAGCCGAAACCGAGTGCTTCTATTGCAAGGACAAGGGTCACCGAAGCGCAACTATCCAAGTACTTAGCGGACAAGAAGGTGGCACCATCAAAGGTATATTTGATATACATGTTATTGATGTTTTCCTTACTAGCCCTCGTTGTAGTGCCCGGTATTTGATCTTGGTTCGGTTGCTAATATTTGTAACTCAAACAGAGCTACGGAATAGACGGCTTGCGAGGGATGAGGTGACGATCTGCGTTGGCAACGGATCAAGAGTTGATGTGATGGCCGTCACGCCTCCTTAGTTTTACCTTCGGGATTAGTTTTAAACCTTAATAAATGTTATTATGTGCCTCGTTGAGCATGAACATTATTTCGGATCGTGTTTATTGCAAGACGGTTATTCATTTAAATCGGAGAATAATGGTTGTTCTATTTATATGAGTAACATCTTTTATGGTCATGCACCTCTTGTGAATGGTTTATTTCTTCTAAATCTCGAAAGGGATGAAACACACATCCATAACATTGAGGCTAAGAGATGCAAAGTAGATAGTGATAATACTACTTATTTGTGGTAATCGCTGCTCAGGTCATATTGGTGTAAAGCATGAAGAAACTCCATTCGATGGACTTTTGGAGTCTCTTGATTTTGAATCATTTGACACATGCGAACCATGCCTCATGGGCAAGATGATCAAAACCCGTTCTCCGGTATGATGGAGCGAGCAACGGACTTGTTGGAAATCATACATACCGATGTATGCGGACCGATGAGTGTTTCGACGCCGTGGATATCGCTATTTTCTCACTTTACCGATGACTTAAGTAGATATGGGTATATCTATTTAATGAAACATAAATCTGAAACGTTTGAAAAGTTCAAAGAATTTCAGAATGAAGTGGAGAACCATCGTAATGTAAAGATTAAGTTTCTACGATCCGATCGTGGGGCGAATATTTAAGTTATGATTTTCTCACGCATCTCAAAGCAAGTGGAATCGTTTCACAACTCACGCCACGGAACACCACAGCAATGGTGTGTCTGAACGCCGGAATCGAACCCTATTAGATATGGTCCGATCGATGATGTCTCTTCTTGATTTGCCGTTATCATTTTGGGGTTATGCATTAGAAACCGCTGCATTCACTTTAAATAGGGCTCCATCTAAATCCGTTGAGACGACACCGTATGAACTATGGTTTGGTGCTAAACCTAAGTTGTCGCTTAAAGTTTGGGGATGCGGTTACGTCAAGAAGTTGATGCCCGACAAGCTCGAACCCAAAGCGGAGAAATGCGTCTTCATAGGATACCCTAAGGAAACTATTGGGTATACCTTCTATCACGTAACCGAAGGCAAAGTGTTTGTCGAAGAACGGTTCCTTTCTTGAGAAGGAGTTTCTCTCGAAAGAAGTGAGTGGGAGGAAAGTAGAGCTAGACGAGGTTATTGAACCTTCTCTTGAATTGGAGAGTAGCGCAGACCTGAAATTGTTCCAAAGGTCACCGCACAACAATAGAGGAAGCTAATGACAAGGATCATGAAGCTTAGGACGATCTTGCCATCGAACGTCGCAGGTCGACAAGGTCGCGTGCCTCTCCTGAGTGGTACGGCAACCCTGTCTTGACAGTCTTGTTAGTAGAAGACAGTGAACCTACGAACTATGAGGAAGCGATGATGAGCCCAGACTCTGAGAAATGGCTAGAAGCCATGAACCAATTGGGATCCATGAGCGAAAACCAAGTATGGACTTTGGTGGACCCTCCTAGCGACCGAAAGGCCGTTGAGTGCAAATGGATCTCCAAGAAGAAACGGACGCGATGGTAATGTTACCGTCTATAAAGCACGACTTGTCGCGAAAGGTTTCGACAAGTTCAAGGTGTTGACTACGATGAGACTTTCTCTCCGTAGGCGATGTTTAAGTCTATTAGGATTTTATTAGCAATTGCTGCGTTTCATGATTATGAAATATGGCAGATGGATGTCAAGACTGCGTTCCTCAATGGCAACATTGATGAAGAGTTGTATATGATGCAACCCGAAGGTTTTGCCGATCCTAAGGATGCTGATAAAGTATGCAAACTTCAGCGTTCCATTTATGGATCAAGCAAGCATCTCGGAGTTGGAACCTTCGTTTTGATCAAGTGATCAAGAGTTTTGGATTTGTTCCAAATTGCTCTGAAGCTTGCATCTACAAGAAAGTGAGTGGGAGCTCGACGCTTTACGGTACTATATGTGGATGACATATTGATTATTGGAAATGACATCAACATGCTTAACGATGTGAAGAGTTATTTGAATAAGTGTTTTTCAATGAAAGACCTAGGTGAAGCTGCTTATATATTGGGCATCAAAATCTATAGAGATAGACAAAACGCTCGATAGCTTTAAGCGAGTACATACCTAGACAAAGTTACGAAAAGGTTCAGAATGGATAAGGCATTGAAAGGTTCAAAGGCCTATGTTGTCGTAAGATATTGAGCAAGGCTCAAAGGTCCAGCCTGATGAAATGATAGGGAAGCTATGAGCAAAGTGCCTTATGCCTCGCCATAGGTTCCATCATGTATGCCATGTCGTGTACTAGACCGGATGTGTCCAATGCTCTTAGTTTGACGAGCAGATATCAAAGTGATCCAAGAGTGGAACACTGGACAGCCGTGAAGAACATCCTAAGGTACCTAAATAGGACTAAAGAAATGTTCTTGGTCTATGGGGGTGATGAACACTCGTCAAAAAGGTTACGTCGATGCTAGTTTCGACAATCGACAAGGATGATTCTAAATCTCGACAGGATACGTGTATATTTTGAATGGAGGAGTCGTGAGTTGGAGAAGCGCAAGCAAAGCGTGGTCGCGTGATCTACATGAGAAGCGGAATACGTGGTCTGCCGCAGAAGCGTCAAGTGAAGGAGTTTGGATCGGAAACTTCATCATCGAGCTTGGTGGTTCCAAGTGCATTGGACCCACTGGAGATATTGTGTGACAACACTGGCGCCATAGCACTCGCTAAGGAACCAAGATATCATCCAAAGACCAAGCATATCAACATAAGTTTCATATAATCCGAGATTATATAGCAGATGGAGATCCAAGATCACCAAAGTACATACAGATCTGAATGTCGCAGATCCATTGACTAAACCTCTTTCACGTGTAAAACATGATCGGCACCTCGATTGCCATGGGTGTGAGATTGTTGCCAAATGTAAACTAGATTATTGACTCTAGTGCAAGTGGAGGCTGTTGGAATTATGCCCTAGAGGCAATAATAAAGATGTTATTATTATAATTCTTGTTCATGATAAAGTTTATATTCCATGCTAGAATTGTATTAGCGGAAACATTAATACTTGTGTGGTTTGTGAACAACACCGTGTCCCTAGTACGCCTCTATGGACTAGCTCATTGATCAATGATGGTTAAGGTTTCCTAACCATAGACATGAGTTGTCAATTGATAATGAGATCATATCATTGGGAGAATGATGTGGTGGACAAACCCAAACTAAGCGAAGCAATTAGATCGTGTCATTGTGTTCATCTTTAAGCTTTTCCTATGTCAAATATTGTATTCCTTAGACCATGAGATAATACAACTCCACGGTATCGGAAGAAAGCTTTGAGGTCATCAAACGTCATCCTATGAGAGGGTGATCATAAAGGTGTATCTCAGGTGATCGGAAAGTATCTGTTGGGTTGTATGTATCGAGATGGGATTTGTCCCTCCCAAGTCGGAGAGATATACTTCGGGCCCACTCGGTAATCGATATCAACACCGCTTGCAAGCATGTGGTTAAGGAGTTAATCACAAAGTGATATCGGATTACGAACCAGTAAAGTACTTGCGTGAACGAGATTGAACTAGGTATGGATGCATCGACGATCGAATCTCGGCAAGTAAAATATCGCGAGACGAAGGGAATATGTATATGGGAATGATTGAATCGACATCGTGGTTCATCCGATATGATCATCGATGAATGTGGAGTCAATATGGGTGCCTGCACCCCGTTGATTATTGATAGAAGATCATGTGCGCATATTCTCGAACCCGCAGGTCACACACTTAACGTGTCTCGACGCTAGGATAGATTGGATACTTGGTTTATGAATTTTTGTTCGAGTCTCGGATGGGATCCGGGACATCACGAGAGGTTCGGAATGGTCCTGAGAATAAGATTCATATAAAAGGCAGTTTTTGGAGTTCGAATTGTTCGGGTTAATCGGTATTGTACCGGAAGCTTCTAGAACCTTCCGGAAGGGGGCCAACGTGGTCCCACCTTCCGGGAGGGAGCATGGGCCTATGAGGGAGTGTCCTGGCCGCATTGGGCCAGGGGCACAAGGCCCCATAGGGCCCAGCCGATCCTAGAGAGTTTAAATCGTTTAAACTAGAGATAGGGTTTCTAGAAGGAGAGTCCTCACCCCCACTCCTTATCCCTTGGTCATGCCCAAGGCTTGGAGGAGGGCAAGGTTGGCCGCCTCTATATATAGAGGCTGGTGCGCCTCCCCACACCTCCCTCCAAGCCCTAGTAGCCTCTTGCCTTCCTCTCTCCCTCCCGACTGTTTGTAGGCGAAGCCTGCTGCAAATTCTCCACCATATACACCACGCCGTGTTGTAGATCCAATATCTCTCCACCCTACTTGCTGGTCCGAGGAAGGAGGAGACGCCGAGGTTTGCGTGTGCATCTCACGGAGGCACCGCCACTTGTGGTGCTAGATCGGACCGGATCGCGAGGAGGAGAAGCGAGTACGACTACATCACCCACGTTCCGACGAACGTTCCGCTGTGCGAATCTTCAAGGGTACGAAGATCTAATCCAATCTCTCTCGTTGTTTGCATCTCCTAGATTAGATCTTGGCTTTCCCTATGTTCGCTTCCGTAGAAAATTTTGATTTACTTGGCAACCTCCTAGCACCGCTCGAAAGCGCCCAGGAGTAGCTTGAGACCGGCTTATTGGCGGAGATCCTCCAGCTCCAGACCACCGCAGGCATCCACTCCGGCCACCGGAGAGACACCATGAGAGGAGGGGAACTCGAGCTGTCCCAGATCCGGCCGGCTAGATCTGAAACCCTACTCTCATTCTGCACATAGGCAAGAAGACAAGGAAAACCTAGACTACTAACACCGGCGCCGCCCCTCAGTCGCCTACCGACGGCATCGCCAACAGGAGGGACCTTGGTTTGGCGTGGAACCACCGAGGAAGCTCAGAGAGAGAGAGAGGGGGAAATGAGAGAGCCACCCGCCCTGGACCTTGTTAGTATTTCTTAGTTTCTACTAGTAGTACGGTAGTAGTAGGACAGTAGGACGGTGTGTCGCCGTCGGTGTTCCTTGAGGCAAAAGGATCACCGGTGAAAAACCGAGGACTTGGTCTGGTGGGCAGCCGCCGTCAGTTTCGTTCGGACCGGTTTCAATGCACCGCCACCAGTACTGTAGTACAGTAGTACTACTACAGCAGTAGTAGTAGTATATCATCACCGTCTCACGGCACCGTACCACTTGTCTGTAGAGTAGTAGAACCTCGGGCAGTAGTAGCACGTCACCTTCTTCATGTCGAGCTGCGGGTACTCCACTCTCCTCCCTGTCGCGTAGTGCTTCTGTCCTGCGGGCCCGGGGTGACCGGGAGCTGGTCAGGCGCTCGTGCTGCTGACAGGTGTGGCCCGCCCTGCTCGTGGGCCCGGAAAGCGCGGGATCCAAGAAGAGGATAAGGCCGGCATGGTCGCTGGGGACACGTCACCGTGCGTCGGACCAGAGATAAGATAGCGTACCCGCCACCGCCAGGCCAGGCGCGTGTCCGTTCCGTTCGTCGCACGGCCGTTGCGGTCACGTGTCCGGCTCGACAACGAGCCAGCTTTCGCCTTATTTGTTTTCTCGACCAGACCGCTACTTTTCTTACAGCTAGAGTGAGTAGTCGTACGATCCCAAGTTACTACTAGTATAGTAACTGCACGTGTACCGGTAAACAGTGAGACGACCTGCAGCAGGACAGGGCACGGTCTGCTGGTGCTACCGGATTGGACGATTTGGATCACGAGAACGGTGACTCACCGTGTATGTGGCTCCGAATCTTGTCACGAGAGCCCACCATCTGGCCATGCGTGCTCACAACCCGCCAAGTTGGAACCGATTTTTTTTTAAAAATAATACATTTTATTTAATAATTTTGGAAAGTATTGCGGGATTTTTAAAATTTACAAAACTAGCACATAGTCGGCTTCAGCCTAGCCGAATGGGCCAATCGGCGTGGACCAAACCGAGTCAGCTCCATTCGACGAGAAACAGACCGACTGCATGTAGCCACCGGGCTCGTGCTGGCCGAAAGCCTCACTCGGTTCCACCCACGCCGAATGGCCATTCAGTCAGCAGGAGGCCGAATGGATGCCCTGATAGACGTATCTGTATAGGACTCTACTAACATGTACTTGTACCTGTATTGTAACACTACCCCCATATATAATGAGATAGATCGGACACCTTGAGGTACCGTGCAATACCCCTACACATTATTTCTCACATGGTATCAGAGCCGAAACCGGCCTAAACCCTAAAATCGCCGCCGACGCCGACTCTCATCTCGGCGCCGCCGCGATCTCGCTTCCGCCTACCGCTCGACCTCACGCCGATGTCGAACTCTACCTCGGCTCTCTCCTAAGCTCGTCCGGTAGCCTTCCGCCTCTTCTCCACGATGGTCGACGCCACCGACCTCGGTCATCCCATCGTCGCCCATCAATCTGACGGGGCAGATCACCGTCGCCTCAACCCCAACAACTTCATCTACTGGAGGACCCAGTTGTTCCGACATCAGAGCAATCTACTCTTTGGGTTCGTCGATGGCACCTTCGTGTCTGTCTCATGACGATCCCTAACCCTGCGGCTGGAACCACTGGTGCACCGGCGACCATCCCCAACCCGCAGTATGCGGCCTAGCACCAACAGGACCAGGCCATCCTCTCCGCCATCGTGTGCTCCCTCCATGAGAGTGTGCTTGGGATGATGACGATGGTGGCCACGTCCCATGAGGTGTGGGAAACCCTAGCCGCAAGCTTCGGCGCAATCTCAAGGCGATGCAGATCCGCATGAGCTCAACAAGGCCAAGAAGCTAGAAAAGATCGCCTCCGTGTTCTTCAATGAGATCAAGTCCATGGCGATGTTCGCCTCCATTGGTCACCGCCACGCCCACGAGTTTATCGTTACTTGTGTGCAGGGCTAGATGGTGACTATGATGCTCTCGTTCAGATGGTCTCGGCAAGGGCGCTCAGTGATCCGGTGCCGGTCCGGGACGTCTACGCGCAGCTCCTCGCTACCGAGCAGTGCATGAACGCACACCATGCGGAACTTGGTGCCGACGTTCACATGGCGAACATCAACTTCAGGGCACGTGGTGCCGCCTTCCCGCCGCCTCCCTCGGCTTCCTTCTTCAACCAGCCGACACCGCCCTATGGCGGTTCTTCTCGTAGTGGAGGAGGCGGAGGCCCGTCCTCTGGTGGTGGCGGCGGTGGCAACCGTCCCACTTGCCAGATCTGCAGCAAGATCGGCCACGTCGCCTCCTGCTGCTTCAAGCGGTATGATCCCGCATACCTAGGTACCGGCAATGACGGGCGCTACAAGGAGAGGCAGTTGGCTGCCTTCACCAACCGCTTCGCCAACGTCGCTGCCACCAACACTCACGTCAACAACACCAACAACATCTCCTATGGTGCGACACCTTCCTACCCGATCGATCCCGCCTGGTACGCTGATACGGCGGCTACCGATCATTTCAGCAACGACCTCGCCAAGCTCTCCATCCACGAGTGTACAACGACAAGGAACAAGTGCAAACTGCGAACGGTTCAGGTATGCGCATTAAACATATTGGTCATTCTATTATTTCCTCATCATCACATCCACTTAATCTCAAAAATATCCTTCATGTTCCTGACATCACACATAATCTCCTCTCCGTCAAAAAAATTACACGTGATAATAACGTCTTCTTTAAATTTCATCCCTGGTTTTTTCTTGTTAAGGATCGGGCTTCGAGAGACGTTCTTCTTAGAGGAGGTTGCCGTGGTAAGCTTTATTGTCTTGATGAGAAGTCCATCAAGCAAGCTTTCAGTGGTGTCCGAGTTTCCCGTGAACAGTGGAACTCACGTTTAGGGCATCCCGCCACCCCCATAGTTCAACATGTTCTTCACCGTCATGAGCTTCCCTCAGTGTCAGTCAATAAAGCTGTAGTGTGTGATGCCTGTCAGCAAGGCAAGAGTCATCAATTACCATTTTCTTTGTCAACTCGTGTTACTACTTCCCCTTTAGAGGTTATATATTCAGATGTTTGGGACCCTGGCCCTATTTCTACTAGTGGACATGAGTATTATGTGAGTTTTGTCGATGCTTATAGTCGCTTTACATGGCTCTACTTGCCGAAACGCAAATCTGATGTCTTTCATGTCTTTATTGAGTTTCAAAAACATGTTGAACGTCTCTTAAACAAAAAAATTATCCATGTCCAGTCGGATTGGGGGGGGGGGTGAATATCATCGTCTAAACAAGTTCTTTACTGATCTTGGTATTTCACATCAAGTTTCTTGTCCTCATACATATCAACAGAACAGCACTGCTGAACACAAACATAGACACATTGTTGACACTGGTTTAACTCTTCTTGCACATGCCTCAGCGACGTATCGTTTTTGGGGTGATGCTTTTTCCACATCATGTTTTCTCATTAATCGCTTACCTAGCCGTGTCATTAATATGGAGACTCCTCTTGAGCGCCTTCTTGGAGAGACGCCTGATTATACTTTTCTTAAAGTCTTTGGCTGTGCATGTTGGCCGCATCTCCGCCCATATAATCGTCGCAAGCTTGAGTTCCGTTCTAAACAATGTGTCTTCCTTGGTTATAGTTCGATCCATAAAGGCTACAAGTGTCTCCATATTCCTACCAACCGAGTGTATATCTCTCGTGATGTTGTTTTTGACGAGACAGTTTTTCCCTTTGCTCACTTACCACAAAACTCTACCATACCGCTCATCGTTACAACTCCTCCGACTCGACCAATTTTTGATGCATATACACCGTCTCTTTTGCCTAACCATGGTGCAGGTGTTGGAAGAGGAGCTCGTCTCGAACTATTGGATGATGCAGATCCAGTCGACGTCGATCACATCGATCACGACGATCACGTCGATCACATGCATGGCGCTCGCCATGCACCCGAGGCCGCTCACGCCTCGAAGCGCACTGGTACCGCAACCTCCTCCACGTTGTCCGCCTTGCCGTCGGTTGTCATGTTGCTGCGACGCCACAAGATCACCTACCTCTCCTCCTGGTATGACCACCAGGCTTATGCGTGGTGTTCGTCAGCCTAAGAAGCGGACAGATGGTACTGTCGCTTGGAATGCGTCTCGGGTTGTTGATCTTGTTCATAATGAGCCCCGCAACCATCATGATGTTATGACTTGTGCTCACTGGCGTGCTGCTATGGAGACTGAATATTCTGCTCTACAAGCCAACAAGACTTGGCGACTCGTTCCTGCTCGCCATGGAATTAATATCATTGACTGCAAGTGGGCCTTCAAGATCAAGCAGAAATATGAAGGTACTATTGAGAGATACAAAGCACGCTTGGTTGCAAAGGGGTTTAAACAGAGATATGGACTTGACTATGAGGATACCTTCAGCCCTGTTGTCAAGCCCACTACTATTCGGTTACTGCTGTCTATTGGTCTTACACGTGGATGGTATCTTCGGCAGCTAGATATTCAGAATGCTTTCTTGCATGGCGTTCTTGAGGAGGAGGTATACATGCGTCAGCCCCCTTGTTTTGAGGATTCATCATGTCCTGGTTATATTTGTCGACTTGATAAGGCTCTCTACGGACTGAAACAGGCTCCTCGTGCTTGGCATGCTCGGTTGAGTGTTGTTCTTTTTGGTCTTGGGTTTGTTGCATCTACTGCTGACACTTCCCTCTTTATTCTTCAGAGGCCTGAGATCACTATATTCTTGTTTGTCTATATTGATGATATTATTGTGGTGAGTTCCTCCTCTGCTGCTAGTGATCGCCTTCTTGTCCAGCTGGGGTCCTCGTTTGCTCTCAAAGATCTTGGTGAGCTCCATTTTTTTCTTGGCATTGAGGTGAAGTGTTCCCCTGGTTGTCTTCATCTTAGTCAGCAGAAATATGCTTCTGAGCTCCTCTGGCATGCTGGTCTGTTGAAGTGTACCCCTGTCACTACTCCTATGGCTTCTACTGATAAGCTGAATTCTATTGATGGCACTTTACTTTCAGCAGATGAGTCTACTCGTTATCGCAGCATTGTTGGTTGCTTGCAGTATCTTACTATGACCCGGCCTGATCTTGCCTTTGCGGTGAATAAGGTGTGTCCGCTCCTCGTTGTACTCTCGTTGTACTCAGCAGTGAAGCGTATTCTGCGATATGTTCATGGTACATTGACATATGGTCTGCACTTGAGACGGCCTACGTCGCCTCCTGATATTTTATCCGCTTTCTCCGATGCGGATTGGGCTGGTAATTCTGATGATCGGCGATCAACCGGGGGATATGCCATCTTCTACGGTGGTAATTTGATTTCTTAGAGTGCTAGAAAGCAAGCTACAGTGTCTCGTTCTGGTACTGAATCTGAGTATAAGGCGATTGCTAATGCCACTGCAGAATTGATATGGGTACAAGCCTTGCTAGCTGAACTTGGTGTTCCTCAGCGTTGTCCATCGGTGCTATGGTGTGACAATATTGGTGCAACGTTCCTTTCTTCGAACCCAATATTTCATGCACGGACTAAACATATTGAGTTGGATTTTCACTTTGTTCGAGAAAAAGTTGCGCATAAGATGTTGCAGATTCGGTTCATATCATCCAAGGATCAGTTGGCAGACATATTTACTAAACCTCTCAGATTACCATTGTTTCAGTTCTGTAGACGCAATCTCATCATTTGTACCCCTGTTGAGATTGAGGGAGGGTGATAGGCGTATCTGTATAGGACTCTACTAACATGTACTTGTAACTGTATTGTAACACTATCCCCATATATAATGAGATAGGCAGGACCTTTTGAGGTACCGTGCAATACCCCTACACATTATTTCTCACATACCCCTCTGAAACGAGACATGATGCATATGTATGCCTCGCTCGACTCAGCGCTGGACATGTTGGTTCCTTTCTGGACGTGCATGTCATCCTAGCTGCTATGAGTACGTTAACATAGGCACTGGTGTGACCTGGGCTAGATAACACGTACGCGCCATGCGTTAACACGCTGCTGCATTCGGTCCAGGCCTGACCGAATGGTCCAATCGGTCTGGGCTTGACTGAATGGTGCATTTGACTAGGGCCTGGCCGATTGCATGTTGGATTGTCAGTCGTCGGCCCACTCGGCCAGGCTCAGGCCGACTGGAACCATTCGGCTAGGCCGAAGTCAACTATGTGCTAGTTTTATAAAATTTTAAATTCGTACAATACTTCTCAAAATCATTAAATAAAGTGTATTATTTTAAAAAAATCGCAAGTTGGAACAAGTTGTGTACCACGTATAGTACAATCTATACCCTTTTTTTCTTCGAAGCACACCAAAGGCGTGCCTTATCTTTATAAAAGACAGAATTTTAAGTACAAGAAGACTACCACTCGCTGCGAACAACGAGAGTAGCACACACTTCATTCCGGCAGGTCTGCAGACCGCCACCACAAACACAAAAACTGAAACAAGAAAGAACCCGTCTCCACCGGCGCCGAAAGCTACAACCTTCGCCTTGCAAGACATGTTGGGCCGTCGCCGTCGGATTCAGTGTCGGAGGAGGGAGAAAAAAGGTCCTCCGTTACGTGATCAGATGGTCGAGAAAGGAAAGAAAAGGAGTGCCAAGCCTGATTCGATTTAGAGTTAGAAAAGTACAGTAATGGATTTGCCCCAACGACACGTGCAGGGTGGCTAAGAAGAGAGATCGGCGAAGAAGGGGCACAACAGAAACTAGTGTAACGGAATATCCTGACTTAACGGGCGCGGTTTAAAAATATTAGGTTTGGCCATCATTCACTCGAAACACCCCTCTCAACAATTGGCGCCCCAACTTTTCGAATCGCAATGATTAAAATCAACTCGGGCACCGCGATGCACTGGCGTCTCAACTTTCGGGCCGCACAATGATATTCTTGTATGTAGACCCCTTTTAGTGTGTAGGTTCATCTAGATTTGGAGTGAACCTGCTCACTAAAAGGATCTAGGTACACTCTTTTCACAAAGCTAAAACATCTTATATTTTAAAACAGAGGGAGTAGGTCTGAGGCTCGGAGGTCGACCTCCACAGCTCGGTGCAACTACCCGTGGAGGACGTCGACACGTCGTCGGCGACGTAGGCGATGGCGCGTCGGATGCTCCAGATGAGAAGCCTTGGTCTTGTCCGCAACTCGGTGATTGCGTTGTTGACGATGTCGCGCCAGTGGCGGCAGAAGAGGCGGGCACAGCACCGACAGCTATGCGGGAGACGCTGCAGGACCTCCACCAACATGTCCGTGGAGAACGGATCCATGGCCAATGGCTCTAATGTATCTTTCTTTCTTTTCCTTTTAATAGACAAATATAGTTTTCACAATAGTTTTAGTGCGGAAACATGAATACAATACATTACATATCCACAACACATTCTAATGTTCACAAGTTCATATCACATTAGAATTTTCACAAGTTTACAACACATTCAAATGCTCATGTATGCTAATAGTATTACATATGATAGGACTTGGCAAGAACTCCCAAAAGGCTAATGAAACTCCGACGATCGACTGGAAGAGTTGAAGTGTCCAAAATCACCCACATCACGACTGACATGATATTACCAATGATGAGTGGCCATGGGATCCAAGATGAGGTGGCGGCGGGGGAGTAGAACGCCGGTCAAGAGAGGGGGCGTATGAACATCTCTACTACTAATAAAAGAGCAAACATTATCTTTGCTAAACGCACCCCACAGGACGTACACGGGACTATTACCACCACACGATTAGACTCACTAAACTCAATCTAACCGCTAGCATTGATCTAATCGTCCAATGGTGTGGACTTAGTAATTTTGGTGGCCTGACCGCACTCCACCGCAGAGGAATCCGCTCGATACACCCTGATTCCCCAAATCATGGACGGTCTTCTCCTCCCGAGATCTTCGCAGGTCGATTGAATCCCACTGCTGCACCCCGCCTCGCTATATTCCTTCCGCGGGTCAAGTTGTAGGGTTTCCTTGCCGTCGCATCTCCGCACAACCAGCGGCCGCAAACCACGTCGCCGCCTCCCTCGCCTTACGCGAGGCCATTCCAGCCTCACACATCCCCATGCGGCCTTCATCCCGTCGTACCTTGGCCAGCGCCACCCTCCCTGGCCCGATGTGTTCACCTGCAGGGTGCCATCCATCACCATGTCCGACTTCACCTCCCTAATAAAGGTCGGCCCGACGACCGCAAATCTCGCAACTCTCCCTCTCCGCACGAAGACTACATCGCGTCATCGAGGTGGTGAGGACGGCACATGAAGGGTACTATGCTACAGTCAAGGATGTGAGAGGACGCGGGATCATCAGGCAAATCGACGCAATGGATCCCTGCGGGCGAGTAGAGGAGGATGCGTTGCAGACTTGCAGGTACTAACCATGTCCCCGGATGGTGCCTCTGCATCTTGTTCTTTCCAAATTCCAACTGATTCGTGTGCTGGGGGAGATGAAATGGGACGGCTATGATGTGATGGCAGTTGTTCTGTAGCAATAGCGAGTTGCATATGGGCTCTGGTCGAGTTAATCAATCAATGTCAAGGTAACCAATCAATTCCTCCCCCAAACCCATTCCCGTAGTATATTTTCTTGCTCCAAATGATTGAGATTGGATACGCTTCTTCCATTAATTTCAAGATGTTTGCTCTTTGTGTCCCCAAGGATGGATGTATGTGGCTCACAAGTTGTTTGAGGAAATGCCTTTACGATATCAAGGAGTATATATATAGTTCTTTTGTATTTGATTCATTAGTCGGTGCTCTCTATCAAAACAGATGGCTGGAAGTTCCCTTTTTTGCTATTGCCTTTTGGCATTATTTTTTGAAAGTGCAAGTTAGTAAATCATATCGATGCAATGGCTCAACAGGATACAGTGGCTGCCACCCCTACTAGAGAGAATGATTTTCTTTGCCACTTGAAGCAGGAACCGATTCGCCAAGGACAAGACGCCTGCCTACTAGACTTGGTTCTAAGTGTTGTGCTGACGAGTCTGGCGTTCACGGCCAGTCCACACTTTCCGTCGACGTGCTCTAATTGGACTTTCCTGGTGGCTACCCTTGTTCTGAGGGTTTTTGAACTGCCACCCCGACGGTATGTCCAATGCAATCTTTTTGCTTCCATTCAGAAAGTAGGAGATAGCAAGAGGCTGTCAAGTTGTTTTGTTGGTGTGTTTGCTTCCATTCAGAAAGTAGGAGATAGCAAGAGGCTACCAAGTTGTTTTGTTGTTGTGTGGCTGGTGCTTGTAGGAATGCCTATGTGCCAGCACTGAAGTGTCTTACTATGTGGCTGCAAAACTCTGGTGTATATTGTGTCCAGCAAGCAGCAATAATAGAATTAACCTGACGACCGCATGCCTAGAAGATTACGTTTATATTGCTGTAGAAGCATGTTTTCTTATAACTCAACAGGCACAGACGTGTAGTACAAGGACTTTTTTCTACCATACTTGCTGGGTAGGAAGTCATATACATATTTTAACACACACGGGATCAAAAAATGGCCACTACAACTTTTCACGATGCATCAGAATTGTTTTTGGTGCTGGGTTAGAGCTGCCATATTGTACAATAAAGCCCACTCACAATTAACAAGTGAACAACAATCCACGCCGACAAATAGAATAGTACAATATGAGAAAATATGTTTTATCTGGAGGAAAAGTTATAAGCAATATCTGTAGTTTAGGATAATATTTCTAACAGGATTCACTTTTAAGTGGATAAACTAATGTTAAAAGATTTTTTAAATATATTAATCAATAATAGGATCATGCGTTGCACGTGCACGTGCACTACAAGACAAGTAACTTATTTGTTCATGTTTCGGTTAGTACTCTGTCATAGTGGCATTCTCAAAATTTGGATCGAATACTTTTATACTCTACCCTGAAGACTTACCGAAAGATATAATTTTGAATTTTCCACAACAACTTGCATTTGGTAACATGAAATACAATTTCATCATATAAGTCAGATCTTTGAAAAACCTATTATTTCTTTCACCTCGGTTCAGATGAAACATATTACAAGAATAAGTCATTGTCATCGTGTATGTTATGTATTTACCTTATCTACTTTTTAGATAAGATCCATGGTGGTTCTTTGTGATATGTACATTAGTAATAATTGAAATGGTGTTTAATTGTTCATCATTGTTTTTTCAATAAAACACAGAGGAGTCTATGTTTTATTTCATTGAATGGGTAGAGTATGTTACACGCCTCCTGGGAGGTTTTAGGGCATTACAAGTTATTATTTCCTTAATGTACATCCCAGATCAATTTTCATCATTGTTAGTAAACAACTAGAATATGTTTACAATTGTTCATAAGTTAAGCAGATGCTGATTTGGACGATACTCTGATGCTTGTTAGTTAGAATATAATATGTAATGTTAATACAAGTAATGGGAATTTTGGCGTTTTGGTAATACAATATCTATTGTTTTCAGGCTAGAGTTTGTTGGAAAATATACACTGGAACTACTAGCTGGGATGCTAGAAGATGAAAATGGTTTACTTAGTTGATGTGAGATGGCTAGGTTTTTGTCTCTTCTTGGTCAGACAGGCGTGTTTCCCCCAAATAAAAGATTTATTCAGGAGTGGGCGGAGTTGAAAGATTATGGTATTTGCCTAAAACTGAAATTTTTGGTTCATATTGGACAATTGTTGTTGGACTAGATTTTTGAAACTTCTGAGCTCCACTCCATGATATTTTGCGGAGATTGCATGGCATGTATGGGAGAAGAGGAACTCCTTTCAGCTCTCTCAATGGTGATGCACTGTCCCATCCTCATCATGGAGCTGGAAAGAAAGGGTCTCCACCGCCACATGGTGTGTGGCTAACTAAAGAGGATGCTGCGATCTGGTCAAAGTCTGGGTGTGCTGGTTTTGGAGGTGTAGTACCTGGACAACTAGGTCGTTGTGCAAGCTGCTTGTCGAGTCTTTCTTGATCATGTACAATGTCCTGAAGTTGCTGAAGCCCATGCTCTATGCCAAGCTCTTATTCTTGGTGAGAATGTAGGGGTCCAAATGCTCGAGGTTCCTTCCGATTGTCTCTCGGTAGTTAAGAAGTGCAAATGCAAGGCCTGGACAGATCCCTACCAGGTGTTATTGTTCGTGAATTAAGAGCAGACCAACAAAGTTTACATCTTGTACTTTTGAACATTTTATTCGTTCTTGTAATGAGGCAGATCATGTTCTTACCAGATCGGCAGAATATGATACTGGGTTCTACCACTTTAATGAATCACCTGAAATTATCAAGACCATTATATATAATGAGCAGATTATGAATGAATTAATAGGTGTTGTGTGTTTTTCAAAAAAAATGGTGATATATGAAACTTAATGAGAAAAGAATTGTTGAGACGTGCAACGCACGTGCACCTATACTAGTACTTGAAAAGGTGAATCGTCCATGATCACTGAATCACAAAACTTGCAACATCTGAGTTGTGCACAATGGTCAGGCGAAGTTACTTTTTAAAGGAAACTTTGAACTGTCGACCGAGTACAAACTGACAATATTCGTAAAAGACTACAATTCTAACCTCGAATCTGAGAAGATAGAATTTACGAAACTCGGTGCCGATGGTCGGAATGGAAGTCTATCATTGACTTATACCTTTTTCATGTATAAATTTGTTTTAACCGAGTGAGGAGAGAGAAAGCTAAGCAAACAAACCCTGCCTGCATCGGTGGAAAACAAAAGCAGCCAGCGAGTCTGGCCAGCAAAGCCCACACAAACGATCTGTCTAAAATTGCATCCAGCGAGCTTGTTCGAGGTGTATGTGACCTAAGAATCACAGCCTATCTAGGTGCGGCCAGGGATTCAAGAGAGTAGCGTGTGTGTGGGTTGAGGTTGGGGAATTTAGACGAGACATAGAGAGGAGAGTTCTTTTACGGTACCCCTAAGTTAATACCCGCCATCCATTTTTTCCAATCCAGTGGATTAGATTATCTGGTACTCCATCTTAGTATCCGGGAGTACCTTCACCGAAGGGTCGCCGAAGACTAGGGAGTACCCTGATTCCAAGGGTAAAAATGTAATCTAGTACTATAATTAATTCACGATCAAAATTTTAACGAGATTCAGCGCTACTTTAATTGGATTGCAGCTGGATGGATCCACTTGATTCCTGTGACTCCATTGCAATGGCGAAAGCATCAATGTTTTGTTTCCGCTGAAATTAAGGCCTATTTTGCTGCCTGAGATCGATCGCCACAAGAAGCACGCGGACGTGAAGCCCGGGCGAGCGCTGTGTTTTACTTCCAGGGAAAATAAATTCCTTCTTGATACAAAAATGACCAATGAACAGAGAGTTAAACTTATGGGCATTGGGCAAGACGCTGCCCCGCCAACCTCGATGCACACACACAGATCTGGGCATGGGGACCCAAAATCCGAGCTCAGCAAGCCACCATGCCTCCATGGTCATGCAGGACAAGCCACGCCGCCACGCCCACGCCAGAGCTCCGCCACGCATCCACGCGTACAAAAGCACCACTGTGAGGAGTAGGAAAGGGCCCCGCCGCCGCCATCCGGGTGAGAGCTTTGCCCGGCCCCTTCATCTGGCGTTGGAGGAGGGAGGGGAGCGGTGGCTGGAGGTAGTGGCGGTGGGGTATTAGTGCTCCGCCCGACGCCGCCAGGGAGGCGACGCGGGGGAGAGAGGCGCTTACCTCACGTCCAGCCGACAGACTAATTCATGGAGAATATTTGTTTCAAAGGGCTTTTTCGTTTTTGTTTGGAAAGAAAACTTTCAAACTCTAGAAAGGTGGAAAAAACGGTTTTCAAACTCAGGAAAGGTGGAAAAAAAGGTTTGCTAGGATAGACACGAGAAGAAAGTTCGAAATATCAATTTCGAGAGCTCTAGTCGACAGTGAATTTTCAGAACATGTGTACTTATGATCCCAGTAAAATGAAAAAAAATACTAAATGCAATCAGAAAAATATGAAACTAATTTCTAAATTTAGAGGAGGTATGAAGGTATATGCGGGCCAAGTTTCAAACTTAATTTCAAAAGTGTGAACTTTGGTAAAAGAGACAAAGTACCTTACGAACAGTACACGTTCCGGGATTTTACTGTGCAAGTTACAGATTTTTCATTTCTGTGCGAGGCCACATACTATGTATTATTGCTGGAAAATTTGCACGCATACATGTCAAGTCTTCCTCTACCTGCAAATATATTTTTTTCAAAATTTTCAGAAACTAGGAAGCACGAATTTTGGGGTGGTCCCAAAGTCTGCTGGGTATTTTCCGTGCTAGCCTCACACTGTACCCTGAACTCTGTACACTCTCCGCTGTGACACACAGAATCTTCCTGTGATGAACGAGCCACTCTGCTCTGATCTCGGTGTTCGACGGGCTAGATGGGCGCGGGGGGTGCAGCGAGCAGGTGGCGGCGGAGCAGACGGAGCACGTCGAGGAACCCTACGACGCCGACCAGCTGATCATCGTCGTCCATCACCCAGACCTGCGTCACGCGGTGCGTGACCGCCTGCGCCATCACCGCCACCAGCGAGCTCCCCCGGCGGCACGCGATGGGCTGCCTCGCCGCCCGCCTCCCTTTCGTCCACCGCGCAGGCCATGGACCGTGTCTAGCTCCTGCCCTCGTGCTGTAAGGTAGCGCCTCGTCGTTGTCGTTGTCTTCGTCGTCCTCGGAGGAAGAGGAGGAGGAAAAGGGGGACGATGACGACGACGAAGAGGAGGAGGACGGGGACAACGGGTCATTGCCGTCGAGGAGGTCGAGCATGCCGTGGAGGTTGCGGCGGTGGAGGCGGGACCTGACTACGCGGAGGGCGGCTTCCTGCCGCGCGCGGCCACAGTCGACGAATGACGCGAGCTCGCCGGCCGAGAGCGCGGCGAAGGCCGCCGCCGCGACGGGCGCGTCGAGGGAGCAGAACGTGGACGCCGAGATCTCGCCTTCGACGCGTCCGCTGCCGGACACTACCGCGACGGAGGCGTGCTTCTCAAGCGCAGCACGCAAGAGCGGCACGACGGCGGAGAGCGCGTCGTCACCTGTCGAGACAGCGAGGGCGTGGGCCGAGCGGACGACGCGGAGGTCGGAGACGGAGCGCGAGGCAGTTGATGAGAAGTGCGCTACGGAGCCGAGGAAGAAGCGGACCACGTCCTCCACCGTCAGCCAGCACATGGACATGGTACTCTTCCCGGCATCCGCCGCGCGCCGCGGGTTGTCCTGGATCGGCACCACGAGGGCCTGCGCGCCGCCCAGCAAGGCATCCACCGCTTCGAGGACACTGTAGTACAAGACGACACGACGAATTCAATCAGATATCGTACACGCACGTGGAGGCCCAAGATAGTGACACGCGCTGGTGCGACAGACCCCCACGCAGCGCTGGTGCGACAGACAGACTCACGGACCTCGCGTGGGGTTCGATGCGGCGGACGGACGGAGCGCCGGCGCCAGCGGCTGCTAGGAGGTCGGCGAGCGTGGCCTGGAGCGCGACGGCCGGGGAGGCCGGGTTGTCGTCGGCGCAGAGAAAGAGGACCACGTCGGCCATGCGCACCCTGCCGGCCACGGTCGTCGTCCCATTGCCGTCCCACACCGCGACGGCCGCGTCCGGCCCGGCGCCGTCGAGGTCGGCGACGGCGTGCGCGACGGTGGACGACGGCGGCAGCCACCGCAGCGGCCGCTTGCCGATGCAGAGGTCGGAGACGTCGTGCGTCAGGAGGAACCTCCCCGCCATGGATGCATGCAAGTGCAACACCAGCGATCGACGGCGCGGCAGTGGTAAGCTAAGCTTGAGCGATCGATGGAAGCAGAGGGGGTGAAAGATGTTGCGCGCTTGCGCACTCATTAATGAAATGAGTTGTGAGAGAAGAGCTCACGCGCAGATATGTACAAACAAGACATGACATGTTGTGTTTCCAGAACGTACTACATTTTGGCGCACTTTCTCGCTAGAAACTTGGTCAGTATCCCCGTCAGTACTTTTGAACTGCAAACCGGTTAAAGTTGCTGCATCAGTCGGACAGGACAGCACTTTGGCTCTGATTTTGAACGGTAAATTTAAGACGGAGGAAGTATATAACACACTCCTTCTCATTTCTATTTAAAGACGGAGGAAGTATATAACATTTCTAGATAAGATTAGGATAAAAACATTGTACATATCCTTGTCAAACAAGTCAACCACCCATCCAGTGATCATGTAACGCGGCCGTTGGAGGCGAGGCGTGCATGGAACCTCGTACTACTTCGATTCGTACGTGCGCTTGACCGTGCCCGTGCTGCGGATGGTACCGTGTACACCTTACCGTACCGTACGTGGTGATGGATCATCGGGGCACGCGCTGCACCGGCATGGGCACACTCCGTCGTCGCATGCAGCGCGGCAGGATCCGTAAAATAAAACTAATCTTTGTTCATAATAAACATATAAAGAATCCAGCTGCAAACATGCATGATCGTTCCTGCACCACGTGTCTAGCCACTTCACAGGACCGTGATCTGAGAGGCACCTTTTTGGGGACGAGACATGCGCAGCAGTACGTACGTGCCACGTACATTTTAATTACTCACTCAGACTCAAATTACTTACAATTTAGACGAAAAAGGTATAATCTCCCAGAACTACATTTTCTTTCAACCCTTTCAACCAATCAATACGACCTCGTAGGGCAGCTTTTGCTAAAACTCGAGAAAATAGATTAAAAACAGTAAGCCACAACTCAACCCGGTAAGCAAAACTACTATGTAATGCTACATCTACGAATAGGTTTTACAAAAAAGCCTTACGGACCGTGCACTTAGGTGAATAGTTGAGTACCCGTAGGTATGCCCACGTCAGCAGTGAACAATAGTAGATTGCAAATACTTGATAGAAAATAATCAAATGACATGAGTAAGTGTGAACTTTTCTTTTTTGACTACAAGATTATGCAGTCAAGGTCTGCTAGTCGATATAAACTCCAAAATCTAAGATAGCATTATTGGTCTGGTAAAGACTAATATTTAACGGATTTGCTAAAACATAGCTAGCTATGACATAGCTTAGGACACAGCTAACTCATTGACCAGCCACACATGCAGGCCAGCAGCGCACCAGGCCATGGGGCCGGCCACTCACGCAGGGCAACATCGCAACAACGGCAGTCAGCGTAGCAGTGTGAAACGGCGTGGGCTGACTTACGACGTAGGCTGACGTCACTTGACTGTGACTTACGTTAAGTTTCAGTCAACTGCGTTTTAGAGAGACCCGATAATATAAGATGTTTTATTTCGTAAAAAAAGTATATCTAGCCTTTTTTATTCTTTAGATTCATTCCGAACCTACATACTAAAAATGTCTACATATACTCCTCTCACAAAAGCTAAAACATCTTATATTATGAGACGGATGGAGTACTTACTCTATTTCATAATATAGCACGTTTTGATAAACTAGTTTAGTTTGCTAAATCTACCAAACGGAATAGATCTAGAATGAGATCAGTGATTCTAGCTTTGTATAATACGCGTTAACTATGAGATCTGAAATGAAACGGAGAAGTCAGCTGGATCTTCTTCCTTTCGTATGTCAGCGGACAGCCTTAACATGATGCGGTGATTTCTTGTGCGGATCCAGCATATGGGTGGGCACCCTTAGGCCCCATGATTTTGGTGTCTAGATTATCTGTGAGCGGCTGCCGGAGGTACCAGTCGATCATTTTTATGGAGCCTGTCAGGGGCATCACCGACTCATGGAGTATTTAGGGTCCTATCAGAGTTGTAGCTTGCCCCAAAGGGCGCTTAATAGAGATGTGGCTTGCCTGAAGGATCGTGTTGACATGTGGGGTCGCAAAGGAGAAAAATAACCGACTTGGATCAATTATTGGGCCCGACATCACGGAATTGTGGATGGGAAAGTATGCCCGATTCTGCAACAAAGATTTGATAGCTTATGGGTAATTGCCCCAAAGGGCGCTTAATAGAGATGTGGCTTGCCTGAAGGATCGTGTTGACATGTGGGGTCACAAAGGAGAAAAATAACCGACGTGGATCAATTATTGGGCCCAATATCACGGAATTGTGGATGGGAAAGTACGCCCGGTTCTGCAACAAAGATTTGATAGCTTATGGGTAAAACAACAGATATCTGCAGAGTGTAAAAACTATGACATGTTACTCCTTATTCCGGAAAGGTGCTACGAACGCGACAGGAAAGGAACTTGATGAAGTTCTAGTCAACCTACGAAGACTGATGGACATAGTTTTTATATTAAAAGTAAGCTTTGAAGAAAGATTTATGAAAACTGCATAACACCTAAGACTTATAGTCTGAGGTGGTAGTTAGTGCATTAAACTTCCCACCTTGCATATAATAAACTTGCTGAGTGACACTGTTACTCACTCTTTTCTTTGATCCCCTGCTTAGACTCTGAAGAGGCAGAAGATATTCCGATATATGCTACCGAGAGCCAGGATGACATCTACTGTGAAGAATCTGACTTGTCAGGAGGAGTAGAAGGGGTGGATTGTGAGATCCTCTATGGAGTTGAAGGCAACGAGTCTGAATAGTTGCTATAGTAGTACTTTGGCTTGAGTTGAGCTGATAAGTATAAACTCTATATAATAAGCTGTTGAGCTCACGCTATGTTAATTAATTTGGATTTTTCGTTTTTAGGTGGATACTCCATAAGTAGGTTTCTCGGGGTTTGTAAGTTTGAGGTACTGATGACATCTGATCTTTCGGTATTGTAATAATTATAGCGTGTGTATATTTGTAATTTGAACCCGCAATGGTGATATGATATTTGCAGAATGGTGTTTCATGAATGTTATATCAATGACTTGTGTACTACAACATGGAGTGGTATGCTGGATCACCACAACATGTCCGGTGAATTTCTTGTGATCTGGTCGGTTTTCCTGTTCGTTTTTGTAGTTTCATATCAGTATATTCCGTTCTACTATTGTCATTATATGTAATGGCTGCTCCTCTGATGTGCTGCTCCTTTGCGATCTTAGCAAGATGATTTGCCATCAGTCTACTATAACAAGCTCTATACGACAAGCTTTGTCCGGCTCGGGCTCCGCTATCCTGTTTGTGCTAGTATATATAGTCGTCGCTAGGTGTTTCTTTGACCTATTTGTTTATTACTTTTAAATATTTTTTACTGCTGTTAATTATTATTAATGGAGCGGTGAAATTTTCGTAAAAGAAAGAGTATATAAATCTACCACTAATTTGAAGACAGAGGGGTAGTCTGTTTATTGTTTGGTGAGCGACTCTCGCGAAACACAATTGTCACGGCCAGACCTAGAGTTGGGCCTGTGAAGTGATGTTTGGTCGATACGGCCGAAGTGGCCCATGTGGGTGTGAAACTGGACGCTATTCAGTTGCGCAGTCAAAATTCTCCAAGAAAAGGGCAGCCGAGGCTAACGGCAATCGGGCATATTGACACGTACTCCCTCCATTTTAAAATATAAGATGTTTTAGTTTTATAAATATAGTGTATCTAGACCATTTTAGTATATATAGGTTCACTCTAAACCTACATAAACCTACACACTAAACGGGTTTAAATATACTCCTTTCACAAAGCTAAAACATCTTATATTTTGAAACGGAGGGAGCACGATGTATCTGGTTGGAGAACTCAACTTTTCCCAATCCGTTGATACTCTTTTGGTATTCAGTTTTTTTTTGCGACTAGGACTTTGGTATTAAAATAAACAGCGAACAATACAAAACATCTCAACAAAAACAAAAATTACTTCAAAACCGTTGAGAAGCCCTTCATCTTCAACCTCCGGACCGTGTCGACGGCGCTCCACCGCTGCCGCTCCTCCCAGAGCCAGCCCGACATTGTTGGTTGTGGACGGGAAATTGCCGAATGGACCCAGAAGGCCGCATCCATCCCGAAGACGAAGAAGAAAGATGAACTGCCGATGAAGCTCCTTGAAGATCGGAAGATCTCCACTGCCAGAAGAAGTCCTAAAGGAACACACCACTCCCACAAACTTCTCGACATCGCTGCCGAGATGGGGCTGAAGCCGGGGAGACTTTATTGGAAAGGACGTCACCGTCACCACCTGAGCGCCGCCCCGCCAAACCTTGAACCTTCAAACAGGAAAATGGAGCCCTCCCACCGACGGTGGCCGAAATTCAATCTGCCTCCATGGCCCGAAGGCCACATGAGCGGGGAAGATGGCCCGACGACGCCGCGACAGGAGGCACGGAACAACTACCCTAGGATCTCCTATGCGGGTATACTCATACCGGTTCAGAATGCAATCTATATTTTTCGTATTCAGTTGCTGAGGCAAAATTCTCTTAGAAAAAAAGCATCTGAGGCAAATTCCCTAGAGCAAGGATGCAGAATTACAAATGTTGACGGAGAAAATTACAAAAAAATCACCATGTTACAAGTCTAGGATTCAAAAAAACCACCACTTTACGCTAGGGTTTCACAAAACCACCAGTTTAGAGTTGATACATAACAGATAATACTGACGGTGCTGTTTAGGTTGGCTAACGACAATTCTAACAATCGGGACCACTGTGGTGTGAACTATCCGAGGGTGTACTATCTTCATGGAGCATTCCTCTTAATTCAACTCTAGAAAAAATGTGTTCTCTTAATTATTATTGTTAGAAGAACAGGGGCCACCCTCTGGTTACCATAGTTGTGACAGGGTTTTGAGCCAGCCTCGTCAATATAAACGCACTCTTACGGAAAGTACAACAAAACATGGGAAAACTACAAGATTCTCTATTACTCCCTCTGTCACTGAAATAAATGACTTGTATTTTTATAAATTCGTATATATAGGATAAATTCATACTACTCTCCCAGGTATAGTTACTCTCTGGGTACCTGATATACACTAAAACATGTTTAGATACATGTGAATCTAAACAAATTCAAGTCAATTAGTTCCGGACGGAGGGAGTATATCAGATATCAACACTATCTCACAAGCAACTTCGTACTTGAGGAGGAAATCTAACATGGCTGGGTGCAATCTCTTAATACGTTAATTAGTGTCGGTTTGCATATGCGCAATTCACCTTGGACCACAAAAACAAAAATTGGGAATATATCATTTTTCCTTTTTTTTTGGTTTCATTTGAACCATTCCATCTTGTGTACCATTTGTGGAGCATGCATTATTTTGTAACTCCCTATGTTCACTAACCAAAGATGTTTTTGCAAACATTTTATATTAGTGAACGGAGGGATTTTTTTATTTAGTTTTCCTTATCCACCTTTCCACCACAATATTGAGTTCCAAATTATATTGAAGGTGACGTCACATCATCACTTGTTCCTTATTTTTCTTGTTGGGACAATTGTCAAGTTTGAATCAGAGATCATGTCATCTCAAATTCAAGTTGAGAGATCAAAGTTCGAATCACCATACTGTACAAATCGAATTCAAGTGAAGGAGTATGCCTTTTTCTAGAAATCATTCTGATTATATTTTACATTCTGCACTTGATGTACAACTTGGATGTTGCGCAAGTTAGTCGACTTGAAAAGGATAAAAAATTCTAACGAATTTTAATTTGTTAGCAATTCTCCTGAGTTTGTTCCTCGGAAAGCAATAGTCCAAATCCACATAACAAGTGACGAATCACATTTGCATCCAGGCATGAATCGAACATGTCGTCCACTTATAACGGTACAGTCGTCCTAATAATCATTAATTAACCTAAGCAACACCCAGATTACAATATAACAGAGTAGTATTTTTCTTTTTGAACTTAGATAAGAGAGTACTAGTATAGTAGTACTGTAACACGTATCTCGTATATTCTAGGAGTATATGCATGCAACTCTAGACAGACGTCGACTTGAAAAGGATAACAATTTCTAAAGAGGAAGCAATATCAGTCCATATCCACATATAGCAAAGTGATGAATCTCATTCTCTAGCAAGTCGTTCACTTAACCTAAACAATACCGAGACTAGTAGCGTACTACTACTATATAAGTTTTGAACTAGGGAATCTGTCGGACACTGCGCCTTCGTTGTCCTCCACGTCGTTCAGCGACGGCCATTGCGCCCGTGTCCGGCGCCGTTGTAGTCCTCATCGTCTTCCTCTGCCATCACGCCCTGCACCGGCGCCTCTTCCACGACAGCAGCAGGCTCATAGCCGGCCATCATCTCCTGCTGCCGGTCCATCACCACCACGCGCACCGGCCGCGCCGCCGTGACCGTCTTGGGCCGCAGGAGGGGTCGAAGCGGCGGCAGGCGGTGGCGAGGAGCGGCCGCGGTCCCCGCCGCCGCCGTCACCGCCGAGGCCGCCTCGTTCTTCCTGATGTCCGTGAGCGCGGCGAAGGCCTGGTTGACGAGCTTGAGCGCGGCGGCGGCGGCCTTGGAGGACGCGGCGCCGGCCTCGAACGTGTCGCAGAGCGCCTTGTGCCGGGCCTTGACGGCGTCGTGGGACTCCTTGGTGGGCCTGCCGTTGGGCGGCGCCGCGACGCCGAGGACGGCGTAGTGGTCGCCCTTGCCGGCGGAGTGGACTCTGTAGGCGGCGTGCGCGCGCTGCGCCTCCGGGACGTGGCCGAAGAGCGCCTTGGCCATGTCGGCGTGCCTCTTGGCCGCCTTCAGGTCCCCCGCGGCGAAGGCTGTTTCCGCCGCCTCCAGCTGCTTCTTCAGAGCTGGTGGGACGGCGATGGTGCCGCCGGACGCCATGGGAGCTCGAGTAGCACGATCGATCGCTCGCGGTGGATTGGATTAGCTCGAGTAGCACGATCGATCGCTCGCGGTGGATTGGATTAGCTCGAGTTACAACTCGCCGGTTCTCGCTGCTGCTGCTTGGGCTGGTTCGATTTGCTCCGACCGGCAGCCTACGTTGGCAATTTAAACACTCGTGATCGAGCTCCAGGAGGAGTCGCAGTCGGTGTCGGATTCGCGCGCAGCAGGTTAGAGATACCGAACCGTACTCTGCTCTGTGCTCTCCGGCTCCGGCTCGATCTCATCTCTGCTTCTTTCCTTATTTCTTCCTGTGGTGACTGACGACCGTGTTCCTTCCATGACCGAAGTTAGGCTTAGTGCAAAACGTGGATGCGGTTGATCGAAAATCTGGTTTGTAGTATGAAATCCGCTGGGATAAAGGGCCGTGCTAGGCGTCTCCGGGGGATAACTGCCCTGATCCCCCGGGTCTCCAGACCGACACGTGTCCTCCGAAAATACCTCAATCCCGTTTTTACTATAAAATCAACGATTTTTACTACAAATAATCCTGCTTTTGCTACATGTAGCAGAAAACTGTTCGGCCCAAAAAAAGAAAAATAGACCGGATCTCGTCGGAGACCTCGTCGGTGACCGTGTAGCAAAAAAGTTGTGCTATTGTAGCATATCCGACCTCGCCGGAGACTCGCCGGAGGATTTTGCCGATAGACCTCACCGGAGAACTCGTGTAGCAAAAATAGTGTGCTAACGTAGCAAAATCGGAGAACAATTGTAGCAAAAAAAATACAGTAGAGTAGCAAAAAAACAACTTCGCCGGAGCATCGCCGGGACACCCTCCAAAATTTATAGCCAGAATTTCTAAAAAAAACATTGTAGCATTTGGAGAATATCAATGTAGCAAAACCTAAACGAGTGCATAGCAAATCATAAACGAATATGTAGCAAAAATCAGCTCCAGCGATTAGGTAGCAAATGCCACCATGATCGGTAGCAACGTCGTCGACCCGATATAGCATTATCGACCACCAAATGTAGCAACTGTAGACACTGTAGGTAGCAAAATATGTCGCCAAACTTCGCGGGGAGCAACACCGGCCTCCGAAGGTATCAACGCCGGCCTCCACAGGTAGCAACAATGGTCGCGGCGGGGAGCAACTCTAGACTACGTGAGTAGCATAGCCAGCTTCCGCAGGGAGCAACTCCGGTGCCGATGTGAGCAGGGCCGCTGTTCTCTCGCGGGAGCATGAGTAGCGCGGGGTGGAGGAAGGCCCGCGGCCGTCCACGGGGCAGGACTCGCCGGCGGCCCACGTGCAGCAGCTGCCCACGTGCAGCAGGGCTCCTGTCCTTAGAGGAGTTGGCGGATGGGGAGGACTCGCCGGCGGAGCAGCAGAAGACGCTGTGGGGTGCGGGGTAGGGGGGCGAGACAGGCGTCGATGAGAAGGCCATGGCGGCGCACCATGGCTGTGGGTGAGTTGGGGGTGCTGGGGGAGGCAACACGCAAGACCAGGGTGGCGGCGGCGCGCGGCAGCGACGGTGGCGGCGCACGACAGCAGTGGTGATGACGGGTCATGGTGGCGGAGGGGCGTGGGGGAGGGAGGCACAAGCCGGCCGATACGTCTGTGCAGTTGACCGCAACGAAGAAGAGATAAGGAAAGAAGAAGCCCATCATGGTGGGTCTTCTCCACGCGTGAAACTAGGGCGGGCGAGCGACGACCCGGGAGATCAGATCGTTCGATCCCCCGGGGGAACCGTATCATTTTCCCGGGATAAAATAGATACACTAGTCCAAACTGCATATTTAAAAAACATCACACATTAACACCAGGTTCATACATAGAGGACGTTTTGATCATCGAAGTCTACATAAGTTTAGCAAAAAATGATGCTGCGCCCTGCATCCAGACTTCACCTAGCATCTACGTAGCTCCACCGGCGGTACCTTCTCACCAGATCATCTACAGTGGCGGCGGCACGCACTTACTCCTCGGCGTTGTTGGCATCGTTGTCGTTGTCGTCGTTGGTGAAGTACTCGTCGCGGTAGTCGACATCGAGGGCCTTGAGCCGCGCCAGCTGCTCGTGGAGGGAGAGCGACTGGCATGGCAAAGATCGTTCTTCTCAAACCTGCACGCGAGACGACGACGCTTCCGGCGCTACATGATGTCCATGAGCGCGGTGAACATGGAGTTGAACTTGGCCTCGTTCACCAAGAGCTCTTCGTGCTCGTCGTTGGCAGCGGGCTCGCGGACGACCGGCGGGAATGTGCAGATTTTGTCCATCAAGAGCTCCTTGGCATTGTCCGCGGCAGGGTCGCCGCCAGCGGTGGGGTAGCGAGGGTACGCCCAAGGGCGCCATGGCCGTGTCCCTGCTCGGAGAGGCGCTCGCATTCCTCCTCCTCCACTGGGCAAGCTCGCAGGCCGGAGCTCCCGCCGTGGCCCGGAGAAGCGCGACCATGTGCGCCCAAACCGGGCCTCGATTGGTCGGTCATGGCAAGATGGGGAGTGGACACTAAGGTTGGCAGCGGCGATGTGTTTTTCGATGGCGTTGTGGCCGGAATCGGAGATGTGGGCAGGCGGCGGCGAGGGTTTCTAGGCGGGGGAGGAAGGGGAAAATGGATGCGGTATCCTGATACATTGCAAATGTATCTATAATTTTTGATGTTCCATGCTTGGTTTTATCCACTTTCTTGTGTTTTGTTGCAACTTTGGAGTACTTTTCATATGATTTCTTGGACTAACCTATTAACGAGAGCCACAGTGCCAGCTGCCTGTTTTCTGCTGTTTTTGGTTCTAGGAAAGTCAGAAAATGAATATTCTAGGAATTGGACGGGACAAAAGCCAAAGTGCTTATTTTTCCGGAAGGGATCAAGTGCCAGAATACGAGACGGAGATGGGCTAGGGGCCGACCACACCACCTGGCCACGTGGCCAGGCCTGGCCCGCACCAGGGGGTGGTGTGGTGGCTCTCGACACCCCCTCGGCCTCTCCTTCCGCCTATAAGTTGCCCTCGGGACGAAAACCCTAAGTACCCGATCAAAAATCCACGAAAGAGTCTGTAGCCGCCGCCATCTCCATCCCTAGATCGGGAGGGATCTAAAGCTCTTCCCGGCACCCTGCCGGAGAGGGGAATTCACCCCGGAGGCCTTCTTCATCACCATGCAAGCCTCCGGTGTGATGCGTGAGTAGTTCATCCTTGGACTACGGATCCATGTAGTAGCTAGATGGTTGGTTTCTCCTCCTTTGTGCTTTCATGTTTAGATCTTGTGAGCTCCGTTCATGATCAAGATCATCTATTTGTAAATCATACATGTTGTGTTTATGGGATCCGATGGATATTGAGATGCTATTTCAGATTGATTATTGATTCTATCATGTCTTTGTTATTTGAGATCTTGCATGCTTTCCGTTGTTAGTAGCTATCTTGGCCAAGTAGATGCTAGCAACTCCAAGAGTTAGTATTTATGCTCGATAGTGGGTTCATGCCTCTGATAATCTGGGGAAGTGACAGAAATCTCTAAGGTACTAGATGTGCTGTTGCTACTAGGAGAAAACAACAATCCTTTGTTCATAGAACAATCATATTGTTTACTTTACACGCAGTTCGTAAAGCAATAATCTGTTGCTTGCAACTTAATACTGGAGGGGGTTCAGATGATAACCTGAAGGTGGCTTATTAGTCATAGATGTAGTTGGATGGCGGTCTATGTATTATGTTGTAATGCCCAATCAAGTCTCAAAGGAGTTAAGATGATTAGTATATGCATGTATTGCTTTCTCGGTGTTTGTCAATTGCCCCGCTGTAATTTGTTCACCCAGCATGTTATCTATCTTAAGGAGAGCCACCTCTAGTGAACTATGAATCCCGGTCCTTGTCTTTTACATACAATCTACAATCTTTTACTGCTTTGTGTTTACTTTCTGCAAACTTTTACTTCTTTCCATTCGATACGTTTAATCCTTTGTTTTCTGCAAAACACGGTGAGATTGACAACCTTATCGCAAGTTGGGGACAAAGTTCTGTGGTTGTGTTGTGCATGTCTCCACGTTGCTACTAGCACCGGTAGTGCGCCCTGCCAAAGCTCAGCTAGTAACACCTTTGTGGTGTTTCCTTGCTCCTACTGGTTTGATTAAACCTTGGTTTCATAACTGAGGGAAAACTTACTGCTGTGCTCATCGTACCTTCCTCTCGGGGTTCCCAACAAGCTCTACGTTGAAAGTCGAGCGCATCAAGATTTTCTGGCGCCGTTGCCGGGGAGTCAAGGACATCTTCACAAGGGGAGTCCCTCATAACCAATCTCTTTACTTTGTTGTTTTTGTTTTGCTTAGTTTGTTTTTCTTTGTTTGCTTGTTTAGTTCTTCAAAAAATCCAAAAAAATAGTTCTACTAGTTTGCTTTCTTATTTGAAAAACACAAAAAAAATTAGTTCCTATCTTGAGTGCCGCTATGCCTAGCCAAACTGATATTTCCTTCGCAAAAATATTTGCTAGGTTGGACACTCTTGAGGTTAGCACTACTAGATTAGAAGGGTGTTATAATACATTTAGGGAGCATCACGATTATGTCCCAATAAACTCTGAACCATCAAAGTGGTTCCCTACAGTAAAGATTGAGATGAACGCTGAAACTTTTCAAGCTCGCTGTGATATTATGTCTGAATTTTGCCTTATGCCCAAAGATATTTATAAATCTCTGAATACTTAGGGGCTTATTGAGGAAGGAAAAGAAAATATCTCTTGCTAATAATACTACCATATTACCTCTTGGAATAGCTGAAAGAGTGTTTACAAAGATCCTTGGGAAAACGATTTCTATTGATTATCTTGTTATTGAATGTGCAGGAAAAGGACAAATTACACTTGGAAGGTCCCTATTAGAACTCCTTGGAGCAATAATAGATGTGGGAAAGGGGACCATGCACCTTTCTTCTCCACCAAACAATCATATTTTCCCCAAGGTTAAGAATAAAAGTAAGAGAGGTAAGGGCAAGAAAGTTGGTCTTAATGCTTCTTTATTTGAGAACACTTGATTCTTTCTTTGCTTCTTATGCCTAACTTAAAGGCGTTAAAGAAAAGTACTTGTTGGGAGATAACCCAAGAGTTTTAGTTGAGTCTTAGAAGTTATTACCTCTGTAATAACCTCTCCTTATCCTTTTTATTTGCTTTTTGTGCCAAGAGTAACCTCTAATGAGAGTCAAGTAATGATTGGGAAAGTTGCTGTCCCGAAACAGATTTTTGTGCTTCACCGTAAAAATTCCTGAGAGAGCTCTGTACGTCGGATTGAGCTGTAATTGTTTGTGCTTCTGCCCCAGGTTGTTATCTAACTTTCGTTAGTTCAACACGTTTTGATTTGAGCAACAGAAGGTCTTCGAAAAAATTCGTCTTTACTTGCTGGTCTGTTTTGACAGATTTCTGCCATTTTCTGCATTTGCTTCTTGTTAGTTCCTCCTTGAGCTCCTTTGGGGAATTGAGCTTTCTGAGGGAAGTGCTACAGTATTTAGTGTTTTAATGGAATTTTATTTGGTATTAGAACTGAACCTTGAGACTTATTTATCTTAAGTGCACTAATATTGCTAATGAGATTGTGTGAAGTTTTGTATGAAGGAAAAATTTCAGGTGTATGGAAGGAATGAGTAATGAGATGAAGGATGGCCTAAAGCTCAAGCTTGGGGATGCCACGCGTGTCACCCCAAGAAATATCCAAGAAGTACAAGTGTCAAAGCTTGGGGATGCCCAAGGCATCCCCTTCTTCATCAATAAAAATTCCAGGTTTCTTCCAAACGCTTCATTTTTATCGTTTCATGCACAATTGTGTTTTTCTTGGAGCGTCTTCCGTTTCGTTTTCGTTTTGGTTTTTAGTTTGCTTGGTTTTCTTAGTTTGCTGAATAAATTGGTTGGACCCCCTCTTTCATACATTGGTTTGCAATTAGTTTGGTTTGGTTTGGAAAAGAGTAGGAAAGCTCATGCTTATGTGGTAAAAAGAGCTCGTTTTTGACTGTGGCTATGCTTTGTCATGCCGTACTTGATATTATTTTAGCTTTATGCTTAGTATTCTTTGCTGTAGCATAACTTGTTATAAACAATTGAGATTGCTTAATGTGCCTTGGATGAATCATGCATTGTTTTAGCATATTAAAGCATAGTATAGTGGTATTCTCCTTTGATGCTTTATTTGGGTTGACTTTGCACCTGCTCACACCATGTTATGACTGTCACAAGTCACCATAGCCTTTATGATCCTTTAGTTTTCAACTTGTAGTATCACTTTATGCTTTGATCAATGATGTTTTGTCGCTCTGCATGATTATGGTCATTATTGCTCTCTTAGTTTGTCGCTCCCAGTCTTTTGCTAGCCTCCACAACCCAGTATGAGTTGCAGTCATGCATCCAACTCCCTAAACCAAGTTATTCCAAAGAGTCCACCATACCTACCTACTAGCTTATGCTATTCCAAGTATATTCATGCTTTTGTTTACCTTCCAAATTAAACTTGTTATGAGAAAACTAGTGATTAAAGCTCTCATGAACTTGATGGCACACTTTACTTTATTGCCTCTAATAAACTTGAACCATTGGGTCCTTCTTTGTTGCGTATATGCTTGCGCTTTATAAGTTGAAATTAGCAAAACCATGTTTTATGGGGAATGCTTTCAACATTGCACTTGTACTTTGTACCCCGTTGATATCATGTTCTTTTGCTTACGGATCCCAGCGATGTGAAATAAAAGTGGAACTTGTAAGATCATGGAGTTTGTATGTGTGTTAGAGAAACGCCTGGGCCGCTAGTGTAACAACCTCGGACCCTACGCTCTAAGTTCAAGCCTGGATGATCCAGAAGTGGTTAAAATAGTACAGCGGGGGCCCAGGGGCCACCCACGTGTAGACCCGTCGGCCGTCCTAACCACTTCCAAGACATCGGGACAAGAGCGAGCGGCGTAGGCAACAGGCGAAGAGATCAAATACATACACAAGTGAGTATGTATGCAAGCTACCTTACAACAGTTCTCAAAGCCATACCATCTAAAAGAAATAGAAATATTGCAACGCCATATGGCAAGATCCAAATATCCTAGATAGAGATAATAGTTTAGGATAGCTCCTCATACATCAAACATCAGAGTATCAAGCGGAAGCGGGAACAAGATCCAAGTACGGACAAGAAGCAAATCGGCATAAGATGCCACATAAATAAACACATCCCGCCCATAGATCTCGTGGATCCCCATCCCCGGAATCTCTACACCGAGTGATCATTGCCGACATCATCTTTTTCCTTCACCCAGTATCCATCTTGCGAATACACCTGTTCATCTGAATCAAACAATTTATCGTGTGAGACCCTAGGGGTACTCATCAAGTCTTTATGCCTCTAAAGGGGACATATACCTGGGGTGACGCAATTGCAGCAAAAGATAATAACTAACAAGTCTATAGATACTCGCTAACCATCCGCCTAACCAAAGATAGATGGATGTCCGTTAATTAGTAACAACAGTTATAACAGTATAAAGTAACAGATCCATCCTCCTTCTCGCTTACCAACGAGAAAGCGGACGAACAACCCATCCGTTGGCAGTTTGATTAACCATTCCATGAGTATTGCACTATTTACTAGTCAGGGATTTAGTCAAATTAAAAGCGGTACTTTAGTTATACTTGTCTATGATCGAGAAACTGTTCTCCAAGTCGTCCATAACCGCGGACACGGCTTTCAGAAAGATTTACCCTGCAGGGGTGCACAAATATCAACACACACTCGATCAACCTCGGAAAAACCAAATCAAAACCCAACGAGGCATTCACGACAAAGCGATCACAGGATTCATAAATATTTTAGGGAGCCACCCCATTAAGCTACCCGCAACAAAGTTGGCCGGCTCCGAGACGGACCCAAGGTTTGCGCCAATGGCTGTAAACGACTAGGAACCTAAAAGTGTGACTGGGTTGTCGATACCGCGAAAACACTCCGCAATCCTAAACAGTACAGGTGCTCCTCACACAATCTTAAATAAAATAGTAAAGCATGGCATACGTACAGGATAGTAACAAAGCCCCAAACTACTTTGTGGCCCCAAGAAATAGAAATGAATCATGCTCTGGCTCAGGGGGGTCCATGCCCTCCCGGATGTGGATAGTGCGAATAGTCAAGGAACAGGAATCAAGTACTCGGGGTCCTACGGGACATAAGTGAGCATAAAAAACCAAATAACAGATATTGCTCACCGGTGCCTCTTTCATTAGTTATCCCATTACTACTCCGGTTAAGTTGTTTAGGTACCTCGTTATCCATCAGACACTCACATACCCTGCACATGTTGTTCTATGACTCGCATGGCTAAAACAATTCCTATAGTAATGGCTCATGGGATGGAGGAACAAGCTTCGGTGGGGTTTAAAAGTAAAGGCTATGCAGTACTTGGGATTCAATTTTAATGCAAACGCGACTCAATGATGCAAGAATAAGATAGAGGCAATAGGTACTATATGTATACAAGCATGTGGTAGTGCTTGCCTGGCAGCTCAGTTGAAGCGAGAGACGGATCTGGGTAGTACTCCTGGGATTCCTGATATTTCTCCTGCTCGACGTCTATTCGAAGAAGAACCAAACAAACAAGGGCCAACATAAATAAAGTGCACAAGCATATGAATAAAATGCGACAAGCAAACAAGCATGCCATGATGAGTGATGCACAATTTACATGGCAATAATGTAGCATGGCATGGGTGAGGTGTGGGGTACAAGAATAAAGCATTTTATTAAGTTTTAGTCATGTTTTGCTCCCATAACACTTGCTGTCCACTTAATATTTATATGATGCATTCTGCAATTCAGAACATGGAATGCATAGTTAGAACGGGCTCGTCGCGCTGATCGATTTAGACATATTATTTGTCAAAATTGGAGTTGTAGATTTAAAGTTATTAATTAATTGAGAAATGGCATTTTTATTGCATTTAAACAATTTCGAAAATTCAAAGTGGTCAAACATTATTTTGAACAGCATATTTGAATTCCTCATATTTTTCTGATTCAAAAACATATATTATTTGTCAAATTTGGAATTTACCAATTAAAAGTTATTAATCTCTGGATTTAAAATCATATTAAACATTTTCTGAAAATTGTTTTATTTAAACAGATAAACTCAGTAGGTTTTTGCACACAACAACAGCCAGCCACAATCGCTGATGGGTGGGACCAAGCTGAGCTGGCAGATGCACATGCTCGTGCGTGCACGGAGAGCGTTCGGCACATGGTCCGGCGAGGCCAGGAAACGACGGCGAGAGGGGAGGTGTCTGGGAGGTGCGGTGGCTCACCGTGGGGCGGTCGGTGGAGGTGGTTCGGGCTGGGGACCAGCCGATCGCCGGCGATGCAGATGGCTAGCGGCTAGGGTTTCGCGTCGGGCTCGGCGGGGTGCAGCGGTACGGGCGTCTCCTCCTCCTCGCTACGTGCACAGGGACGGTCCAGGGGCCTGCATGGTCTTCCTCGACAGCCCGATCTCCACGCCCTCCTCCTTCGATCTAGAGGTGGCAGCCGGAGCCGAGGGGTGGCTGGTGATGGAGAAAAAGTGGCAGGGGAGGGGAGAAGGGAGGAAGCTGCGGCATAGCTGCCTGGGGAGATGGGGACGGTGCTGCGGCAGAGAGAAGGGTAGATAAAGTAGAGGGGGAGAGAGGGGGTGCCGTGGGGGAGGCTCGGTGGAAAGGTGCACCACCTTTTCCTCCCTCACGGTCACGTGCTTGCTAGGTTCGGCCTGGGGTGGTGTGCTGCAGCTGGGCAGGTAGGCACGGGTGGGGCCGGCTGGTCAGCAAGAGAGAGAGAGGGGAGGCTCGGTGTGGCATGGAGGCTCGGTCTAGGGTTAGGTTAGGGGGTGGTGGCTCGGCTAGCTAGAGAGAAGGGTGGTGGGGTAGATGGTTAGGTTAGAGAGGGGTGGTGAGGTGTGCCTTAGCCGAAGCTAGGGAAGGAGGGGAGAGGTAGGGGTAGGGTGGTTAGGGATTTAGGGTTTTACATGATCCCACAAGGTCATGCATGAGGTAAGGAGATGGGGTGAGGGTGAGTGGGTTTTTGTTGGACACATGGTGATGGTAGAAGAGAGAGAGAAATGTTTAGGGTGAAAGATTTTGGTGAAGGGAGGAACATATGCCCCATGTACCATTGCATGTAACATATGCCCACAAAACAAAGAGAGGAAGCCTCTAGGATGGTGGAGAGAATCAGATCTAAACAAACTAGACTTGATTTCAAAAGAGCCATGCTTCACTCCAAAAATCAAAGAAAAACCAAATAAAAGAGGGTGGTGGTGATTTTGCATGGCCCATGCATGAGTAGTAAAAGCCATGTTTATACTTGCGAAAACAATAGTAAATTCCCATGGCATTTATTCACATGCATTCCCACAAATATGGGTCTAAGGCCAAGCCCAAAAGAATTAAGGTGGATGTTCCATGTGCAGTAGATGGAGGATGCTCATATTTGAATATAATTTGAACTTGCTAGTGTGTATGTGTTGGGTCCGCAACATAGAAAACAAAAAAATTCCTACGGTGTGAACTACATCCATAGAGAACTTACCCTCGAAGACAACACGCTTTGTTAACGAGTAGGAACTCGTGGTTGATGTAGTCGTACACTTGTCGATCTCAAGATCGTGAGGAAGTCCGAGCGCCGCAACTCAGCAGCGCATCCGCACTCGCACACACATTCAAGCCACCGGACAACCTCCACCTCCTCGCTCCAGCGATCCAGCGGAAGCAGCAACTCCTTCCAGATGAAATGCCACCGGGAACATGTATCTCGCTAATCCGAGACCATGGGGGAATAATTCTAGAGGGGGAGAGAGATCCTTCACAAGGAGGTGTGAGGATGAAGGAGGGAATGGGTGGCCTTTTATAGGAGGAGGGGGGTGCCTCCTCTCTCCATGGCCGGCGCATGGGGGGGTGACCCCTCACCTCCCCCATTCATGTGGTGGTAACTCCTCCACATTAAAATGCCTCTTCACATTCCCTTTTAAAGTCTCCACTTTAAATGCATTAAGTTTCTCCAAATTTAATGCTCTCTCATTTAATAAAACTCTTTTATTAAATTTATTCAGAATTTTGTTAATTACTTTAATTAACAAACATTCACATATAGCCCCTTGCAATATTTCAATATCATATGCAGAACCACCTTCTGCAATTTCACTCGAAACAATTTCCGGTTTCTATTGAAACAATTCCTGCGCTTTGCAATTCTTTCGTCTGAAACATATGTGCTCTAAAATGGTGTCCGGTAACTCTTAAGTGTGCCACCCTACGGTTCACGAATAATGCATACATGATCGAGACCCTTCTCCGATCAATAATTAGCAGCGGGACCTGGAGATCTGTACTGACTCCTACACATTCAACGATGACTCCTGTGATCGTGAGAACCTTTAACGCTTGTAACTAAATCCCTTTGTCTCTCTATATATTACATGTCCGAGATTCGATCATCGGTATCTCCATACCTAGTTTGATCTCATTACCGACATGCACTCTTTTCTCGTTCCCGTGATATAACATTCTAGTGATCACATCACTTGCTTGCAAGCTATCCTAATGTGATATCACCGAGAGGGCCCAGAGTATATCTATCCGTCATATGGATTGACAAATTCCACTCTTGATCCATGAGCCTCAACATAACACCTTCGTAGCTCTGAACCCATCTTTATAGTCACCCTGTTACGGTGTGACGTTTGATGTTATCAAGATACTCTTCCGGTGTTAGCAATTAACATGATCTCATGGTCTAAGGATAAAGATTACTTCGTATGATGTTATAGCAATATAAACACAATGACTTGATCGTAATGCTATACTTCGGATGAATGTTCATCACATCATTCCACCAATGGTGTGACCTTGTTATTAACAACATCCAATGTCCATGATCAGGAAACCTTGATCATCTTGTTAATCAACAAGCTAGTCTATAAGATAGGCATGACTAGGAACCCTTTTTGTTTATTAAACACACATGTATTGATGTTTCCTATCAATACAATTATAGCATGTAAAATAAACATCTATCATATACAAGGAATACATAATAACAACTTTATTATTGCCTCTCAGGGCATATTTCCTTCAGTCTCCCACTTGCACTAGAGACAATAATCTAGTTCACATAGTGATAAATCTAACACCCATGGAGTTCTGGTGTTGATCATGTTTTGCCCTAGGGAGTACTTTAGTCAACGGATCTGCTACATTCAGGTCCCTGTGCACTTTACAAATCTTTATATCTCCATCCTTGACATGTTCGCGGATGGAGTGAAACCGGCGCTTGATATGCTTGGAATTCTTGTGAGACCTTGGTTCCTTGGCGTTGGATATGGCTCCATTGTTGTCACAATAGATCACCATCGGGTCCAATGCACTGGGAACCACACCCAGTTCTATAATGAACTCTTTCATCCAAACCGCTTCCTGCGCCGCTTCTAAAGCAGCAACATATTCCGCCTCCGTTGTTGATCTAGCCACCACAGGTTGTTTGGAGCTCCTCCAACTAACTGCTGCTCCGTTCAAGAGAAATACGTATCCGGATTGAGACTTAGAGTCATCCGGATCAGTGTCAAAGCTAGCATCGACATAACACTTAGCGACTAGCTCTTCTTCACCTCCGTATATAAGAAACATATCCTTAGTTCTTCTCAAGTACTTAAGGATATTCTTGACCGCTATCCAGTGTTCCGAACCTGGATCAGATTGGTACCTACTAGTCAAACTAATAGCATGTGCCATATCCGGTCTTGTACATAGCATGGCAACCATTATAGAACCTATGGCTGAGGCATAGGGGATCCTATCCATTATCTCTCTTTCTTCCGCCGTAGCCGGACTTTGAGTCTTACTCAATGTCTTGCCTTGCAACATAGGTAAGAACCCCTTCTTACTTCCGTCCATATTAAACTTCTTTAATATCTTATCAAGGTATGTACTCTGCGATAGCCCAATTAGGCGTCTTGATCTATCTCTATAGATTTTAATGCCTAATATATATGAAGCTTCACCAAGGTCTTTCATCGAAAATCTGTTGTTTAGATAACTTTTAACACTGTTTAAAAGATCTAAATCATTTCCAATCAATAATATGTCATCCACATATAATATCAGAAATGCCACATTGCTCCCACTCACTTTCTTGTAAATACAAGCCTCTCCATAAGTTTGGACAAATCCAAACTCTTTGATCACCTCATCAAAGCGGAGATTCCGACTTCGTGATGCTTGCTTCAGTCCATAGATGGATCGCTGAAGTTTGCACACCTTATTAGCATCCTTAGGATCGACAAAACCCTTAGGTTGTATCATATACAACTCTTCTTCAATCTTACCATTGAGGAACGCAGTTTTGACATCCATTTGCCATATTTCATAATCGAAATATGCAGCAATTGCTAACATAATCCTAACCGACTTAAGCATCGCTACGGGAGAGAATGTCTCATCGTAGTCAACTCCTTGAATTTGTCGAAATCCCTTTGCGACAAGTCGAGCCTTATAGATGGTCACATTACCATCAGCATCAGTTTTCCTTTTGAAAATCCATTTATTGTCAATGGCCTTTCGGTCGTGAGGTAAGTCCACCAAGTTCCAAACTTGGTTCTCGTACATGGATTCCATCTCGGATTTCATGGCTTCTAGCCATTTGTTGGAATCCGGGCTCATCATCGCTTCTTCATATGTCGCAGGGTCATCCATTTCATCAATCATGAAATTCATAACAGGATTGCGGTACAGTTCAGGAGCTGCACGTGTCCTGCTCGACCTGCAAGGTTCGGTAGTGTCCTCTTTCGGAGTTTCATGATCAATATCATTAGCTCTCTCTTCATTAGGTGAAGTCAACTCCGAAACAACTTCTGGAGCTGCGCTACTCGCCATTTCATGAAGAGAAGGTTCAATAACCTCTTGAGTTCTACCTTCCGACTACTCACACCTTTTGAGAAACTCCTTCTCAAGAAAGGATCCATTCTTGGCAACAAAGACCTTGCCCTCGGATCTGTGATAGAAGGTATACCCAATCGTTTCCTTAGGGTATCCTATGAAGACGCATTTTTCCGCTTTGGTTCGAGTTTATCCGGTTGAAGTTTCTTCACATAAACATCGCATCCCCAAACTTTAAGAAATGACAGCTTAGGTTTGTTTCCAAACCATAATTCATACGGTGTCTTTTCAACGGATTTAGATGGTGCCCTATTTAAAGTGAATGTAGCGGTTTCAAAGGCATAACCCCAAAATGACATGGCAAGTCACCAGAGACATCATAGATCGAACCATATCCAATAAAGTACGACATTCGACATTTTGACACACCATTACGTTGTGGTGTTAAGCAGCGTGAGTTGTGAAACTATTCCATCTTTCATATGTGCTAAACTCGTAACTAAGATACTCTCCTCCACGGTCGGACCATAGAAATTTGATCTTTCTGTTATGATGATTTTCCACTTCATTCTGAAATTCTTTGAACTTTTCAAAAGTTTCAGACTTGTGTTTCATCAAATAGATATACCCGTATCTACTCAAATCATTCGTGAAAGTAACAAAATAACGATATCCACCTCGCGCCGACACACTCATTGGTCCACACACATCAGTATGTATGATTTCCAATAGATCTGTCGCCCGTTCCATTGAACCGGAAAACGACGTTCTAGTCATCTTGCCCATAAGGCATGGCTCACATGTATCAAATGATTCAAAATCAAGTGATTCCAAAAGTCCATTAGAATGGAGTTTCTTCATGCGTTTAACGCCAATATGACCTAGACGGCAGTGCCACATATATGTAGATATAATATTATCAAGTTTAATCCTTTTAGCATCAACATTATGAATATGCGTAATACTGCTATTGAGATCCAATAGAAATAAACCATTCAACATAGGTGCATGACCATAAAAGATATTATTCATATAAATCGAACAACCATTGTTTTCAGACTTAAATGAATAACCACTTTGCATCAAACACGATCCGGATACAATGTTCATGCTCAGTGCAGGCACCAAATAACAATTATTTAGGTTTATAACTAATCCCGATGGCATATGGAGAGGCAGCGCTCCGACGGCGATCACATCAACTCTTGATCCATTGTCGACCCGCATCGAGACCTCATCCCTTGCTAGTTGTCGCTTGTTCCACAACCCCTGAATCGAGTTACATATATTAGCAACCGATCCCGTATCAAATATCCAGGTGCTACTGCGAGTACTAGTCAAGTACACATCAATAACATGTATATCACATATACCTTTGTTTGCCTTGCCGGACTTCTTGTCCGCCAAATACTTGGGGCGATTGCTTCAATGGCGATCCTTGCAATAGTAGCACTCTGTGTCAGACTTACGGCCAGCTCGGGGTTTCTTTTCAGGCGTGGCAAGAGACTTGCCACCCTTCTTTCCCTTGTGCTTGCCTTTCTTGTCCTTCTTGAAACCGGTGGTCCTATTGATCATCAACACTTGATGTTCTTTCCTAATCTCCACTTCTGCAGTCTTAAGCATTGACAGAAGCTCGGGAAGAGACTTCTTCATGCCCTGCATAGTTCATCACGAAGCTCTTGTAGCTAGGTGGCAGAGATTGGAGAACACGATGTATACCTAAGTCAATGGGAATCGTTATTCCCAAGGACACAAGCTTATCGGCGTACCCAGACATTTTGAGTACATGCTCACTAACGGAGCTGTTTTCCTCCATCATGCAGCTAAAGAACTTTTCTATAGCATTATAACTCTCTACGGCAGCATGGGTATTGAAAATCATTTTCAATTCTCCCATGGTATCAAAGGCATTGCCATTTTCGAAACGTTTTCGAAGTTCTGGCTCTAGCCCATATAGTATGCCGCAATGAACTAAGTTGTGGTCCTCCTGACGAGTTATATAGACGTTCTTTTCCTCGTAAGGGGCATCAGGAGCTGGTGGGGGGCCTAGCGGCGCATCTAGCACATATTGCTTTTGTGTAGCAGTGAGGAGAATCCACAAATTCATATCCCAGTTGGTGAAGTTGCTACCATTCGCAGCAAGTTTCTCTTTCTCCATGAACACATTGAAATTAAAAGCAGGTGGTGCCATCTACAACAGAATTTGTAAAGTATATTTAGACTAAGTTTATGATAGATTGAGTTCGACTAATCCAAATTACTAATGAACTCCCACTTAAAAACGACATCCCTCGTGTCCTTTTGGTGATTACATGAACCAAATCCACTACACCAAGTCCGATCATCACGTGAGTCGGTGTAGCTTCAAAGGCGAGCATCTATATGGGCATCATATCAACTATATAACACATGCTTAACCTTTCGGTCCGTGTTCCGAGGCCATGTCTGTACATGCTAGGCTCGTCAAGTAAGAACCTTAGTATTTGCGTGTGTAAAACTGTCTTACACCCGTTGTATGAAAGCGTAGAGTTGAAAACACCCGATCATCACGTGATGCCTCAAAACACGATCCACAAAATGGTGCATACTTTAGGAAGAACACATTTTATCTTGATATCTAAATGAGGGATCATCTTATAATGCTACCAAATGCGCCAAACTAGTAATATAAGATGCTAACATCTAATGTGTGAAGTGAGATGATATGGTCCATGCATTTGATCTCTATCATTTGCATCGTGGTATGATCTTTAACATTCCTTTGTGTGTAAGGCCAAGGTCTATGGAACTTACACGTTAAGTGAGTTGTAAGAGTATCTATTATACATCTACTTACAACAATACCATATCAAAACACTAGCCCAGCAACGATCTAAACTAGACGCCTCTAATTTATCAATTGCAAGTTTTACGTGGCTTAGGGCTTTCAGAGATAGAACCTGTCTAACCTACGAACATGAACCACAACGAGGATAACTAAGTTATTAGCAACTCGTTGTAAATCAGATATTGACTATAGTAGGAGAGACAGACACCACTTATGCAAAACAAGTTGCATGTCAGTCGTGGAACCGGTCTCATGTACGATGACATGTAAGGTTGGTCTGGGCCGCTTCATCCCACTATGCCACCAATATCCAAAGTACATAGAAGATGCAATAACAAGATCATCATCACCCACATATAAACATATGTGTACTACCCGTGCAAAGCACCTACGCATAGATCAGGCTCTGATACCACTGTTGGGTCCGCAGCATAGAAAACAAAAAATTTCCTACGGTGTGAACTACACGCCAAGATCTATCTACTAGGTACAAAGTAAACGGGTGGACATACATCCATAGAGAACTTACCCTCGAAGACAACGAGCTTTGTTAACGAGTAGGAACTCGTGGTTGATGTAGTCGTACACTTGCCGATCTCAAGATCGTGAGGAAGTCCGAGCGCCGCAACTCAGCAGCGCATCCGCACTCGCACACACGTTCAAGCCACCGGACAACCTCCACCTCCTTGCTCCAGCGATCCAGCGGAAGCAGCAACTCCTTCCAAATGAAATGCCACCGGGAACATGTATCTCGCTAATCCTAGACCATGGGGGAATAATTCTAGAGGGGGAGAGAGATCCTTCACAAGGAGGTGTGAGGATGAAGGAGGGAATGGGTGGCCTTTTATAGGAGGAGGGGTGCCCCTCCTCTCCATGGCGACATGGGGGTGACCCCTCACCTCCCCCATTCATGTGGTGGTAACTCCTCCACATTAAAATGCCTCTTCACATTCCCTTTTAAAGTCTCCAATTTATATGCATTAAGTTTCTCCAAATTTAATGCTCTCTCATTTAATAAAACTCTTTTATTAAATTTATTCAGAATTTTTTTAATTACTTTAATTAACAAACATTCACATATAGCCCCTTGCAATATTTCAATATCACATGCAGAACCATACGCAATTTCACCCGAAACAATTTCCGGTTTCTATTGAAACAATTCCCGCGCTTTGCAATTCTTTCGTCTAAAACATATGTGCTCCAAAATGGTGTCCGGTAACTCTTAAGTGTGTCACCCTACGGTTCGCGAATAATGCAGACATGATCGAGACCCTTCTCCGATCAATAATCAGCAGCGGGACCTGGAGATCCGTACTGACTCCTACACATTCAACGATGACTCCTGTGATCGTGAGAACCTTTAACGCTTGTAACTAAATCCCTTTGTCTCTCGATATATTACATGTCCAAGATTCGATCGGTATCTCCATACCTAGTTTGATCTCAATCGACATGCACTCTTTCTCGCTCCGTGATATAACATTCTAGTGATCACATCACTTGCTTGCAAGCTATCCTAATGTGATATCACCGAGAGGGCCCAGAGTATATCTATCCGTCATCTGGATTGACAAATTCCTTTCTTGATCCATGAGCCTCAACATAACACCTTCGTAGCACTAAACCCATCTTTATAGTCACCCTGTTACGGTGTGACGTTTGATGTTATCAAGATACTCTTCCGGTGTTAGCAATTAACATGATCTCATGGTCTAAGGATAAAGATTACTTCGTATGATGTTATAGCAATATAAACACAATGACTTGATCGTAATGCTATACTTCGGATGAATGTTCATCACATCATTCCACCAATGGTGTGACCTTGTTATTAACAACATCCAATGTCCATGATCAGGAAACCTTGATCATCTTGTTAATCAACAAGCTAGTCTATAAGAGAGGCATGACTAGGAACCCTTTTTGTTTATTAAACACACATGTATTGATGTTTCCTATCAATACAATTATAGCATGTAAAATAAACATCTATCATATACAAGGAATACATAATAACAACTTTATTATTTCCTCTTAGGGCATATTTCCTTCAGTATGTTCCACTAGATGCTTAATAGCCTCAAAAATATCCCAACATGAGCATACCTTCAAAATAATCCATAAGGAAGCTTGACAAGGGATTTCACTCACAAAGCATTCAAAGGTGGTCATGTGGCTCTCATATACCAATAATGTGAAAACAACATGGTGCATATATGGGAACATGTGGAATTGTAAGTGGACCCATCCCAACCCACATGAGCTAGAGGTAAACCCAAATAAAATGCAACGCTCACATTTAGTTGGATGGTGGAATTATGGGGTGGTGACAAAGAAATGTGGTGGAGTTGAAAAAGATATGCCCCCAACTCAATTTGGGCATTAACAATATATCAAGAACCAACTACAATGTATCAAGAGGAAAATACAATTAATAAATGCATATGAGAGAAGAACCAAATGAAAAGGGTTTTATATGATGCTCAAATGCAAGGTGGAATGATGACATGAGCATGATATAATTATGGTGCAACAATTATATGTAGGAAGTAGCATTTTATTATTAGACCATGTAGCATTACAGATGTTAGACAGATGGGATGCTACAACTCTCCCCCACTAAACAGGAATCTCGCCCCGAGATTCTAGGAAGAAGAAGAAGACACGAAGAGGGTAGGATACTTGGCACAGAGCTCGTCCTCGCGTTCCCAAGTGGCTTCATCAACGGAATGGTGCGACCACTGCACCTTGCAGAACTTGATGGACATGTTGCGAGTCCTTCTTTCTGCGACTTCTAGGATTTTTATGGGGTGTTCTTGATAAGACAGATCTTCTTGGAGATTGATGAGTTCCTGGTCCATGGTCCTGCCGGGATCCTTGAAGCACTTCTTGAGTTGAGAGATATGGAAAACATCATGGACCTTGAGTTTTTCAGGGAGCTCGAGAGCATAAGCGACTTCTCCTCTTCTTCCATGAACTTTGAAAGGACCGATGTATCTAGGAGCCAGCTTTCCTTTGATACCAAACCGGTGCGTGCCCCTCATGGGAGTGACACGAAGGTAAACGAGATCACCAGGGACATACTCCATGTCCGTGTGCTTTCTGTCATAGTTGCTCTTCTGGCGACTTTGAGCAACCTTCAGGTTTTCAAGAATGATGTGAACCTTCTCCTCCGCTTGAGTTACAATGTTGGGGCCAAACAATGTTCTTTCACCTGCTCCCGACCAACCAATCGGGGTTCTGCATTTGCGTCCATAGAGAACCTCAAATGGTGCCATCTTTAGACTTTTCTGGAAGCTGTTGTTGTAAGAGAATTCAGCATAAGGAAGGCATTCTTCCCACTTCATGCCGAAAGAGATGACGCAAGCACGAAGCATATCTTCTAGAATATGATTGATCCTTTCAACTTGTCCTTGCGACTGAGGGTGGTAAGCTCTGTTGAAGTTCAACTTTGTTCCCAAAGCATTTTGGAAACTTCCCCAGAACTTGGAAGTGAAGATGCTTCCACGGTCTGAGCTGATCTCAAGAGGAACCCCATACAGAGAGACAATTCTGTTGATATAGAGCTCAGCCAACTGAATTGCAGAAATTGTTTCCTTGACGGGAAAGAAGTGAGCCACTTTAGAAAGCCTGTCGATAACAACAAAGAATGCATTGTTGCCCTTCTGCGACCTTGGAAAGCCAGTTATGAAGTCCATCTCTACTTTCTCCCATTTCCATTCCGGAGGCTTCAATGGCTGTAGAAGACCGGAAGGTTTCTGATGGACAGCTTTAACTCTGCGGCAGACATCACACTCCGAGACATACTTGGCACAATATCGTTTCAACCCAGGCCACCAATACTGTGTTTTCAAGTCCATGTACATTTTAGTGCTGCCAGGGTCGATAGAAAGAACAGAATCATGCGCCTCCTTGAGAATTTGCTCTCTTAAACCCGGGTAGTTCGGAACAAACATCCAGTGTTCAAAGAAAAGAGCGCCTTGGTCGTCAACATGGAAGGACTCATACTTCGGAAGCTGAATGTTGGAGATGATCTTTTTAGTGTAAGGATCACCAAGTTGAATGGAGCGAACTTTTTCTTCCAAGAGAGGGGTTGCCAGAAGGTTCAGAAGATACCCTTGATCCATAATTTCAAGGTTGAGCTGGCGGAATTCCTCGCACAAGAGAGGCTATTGTTCTTCCACCATGAGGTTATTGACATAAGCTTTTCGGCTGAGAGCATCGACCATGACATTAGCTTTGTCCGGAGTGTAGTTGATGGTCAAATCGAAATCATTAATTTCTTCAATTCACCTCCGCTGACGAAGGTTGAGATCAGGTTGTGTGAAGATATACTTCAGACTCTTGTGATCAGAAAAGATCTCACAACGGTTGCCAAGCAAGTAGTGCCTCCATACTTTCAAAGCAAAGACAACTGCTGCGAGTTCGAGGTCATGTGTAGGATATTTGATCTCATGCGTCTTCAACTGTCGAGAGGCATAAGTAACAACTTGTTTTTCTTGCATAAGGACCACTCCCAATCCTTGCAAGGAGGCGTCACAGAATATCTGGAAAGGCTTGGATGTGTCTGGAGGAATCAAGACTGGTGTGGAAGTGAGCTTCTCTTTGAGTGTTTCAAAGCTTGCTTGACATGCAGGAGACCAAAGGTATTTCTTGCCTTTCTTGAGGAGATCGGTAAGAGGCTTCGCAATCTTCGAGAAGTTCTGAACGGTTTAAGCGGCAAGAATTAGCCAACCCAAGGAAACTCCGGACTTCTTTGACATTTTTGGGTGGAAGCCAGTCAACAATTGCCCGAACAGTTTCTGGGTTGATGGCAATGCCCTTGGCAGAGATGACGTGACCAAGGTAGGTGACTTCAGGCAGCCAGAACTCACACTTGGAGAACTTTGCATACATGCGGTTCTCACGAAGCTTGTTTAGGACACACCAAAGGTGTTCTTCATGTTCCTCCTTTGACTTAGAATAGACTAGGATGTCATCCAGATAGACCACAACGAACTTATCAAGATACTCCATGAAAACTGAGTTCATAAGCCTCGAGAAGGTGGCAGGTGCATTGGTGAGACCGAAAGACATGACCGTGTACTCATACAGGCCATAGCGGGTGGTGAAAGCTGTTTTGGGAACATCTTCTTTGCGAATCTTGATTTGATGATATCCACTTCTCAAGTCAAGCTTAGAGAAAACCATAGCTCCAGCTAGCTGATCGAAGAGATCATTAATCCGCGGAAGGGGATATTTATTCTTGATGGTTTTAGCATTGAGAGCCCGATAGTCAACACAAAGTCTATTAGTCTTGTCTCGCTTCTTCACAAAGATGGTTGGGCTACCCCAAGAAGAAGTACTGTGCTGAATGAAACCCAACTTCTCTTGTTCATCAAGCTGACGTTTGAGTTCAGCCAATTCTGCAGGACCCATTTTATAAGGCCGCTTGGAGATAGGGGCGGTTCCAGGTTCAAGTTCAATCACAAACTCGACCTCTCGATCAGAAGGCATACCTGTCAACTCTTCAGGAAAAACATCTGGGAACTCACGGACCACCGAAACACTCTGAATAGCGTCTATAGCATCATCATTCAGAGACGCCAAAGAGAAAAGCTGAATTGCAAGGAGTCAGACTTGGCGAATAGACTATATGACCTTCAGGAATTTTCAGAGAAACCGAGCATTCGGCACAATCAATCACAGCTGCATTTGCTGTTAACCAATCCATGCCCAAGATAACATCAATGTCAGAATTGCCCAGAATAATTAAGGAAGCCGGGAACGAAGAACCACCAATCTCAATTTGATTGCCATGGCTAATTTTGGAAGATGCCATTGTTGCTCCAGGAGAAAGGACCATTAACCGTTTAGGGAGAGGATCCATAGATAACCCATTCTCATCAGTAAAACTTGTAGAGACAAAAGAATGCGATGCACCAGAATCAAACAAAACTCATGCAGGAACTGAGTTAACAGGAAGCATACCCATCACAACTCCAGGTGCATGCTCGGCTTGAGCGACGTTGACACAGTTGGCATGAGCAACAGTAGACCCGGGCTTGGTGTTGATGTTAAGAGCCCGCGGTGGAGGTGCACGAACCATAGAAGAACTTGCCGTAGGTCTTGGAGCTGGTGGGGGAAGAGCTTTGTTGTTCATGGGACAACTCCAGTGCTGATGCCCAGTGTTCCCACAGGTGTAACAGGCACCAGGTGGACGTGGAGCAGCGTAGCCAAGGACTCCGCCAGGCGCTCCAGGGTAGTTGTGGTTGTAGCCCCTAGGAGCCGTGGTGAAGGAGTTTGGTGGCCTTGCCGCGTAGCTTGACGGTCTTGGTGGAGCCGGGAGCGACGGTGCCGTATTAGGGACCCACACGCGGCGCTTAGAAGGAGCTGTCATAGCTGAAGAGCTTGCTGCGTCATGGCTGTGTTTCTTGGACTCCTCAAACACTTGCCTACTTGCTTCCTCCTGTAGAGCTGTATGTTGGAGTTCTAGAAAAGACCCTGGCCTTGCATGAGTGATTGCATATTTGATAGATGCATTGAGCCCTTGCCTGAACCTTCTTCTTGTCATCAGAGATCTCATCGCCACCATACCGAGAAAGATTCATGAAGTTTCTGATATAGGTATTGACATTGTCATTGCCTTGCTTGAGGTTGAGAAACACTTCTTTCATCCTTTCCATGACAATTTCTGACAGATATTGCTCTTTGAAAGCCCCAGTGAACTGCTCCCAAGTAGGCTGAAAACCAGAGTGGTTTGCCTTGAGGTAATTCTCCCACCACAGAGTTGCATCTCCCTTCAGAAGGTGAGTGTCACATTTTACCCATTCTTGCTCAGGAACATCAGCAGTCATCAGCAACCTTGACATCTCATGCAGCCAATCATCAGCATTGAGTGGCTGATCAGACACCTCAAAGTGGCGCGGGTTGAACTTTAGAAAACTTTTGATGTCTCTTCGCTTGGGAGGTGGAGGTAGAGGCACAAACTCATTCCTCCTGACAGTTTCTTCAAAACGCTGCTGGTTCTGCTGCATTGCTCCCAAGGCATTAGCAATACTTGCCAACGCAGCCCCCAGTTCAGGTGGTATGTCCTGCTCAGAATGGCGTGGTGGTGCCATCCTGTGATTGATATAAAACTCAAGTCAGTACCATAATGGAGAATAATAATAATCCAAAATAGTACCAGAATGGAATTAACCAAGATTTAAAGGATACAATTTACTAAGATGATATTAAAATATCAACAAAGTTCAAAGCACCTAGAAGATATTAAGCATATCGCACACGACTGAACAAGGAGTGTGGTACACAAAACTAACAAAGAAAAATTTTCCGCAAGTTTCGGCATTAAAATACCACTATATGCGCAAAACCACTTAACGAATCAAGATTAGTAACTCTACCAATTCAATATACAAGAGCGAATGATAAAAGTAGTGGTATGGTCGCGACTCCATCCCGCACTCAAATCATTACTCCGCACATGAACAAGTAAAATACATATCCCAACTCCCATTCTCTTAAGATGAACCTAAAGATTAACAACTACGGAAACAAACACCCCAAACAAGATAGCGTCGGATAACAAAGAGTAAGACAGATCGCGTCGGTTTACAATGAATCGGATAGATCGCATCGGTTTACAAAAGCCTGTCGGTATGGAATGTACCCACAATTGATAACCAAAAGGCAGATAGCGACAACAAGTTGGATGCAACAGATAGACAAGGAATTCACACACACACACACACACTCACACAACCTATGGTACTACGGAACCCAGAACACGTGAATCCTAGTTTGAATCTTAGAAGAGGATTGAAAACGTTACACTTCCTTACCAGAAAAGGGTGGATGGGTGGGTAAGAAGAAAAATGGAAGCAGTCCTACTCTCACGTTTTGTTTTTCCCTAGTATACATAACTACCAAAATATTTGCTAGACTGACAACGACCATTTGGCTGAGACCCTGAAGGGCGGAATGGCTCTGATACCAATTGTAACAACCTCGGACCCTATGCTCTAAGTTCAAGCCTGGATGATCCAGAAGTGGTTAAAATAGTACAGCGGGGGCCCAGGGGCCACCCACGTGTAGACCCGTCGGCCGTCCTAACCACTTCCAAGACATCGGGACAAGAGCGAGCGTGAGGCAACAAAGTGAAGAGATCAAATACATACACAAGTGAGTATGTATGCAGGCTACCTTACAATAGTTCTCAGAGCCATACCATCTAAAAGAAATAGAAATATTGTAACGCCATACGACAAGATCCAAATATCCTAGATAGAGATAATAGTTTAGGATAGCTCCTCATACATCAAACATCAGAGTATCAAGCAGAAGCGGGAACAAGATCCGAGTACGGACAAGAATCAAATCGGCATAAGATGCCACATAAATAAACACATCCCGCCCACAGATCTCACGGATCCCCATCCCCGGAATCTCTACACCGAGTGATCGTTGCCAACATCATCTGTCTCCTCCACCTAGTATCCATCTTGCGAATACACCTGTTCATCTGAATCAAACAATTTATCGTGTGAGACCCTAGGGGTACTCAGCAAGTCTTTATGCCTCTAAAGGGGACATATACCTGGGGTGACGCAATTGCAGCAAAAGATAATAACTAACAAGTCTATAGATACTCGCTAACCATCCGCCTAACCAAAGATAAACGGATGTCCGTTAATTAGTAACAACAGTTATAACAGTATAAAGTAACATATCCATCCTCCTTCTCGCTTACCAACGAGAAAGCGGACGAACAACCCATCCGTTGGCAGTTTGATTAACCATGCCATGAGTATTGCACTATTTACTAGTCAGGGATTTAGTCAAATTAAAAGCGGTACTTTAGTTATACTTGTCTATGATCGAGAAACTGTGCTCCAAGTCGTCCATAACTACGGATACGGCTTTCAGAAAGATTTACCCTGCAGGGGTGCACAAATAGCAACACACACTCGATCAACCTCGGAAAAACCAAATTAAAACCCAACGAGGCATTCACGACAAAGCGATCACAGGATTCAGAAATATTTCAGGGGGCCACCCCATTAAGCTACCCGCAACGAAGTTGGCCGGCTCCGAGACGGACCCAAGGTTTGCGCCAATGGCTGTAAACGACTGGGAACCCGAAAGTGTGACTGGGCTTGTCGATACCGCGAAAACACTCCGCAATCCTAAACAGTACAGGTGCTCCTCGCACAATCTTAAATAAAACAGTAAAGCATGGCATAAGTACAGGATAGTAACAAAGCCCCAAACTACTTTGTGGCCCCAAGAAATAGAAATGAATCAAGCTCTGGCTCAGGGGGGTCCACGGCCTCTCGGATGTGGATAGTGCGAATAGTCAAGGAACAGGAATCAAGTACTCGGGGTCCTACGGTAGCATGAAAAACCAAATAACAGATATTGCTCACCGGTGCCTCTTTCATTAGTTATCCCATTACTACTTCGGTTAAGTTGTTTAGGTACCTCGTTATCCATCAGACACTCACATACCCTACACATGCTGTTCTACGACTCGCATGGCTCAAACAACTCCTGTAGTAATGGCTCATGGGATGGAGGAACAAGCTTCGGTGGGGTTTAAAAGTAAATGCTATGCAGTACTTGGGATTCAATTTTAATGCAAACGCGACTCAATGATGCAAGAATAAGATAGAGGCAATAGGTACTATATGTATGCAAGCATGTGGTAGTGCTTGCCTGGCAGCTCAGTTGAAGCGAGAGACGGATCTGGGTAGTACTCCTGGGATTCCTGATATTTCTCCTGCTCGACGTCTATTCGAAGAAGAACCAAACAAACAAGGGCCAACATAAATAAAGTGCACAAGCATATGAATAAAATGCGACAAGCAAACAAGCATGCCATGATGAGTGATGCACAATTTACATGGCAATAATGTAGCATGGCATGGGTGAGGTGTGGGGTACAAGAATAAAGCATTTTATTAAGTTTTAGTCATGTTTTGCTCCCATAACACTTGCTGTCCACTTAATATTTATATGATGCATTCTGCAATTCAGAACATGGAATACATAGTTAGAACGGGCTCGTCGCGCTGATTGATTTAGACATATTATTTGTCAAAATTGGAGTTGTAGATTTAAAGTTATTAATTAATTGAGAAATGGCATTTTTATTGCATTTAAACAATTTCGAAAATTCAAAGTGGTCAAACATTATTTTGAACAGCATATTTGAATTCCTCACATTTTTCTGATTCAAAAACATATATTATTTGTCAAATTTGGAATTTACCAATTAAAAGTTATTAATCTCTGGATTTAAAATCATATTAAACATTTTCTGAAAATTGTTTTATTTAAAAAGATAAATTCGGAGGGTTTTTGCACACAGCAACAGCCAGCCACAGTCGCTGATGGGTGGGACCGAGCTGAGCTGGCGGAAAACAGCACGCCACAGACTTTTCTCACCGCGGGTGAAGTGAGCCACGGTGACAGACAGGCGGGTCCAGCGGTGAAACGGACCCACGCGACAGCGGGCGAGAGGGGGCTTGCCACACATCACATCGGGGGAGCGCGGGTTGAGAGGTTAGGAAACTCAGGTGCCTTTTTGTAAAACAGCCTCAGCCGATGGCAGGTGGGGCCTGGGGGAGCGCGGGTTGAGCCGGTAAAAAGGTGGGAGGGATTGGCAAAGTACCCATGCATCGCTTTTTCTTCCATGTGCTTTAAACCGACGGAAGCAACCTTGTGGCCGAGGATTCGATCTCGCGACCGATCGCGCGCGCGCAGGCGGCTGGCTTGGGTTGATGTTAGGGTAAAGCTGCGCGGAGAGGTAAATCTAGCGCGGCGCGCAGCAGGCAGATGCACATGCTCGTGCGTGCACGGAGAGCGTTTGGCACGTGGTCCGGCGAGGCCAGGAAACGACGGCGAGAGGGGTGGTGTCTGGGAGGTGCGGTGGCTCACCGTAGGGCGGTCGGTGGAGGTGGTTCGGGCTGGGGAGCAGCCGATCGCCGACGATGCAGACGGCCCGCGGCTAGGGTTTCGCGTCGGGCTCGGCGGGGTGCAGCGATACGGGCGTCTCCTCCTCCTCACTACGTGCACAGGGACGATCCAGGGGCCTTCTTGGTCTTCCTCGACAGCTCGATCTCCATGCCCTCCTCCTTCGATCTAGAGGTGGTAGCCAGAGCTAAGGGGTGGCCGGTGATGGAGAAAAAGTGGCAGGGGAGGGGAGAAGGGAGGAAGCTGCGGCGCAGCTGCCTGGGGAGATGGGGACGGTGCTGCGACAGAGAGAAGGGTAGATAAAGTAGAGGGGGAGAGGGGGGCCGTGGGGGAGGCTCGATGGAAAGGTGCACCACCTTTTCCTCCCTCACGCTCACGTGCTTGCTAGGTTCGGCCTGGGGGTGGTGTGCTGCAGCTGGGCAGGTAGGCACGGGTGGGGCCAGCTGGTCAGCGAGAGAGAGAGAGAGAGAGGGGAGGCTCGGTGTGGCATGGAGGCTCGGTCTAGGGTTAGGTTAGGGGGTGGTGGATCGGCTAGCTAGAGAGAAGGGTGGTGGGGTAGATGGTTAGGTTAGAGAGGGGTGGTAAGGTGTGCCTTAGCCGAAGCTTGGGAAGGAGGGGAGAGGTAGGGGTAGGGTGGTTAGGGATTTAGGGTTTTACATGATCCCACAAGGTCATGCATGAGGTAAGGAGATGGGGTGAGGGTGAGTGGGTGTTTGTTGGACACATGGTGATGGTAGAAGAGAGAGAGAGAGAGAGAGAGAGAGAGAGAGAGAGAGAGAGAAATGTTTAGGGTGAAAGATTTTGGTGAAGGGAGGAACATATGCCCCATGTACCATTGCATGTAACATATGCCTACAAAACAAAGAGAGGAAACCTCTAGGATGGTGGAGAGAATCAAATCTAAACAAACTAGACTTGATTTCAAAAGAGCCATGCTTCACTCCAAAAATCAAAGAAAAACCAAATAAAAGAGGGTGGTGGTGATTTTGCATGGCCCATGCATGAGTAGTAAAAGCCATGTTTATACTTGCGAAAACAATAGTAAATTCCCATGGCATTTATTCACATGCATTCCCACAAATATGGGTCTAAGGCCAAGCCCAAAAGAATTAAGGTGGATGTTCCATGTGGAGTAGATGGAGGATGCTCATATTTGAATATAATTTGAACTTGCTAGTGTGTATGTTCCACTAGATGCTTAATAGCCTCAAAAATATCCCAACATGAGCATACCTTCAAAATAATCTATAAGGAAGCTTGACAAGGGATTTCACTCACAAAGCATGCAAAGGTGGCCATGTGGCTCTCATATACCAATAATGTGAAAACAACATGGTGCATATATGGGAACATGTGGAATTGTAAGTGGACCCATCCCAACCCACATGAGCTAGAGGTAAACCCAAATAAAATGCAACACTCACATTTAGTTGGATGGTGGAATTATGGGGTGGTGACAAAGAAAGGTGGTGGAGTTGAAAAAGATATGCCCCCAACTCAATTTGGGCATTAACAATATATCAAGAACCAACTACAATGTATCAAGAGGCAAATACAATTAATAAATGCATATGAGAGAAGAACCAAATGAAAAGGGTTTTATATGATGCTCAAATGCAAGGTGGCATGATGACATGAGCATGATATAATTATGGTGCAACAATTATATGTAGGAAGTAGCATTTTATTATTATACCATGTAGCATTACAGATGTTAGACAGATGGGATGCTACAGCTAGCCTAAGCCATGCCTAATCATGGTGGAAACTTGCAGCATCACCATAATGAGCACTCTATGAAGCATCCTCAATAAAAACCTATGCAAATAGCAAATAAAAAGATCGCTGAGATGCTCATTTTCTGCTTGCCTTGTCATTTTGATTATGGGAAAGCTCCCGTATCATGTGCAAGGGGTACCCTGTTGGCGGTTCTTAATGATACACATATACTTACAATGACAAGAGCTTACTCATGACTGAAGTTGAGTAGCATGAGGATCTGTCTTCGTAAGTAAGGGGCATGAGATTTCGGTTTATAACTTGTCAAGCATATCCTCTTAGTTGTGTCACTTTAACCTTAATCACTTCAAGATGCTTATGATAGGAGCAATGAGAGCTGAAAGCTATAAGTACCATAATTTTTGGAAGCTCTTTATGAGACTTGAATCCCTACTTCCTTTTACAAAAGGCCTTTCTTCCACCATTATATTGAGTCTCCACCTTCTATCTTTATGCACTTACTTTGAGAGCATAGTGGCCATTATTAGTTCTATGTGCATTGTCCCAAGACTAGTTGATTGATGCATAACTTGTTATTGCTTGTTTGAAACTATTGTATCTAGTCACTCTTATGAACTTTGAAGGTGTCCTATGCATTTATACTTGCTACTCTATTGAGGGACAAGCTGAATACTATTATGCTATGTTTTCTTTATGTGAAACAAACAAACGTCTTGCAAAGCATTGTTATTCATGAATCTTTTCTTTGTGCCTTTTCATGGTGCATCATAGTTTCTTTGCCTATTGCTAGAACTTTATCTTTCATGTTATGATTGAAGTACTATGATCTCAGCTTCGAATGTTTTGCAAATAATTTGATCAAGTCTTTGATGGTGCATGTCACCTCAAAAATTATTTCTTTTTATCACTTACCTACTCGAGGACGAGCAGGAGTTAAGCTTGGGGATGTTGATACATTGCAAATGTATCTATAATTTTTGATGTGCCATGCTTGGTTTTATCCACTTTCTTGTGTTTTGTTCCAACTTTGGAGTACTTTTCATATGATTTCTTGGACTAACCTATTAACAAGAGCCACAGTGCCAGCTACCTGTTTTTTGCTGTTTTTGGTTCCAGAAAAGTCAGAAAATGAATATTCTCGGAATTGGACGGGACAAAAGCCAAAGTGCCTATTTTTCCGGAAGGGATCAAGTGCCAGAATACGAGACGGAGAAGGGCCAGGGGCCACCACCACTGGCTGCTGCCAGGCCAGGTGGTATGGTGGCTCCCGGCACCCCCTCGGCCTCTTCTTCCGCCTATAAGTTGCCCTCGGGACGAAAACTGTAAGTACCCGATCAAAAATCCACGAAAGAGTCTATAGCCGCCGTCATCTCCATCCCTAGATCGGGAGGGATCTGAATCTCTTCCCGACACTCACCGAGAGGGAATTCACCGAGGCCTTCTTCATCACCATGCAAGCCTCCGGTGTGATGCGTGAGTAGTTCATCCTTGGACTACGGATCCATGTAGTAGCTAGATGGCTGGTTTCTCCTCCTTTATGCTTTCATGTTTAGATCTTGTGAGCTCCGTTCATGATCAAGATCATCTATTTGTAAATCATACATATTGTGTTTGCGGGGATCCGATGGATATTGAGATGCTATTTCAGATTGATTATTGATTCTATCATGTCTTTGTTATTTGAGATCTTGCATGCTTTCCGTTGTTAGTAGCTATCTTGGCCAAGTAGATGCTAGCAACTCCAAGAGTTAGTATTTATGCTCGATAGTGGGTTCATGCCTCCGTAACTGGGAAGTGACAGAAATCTCTAAGGTACTAGATGTGTTGTTGCTACTAGGAGAAAACAACGATCCTTTGTTCATAGAACAATTGTATTGTTTACCTTACACGCAGTTCAGAAGCAATAACTGCTGCTTGCAACTTAATACTGGAGGGGGTTCGGATGATAACCTGAAGGTGGATTATTAGTCATAGATGAAGTTGGATGGCGGTCTATGTATTATGTTGTAATGCCCAATCAAGTCTCAAAAGAGTTAAGATGATTAGTATATGCATGTATTGCTTTCTCGGTGTTTGTCAATTGCCCCGCTGTAATTTGTTCACCCAGCATGTTATCTATCTTAAGGAGAGCCACCTCTAGTGAACTATGGATCCCGGTCCTTGTCTTTTACATACAATCTACAATCTTTTACTGCTTTGTGTTTACTTTTTGCAAACTTTTACTTATTTCCATTCGATACGTTTAATCCTTTGTTTTCCGCAAAACACGGTGAGATTGACAACCTCATCGCAAGTTGGGGACAAAGTTCTGTGGTTGTGTTGTGCAGGTCTCCACGTTGCCACTAGCACCGGTAGTGCGCTCTGCCAAAGCTCACCTAGTAACACCTTTGGGGTGTTTCCTTGCTTCTACTGGTTCGATTAAACCTTGGTTTCATAACTGAGGGAAAACTTACTGTTGTGCTCCTCGTACCTTCCTCTTGGGGTTCCCAACGAGCTCTACGTTGAAAGTCGAGCGCATCATATCCCGCATCAAAGCCCTCCCGCATTGAATATATACGGGACGAATGGGTCTCAATGCAGGATACTCAATTTGTTTTTGCATTATTCGGCCTTTTACGATATCTGAAAAGACCATTTTTGGGCTCGGTACCGCATATCGGTGCAAAAATTTGCGTGCCAGCCGATATGCGGTATCTGCTAGAGATGCTCTAACTTCACACCTTGTGTTCATTCGATCAATAACTAGTTTGTGTTGGTCCTTGCACATGTTGTAACATATTAAGTGATACTAGCTGAATGCTCATGTGTTGCAATGGAATTTGAAAAATAGGCAAATATACATAGGACCAGCGAGCGGCGGAGTGGATGACCTGGGGGGAGGCGCTGGCCTACTGGCCTCCTCCATGGCCCAGGAGGGGTCGGGGAGCAAGGCGACCTAGACGTCGGCCGAGGTCGTCCTTATGGCTCCGGACAAGTCCAAGCTGGGAGATATTTCGCCCGTGACTGCCCAGGCGGGGCATCAGGCCGACATGGGCGGCCTGTCTCTAGAGGGGCTGGGGGCGCCTCAGTCTCTGCAGCTCTCTAACATCGTCACTGAAGCCGGCAGGGCAGCACACCGAATTCTACCAAAACTTTTGGGATGTTTTCAAGTTGGATCTGATGGATTTGTTTGGGGTTCTTCATGCTGGTCATTTCAACTTAATTTTGCAACATTATTTTATTATCTAAGGTTAATGATACAGAATGAATTCAATAGTCTCGTTATATCTGCCTTCTTAACGTTAGTTTTAAGATATTCACAAAAGTTGCCACGATTAGACTAAATTTAGTGGCTAACCACATTGCTAGACGGTCTCAAGCAGCTTTCATGCAAGGACGAAGCATCTTGGACAGTGCATGAACTCCACTCAAAAAATATAAATGAATTATTGTTCAAAATTGACTTTAAGAAGGCTTATGATAAAGTTAAGTGGTCTTTCCTTCAGCAGACACTCCGTCTTAAAGGCTTTTCAGAAAAGTGGTAGGCTTTAATACAATCTTTTGTGTCTGTAGGTAGTGTTGCTATTAATGTCAATGATAATATTGGTAAATACTTTTAGACAAAGAAATAATTGTGATAAGGTGATCCACTATCGTCGATACTATTTAATATAATGGCTGATATGCTGGCAATCCTTATCGAAAAGGCTAAGGATGATGGCTAGATTGAAGGACTAGTGCCTCATCTAGTTGATAGTGGACTTTCTATTCTTTAATATGCTGATGATATAATTCTATTTATGGAACATAATTTGGAGAAAGCAAAGAATCTGAAAATAATAATATCAGTCTTTGAACAACTCTCTAGTTTGAAGATTAATATTCATAAGAGTGATTTGTATTGCTTTGGTGAGGCACAAAATGAGGCTCATATTTATGCTGAGTTATTCGGCTATGTACAAGGACATTTTTCAATCAACTATTTGGAAATTCTGTTTTATTATCAATGTCTCACGATTGCTGAATGGAAACTCGTTGAGAAAAGATTACAAAAACGGCTTAGTAGTTGGAAAAGTAAATTATTATCCCTAGGAGAAAGACCGGTACTCACAAACTTAATACTTCTTATCAATATGGTGAAAACGGAACGGATACGATCGAATAGTAGTGGGACCGCATTCGTATACATATTTTTTTCGGATACAGAGTCAGAGCTGATAGTATGCGGATACGGATATGGAATCGGAGCATGCCGGTTACAAATACAGATTGAATACGGGGCGGATAAGGTTCGGTTGTGGATGAACATTTTATCGGATGACGATTGAACATAGGTCCAACAAATCATATAATTGCAATAGTTAATGCTCGATTCAACAAAATGGACCTGACATGTGGGTACCACTAGTCAGAAACGGTGTCAATTCACTCTTAATTGGGTTTAGTGCGAATTGCAAAAAATCTACTGAAAAGTGGTCACATTTTGTGATTTGTTTTAAAGTGGTGGTTAACCGAACTTTCTGTAGATATGTGGTGGTTTTATGCTATTAAGAGCATCTCCAGCAGCGGCGCTAAAAATTGCGCGCGCCCAATAAACCGCTTGTTTAGCGCGCGGAGCCTTGTTTTCGGTGCTCCAAAGCCGATCGCAAACTAGCTGCTGTAAATTTTTTTTCCAGCGCAAGATATGCGCTTATCGCCAGCCACATCTGGGCTCTGGTTCAAGGCCAAACGCACACTCGCGCGCAGAGCTGAAATTTCCCCCCGCGCCCGCGCTTCCTCTCTCCCCATTCCCAAATCCCGCCGGCGCCGACAGCTCCCGGCGCCGAGGCTGGCCACAGCTTCCCCGCCACAAGCTTCCCCGCTTCGCCATGGCCAACAAGCTTCCTCTTGCCGTCCCAAGGTATGTAGTGTCCTCAATTGCCATACCTTCTCATTTTAGAATATTATTTAGACGTAGCCGCCCTATGTAGATGGTGCGCCGCCGGTCGAAGAAAGAGTCCGATGATGAATGGGATGCGGAAGAAGAGGAAGATCTCGCTATCATTTTGGCCGTTCGCGCTAGGATGAAGCGCCCGGAGCATGGTGGTTCCGTGATTGGTCGAGAGAGATTGTGGAGGGAGAGGTTGGAAGGCCATGCCAAATTGATGAGAAGCATGATGATGTCCAAAAGGATGTCATGGCGGAGTGGTGGGTTTGGAATTGAGGAAATTGATGTTCTCCTATGATTGTTGTATGTTCTTTGAGATACATTTGTTGTATGATTGTTGTATGTGTTGTTGTTGTTGTATCGGTACTTTGAACTATTCATTTATTTTGATGTTGTATAAATATTTGAACTATTTATTCTTGATTTATTTTGGTGGATTTGATCTTTGTTTTGTCATTTGTATGTGATTTTGTTGTTCTTGCGCGCGCTGTGAAAATTTACGGCGCCTGTCATTTCGCTTTTTTTTGCCGCGCGCGCTATAACCTGTCTTTAGCCTTCTGTCTTTTGACAACCAGAATTGCGCATGACAAATATGATACAGCGCGCGCCAAACGACTTATACAGCACCAATTTTTAGCGCCGCTGCTAGAGATGCTCTAACCTATCCGCTTACCTCCGTAGAAATACAACCTGTTGAACCGTCTTTTCTCGTTCAAAGAAAACATTTATATGATGAGTTGTATGGGCTAAACGGGCCGCACCCGAATTGTAGGACTGGGCCTCTTCCAGCACCGACTAATCGATCCGATGGTTCGGTTAGGCAGCACAAAATACCAGACGAGAAACCCCTCCGCGGCCGTTCCCCTCTCTGTCTTCCGTCCCCAATTCCGCGCCGCCGGCGAGAGTTCCGCTCCCGCACGGCCGCGCCTATGCCCGTTTTTTCCACCTAGTGTTCCCCGCTCCGCGATCCGCGCCTGCACCCGGCGACGGTCGAAGTCCAGGTCGTGTTCCCTGCCCGGTCGCCGTCGACAGATCCGTCGTCTTCAAGCCCTAGTAAGGTTTCCTCCGACTTCCGACCCTGGAATTACCCCATTGCGAAATCTGCATGCCGGTGGTTCTGCAGATTTGTTTTTTATGGATTGATTAATGGAACTTGGAGGGCATTGATTATTTTCCAATTTCCATACACGATCTGCAGGAATTGTACCCTGCGCGGCGGCGCAGGCCACCGGCGTAGACGCCCGAGATGAGCAGCTACAGAGGGAGCGACGGGAAGCGCCTCCGGATGTCGCCGTCTGACGCGGAGGGTAGCCCCAAGCGGTCGAGGAACAGCCGCCGCCGGTCGCCCTCGGCCTACTCGCCGTCGCCGTCGTACTACCGGTCGCCCTCCCCGCTGCCATCGCCGTCGCCCTACCGCTCGCCCTCGCCCTCGCCATGCCGCTCGTGGTCACAAAGGCTGCCCAGCGGAGACGAGGAGGATGCCGACGACCGAAGCCGCAGCCGCGGTTCCGACGAGGTCGACAGGCACGGGCGGCCTCTCTGGAGGCCAAACGGGTACAAAGGGTCAGGGGAACAGGGCCACGGCGACGTGTTCAGCGTCCACATCGACGGTGATGACTATGACCGCCTTTTCACCTGCAAGTGCTGCCGCCGCATGCTCAGCTCGCCGGTCTTCGAGGTGAGGTTTATCATCTGTTCCCAGCTTCTGTTTATCGTCAGAGCAATTAACTCATGTGTTCTTTGATTGTGACATGCCTGCAGTGCCCCTTTGGACACCTCACCTGCTCGACGTGCGACGGTGAATCTGGGGACAACCGGTGCAGCAGCTGCGGTGCCTCCAATGGCTATGGGCGTAACCGCGCTGTCTCAGAGTTCCTTGGTCGCATTTGTTTCAACTGCCGCAACAAAGATCACGGCTGCGGGGCCCTCCTTCCGCACTTTGAGATGCGTGAGCATGAGAATTCTTGCCGGTATGAGCCCTGCTTCTGCCCCATCCCTCGCTGCGGCTTTGCTGGCCAGTCCTATGCCCTCAAAGCTCACCTCGTCGCCCGCCACCAGTGGCGCACGGTGAACTTCCGCTATGGCGAGAGCTTCCACGCCCATGCCCTTGAGTCGACCATCATGCACAGTAAGGATGATGGCGAGATATTCTTCCTGGACAGCTTCCCCGAGGGCCGTGGCACTGCTCTGTCCATGATCTGCATCCGCCCCGAGAACGCCCGTGAGCAGGAGTTTGCCTACGAGCTGAAGACTGTGGCAGGGAACAGCCGCAGACGGCCCCGGCTGCAGATTGAGTCGACGGCGTGGAATACGTCGATGCGGCACGGGATGGGGGAAAAGGAGAAGGCGTTCCTGCTGGTCCCTAATGACCTGCCGTGCAGCGAGGATGGCTACGTGGAGGTGTGTATCCGTAAGGATGTCCCCGTAGGTTAGTTGAGCTAGATCGTTGTCGATACTATCTGGTTGTAGGGTTATTGCTAGTATATTCCAGTTCATTGTTGGGTGCTGAGGTAAATGTGAATCTCATGTGATTTAATGCTTGGTCTTTTCGTGGATATTCGGACGAGTACGATTGGAAAACCATGTACCCGCGCATTGCATGCTGCGTTAACTGTCAGCAATATATAGATATAATTATATGCTTAATTGAGTAGGAAGAGAAAAATTAAGATATGCTTTGGAGGCAATCAGCTTCCTTCTTTATCTGCCCTTGCACATGGTGTTCATCTCTTGCTGATCCGTTCTCACCAAATGTGGTTGTGGTTCATTTGTGGATGTTGCGTGATCCTGAAGTTCAGATGCTTATACTCTACTAGTTCTGGAGTACAAGATATTCCTCTATAGTCATCAGGGTCTAGGACATTTTCTCTAGTTCTGCTTAGATGTTGTGCATGCATTGCATTGTATGTCAAGAGCAGGTAAGATCGATGTCAAGATCAATTAAGGAACCTGCAGGAGTAGTGAAGTAACATTTTATTTACTAATTCCCGTAGTTGTTAACATACCTGAATGATAGTTTATTTACCTGTGGTGATGATATCTCTTCTACTTCTCCCATGTGAATGAGTTTGCTTCCAGCTTGCCAGCATGGGTGATTCTGTGATTCTCTTCAGTACTGTAAAGTTGGTTGCTTGGTTTCTGTACTGATTTGCTTTTATTCACATGTGGCCTAATCTCTTCTTTGAGAACTGGGTGTCTTCCAGTTGGTTGTTGCAGCGGCTACGTGCCCAGCCCAGCCCACCAGGGTTCAAGTCCCTGGACTGCCCTTTGCTCATAGTTTCTCTTTTTTTCCTTTCTTCAAATAAAAACCAACAGGGGCAACTCTCAGTTGGTATCATTTTATATTTTGGCCTAATATCTTCGCGACCTAGCCCGGCTTTCAGAGATGCAAGTCTATGTTCCTGGTTTTTGAAATGTGATGTGCTAAATTCATGTATGATTGACCGTAGAAAGTCACTCACCGAGACACAGGAAAATGGCTATCAAAACGGTTAAATAGGTAGATGGGGAAAGCTAAGGGCATAAGAGATCCCTAGTTTGCCAACTTTTTTCGCTAGGATATTTCAATGCTGAATAAAAATAGTTCTGGTGGATTTAGTTCATATCAAGCAGTGATTTCACCTACCAATTTATTTAGTTACCTGCTACATTTAGATGGATATTTTCGACATTCGAAATTCGGTTGGTACGGCTGCCAAATTATGTACTCTAGAATTTGTTTCCCTAGTACCGTAGTTTTTTTTGTGTGTGTAACTGGGCTGAAAGTAAGCCTATGTGTTCGAGGCACATCACCATGATCGTGCGTACCATTGGTATTGGGCTTCTTCTTATAGGCTAGGGAAATTGCAATACTACGCCGAGCTCAATCCACTACGAACAATACTACCCCCGTTTCAAAACTTAAGAATTATATATATTTTTTAAAAGTTAAACAAAGTAAATCTTGACCAAATTCTTAGAAAAATATATTAATATTTATAATATGAAATCAGTACCGTTTGATAGATCGTAAAACATACTTTCATATGGTATCTATATAATATCATAGTTTTTGATAGTTTTTTTTAAAAATTTGATCAAACTTTTCGTACCTTGATTTTTCAGAAAAGATACAAGCCTTAAAGCTTTGAAGCAGAAATAATATGTGGGAAACCTCTGAGGCTTGTAGTATGTGTTGATATATTAGTAGGAAAAGCCTCTATCGTGGAGGGTGTACCGTATAGGATGGTTGTGTACTATATCATTTACGGTACAATACATGTAGTTTAATAGGCTCCTTAATCTAATCTTTGTTAAGGTTTAGATTACTCTTGAACTCATCTAGCTTAAACTCATCTAGATTTCTCACTGGAAAAGACTTGGTGAAACCATCAGATAGTTGATCTTTGCTAGACACAAACCTAATGTCCAATCCATTTTCTGCTACAAGTTTTCTCATAAAGTGAAAATCAATCTTAACATGTTCTGTGCATGCATGAAAACTAGGATGGGTAGAAAAAATAAGTTGTACGTGACTCTTTCAGCAATTTAACACCAAGTTCTCAGCTTCAATACTCAGCATGAGGGTGTAGCTTGTTTTCTAGAACTCCATGAGACCAAATTTGGCCCTATAAATATTGCAAAACTAGCTATAGAACGATGTGGTGATGCCACCGACACTATCCTCTGGTGGCCAGGTGAGTGCCTTCGTCTCTCCTAGTGTCACTTTATGATGGATTGCTAGAGATGTTTTTTTTGGGCTAGTTTTTTAACTTACACAGGAGGACCCATTTTGAATTTTATACTTAGCGTTAAAAAGACGGGACTGGAACAGTCGTTGGTCTTTTGGTGGTCCAGTCAAGGGAATGGAAAATATTTTTATAAAACCTGGTATACATATTTGGAGGCATTGACCTAGTTTAGCAAACAACACGTGTCCAAAATAAATAAAAAATAAGATTAGCAACTGTTTTATAGATATAAATTATCACGTGTCAATTATGCAAGTTGGTCCCCATTGAGACCACGTCCTATAAGCACCAACTTGATCAGGGGTTGACAATGCCCCCTATTTTCTCTTTTGGTTGTTAGCCAAGATCATTCCAACAAGTGTACTTGCCACGGACTATGCCAGCGACGACTACGAGAACGGAAGCCATGGCTTGGGAGAACATTCTGGGAGGAGCATATTTCTCTGACTCCTCTACTCTGAGTTTTTTTTGAGAGAGAATTGGTACTTTGCTGATTAAATCACATCGATACAAATTGTTCCCCGGATACAATCTGTAATAGAATTGAAAATGCAACTAGAAACCGAACTACTCTTAGCTAGAAGATGCGCCCCCTCATTCAGATTCCTCTTCACGTGGCAGAAAGACAAATACGAGAAGAACATCACCATTTTCTTAACCTCAACCACCAGAATACCGACAGTCGACCGGTCGATCCCAGAAGAATTGAGCCGCTGCACCAGCGATAGGCAGTCAGACACAAAAACGACCTTGTCATGGCCTCCATCACGAGCAAGAGAAACCGCTCGCCGCAGGGCTAAAGCCTCCGCATATTCAAGGGCTGGGAACTCATCCACTTGATCATGACAGGCCCGGATAAACTCACCTCGATGATGGCGAATTAAGACTCCGACCCCGTACTCCTCGTAGCCTCAAAAAGAGCAGCATCAGAATTGACCAGGACCGTGTCTGGCGGCAGTGGAGTCCATTATAGAGCTGAAGAAGTGGAGTCACACCTTTGCGACGAAGCTGGCTTGAATAGGTGCGTTCTGATCATGTCGATGTAGGCTAACACCTTACTTCCCGTACGAATCAGACTCGGCTTCACTTCAGTATTTCGACACTCATTACGCGTTTCCCAAATATGCCAGAAGGTAACCGCCAACGTAGTCCGCCGAAGCTCAGATGATCTGGCGAGAAAATCAAATAACCATTGCTTGCCAGAAGAGTAGAATTTCCTGTCCCTCCAGACCCACTTGTGCAAATTGACAGAAAATCATCGAATGCTCAATACTTTTCGTCTTGCCACAGAAGATACAAGCACCATCAGGAGAGATATTTCGCTTGACAAGTTACACACCGTTGGGAAGACAGCCGCGCACAAAATGCCACGGATGAATTTTCATTTTCCTTGGTGCCTTGATGTTCCAAACAGATTTCCAATCTCTCTCACATGTCGTCCACCCAGAATTCAAACCTCTACCCAGGAACTATGAACACGAAAGAACTTGGCCGTACGTGCAAGATTATAAGAAGACCACGTACTATACATACAGTGCCTTGTACGAGGCCAACATCCATAATCACAATGCTCATGGCGAGCAATAGGGACCTTCAGAATCTGTTCTGACATCGCCTCATAAAGAAAGCGTGAAAATTTTCATGATTCTAGGAGCCAGATTCTTCATCCATCAAACAATGAACAGTGGCACACGCCAGTTATCCCCCAAAATTCTCACCGACTTTCCATCGCCAATACCCCACTTTGCACCTTGTACCAGGAGGTCTCGGCCATAAAGAATTCTCCTCCACGTAAATGAAGAAGACCAGGGTTTTAGTGAATTCCCCAAATCCGTATCAGGGAAATATCTAACACTCGAGCACACAGAGAATTTGGATAAGTAAATAGGCGCCACACCTGCTTAGCGAGCATCGCCTGATTGAAGAAGGAAAGGTCGTGGACAGCCAATCCCTTGACCTCCAGTGCATCTTTCTCTTCCCATCTTCAAAACCCCACCATCTATTAGCAATGATCGATTTGATCCTATCACATGTGGCTATGGGAACATGGAAACAACTCATCACAAAAGTTGGAATATCATGGATCACTGCCTTCAACCATGTTTCATTACCTGCCCTAGACATCGGACGGTCAGATAATCCATTAACATATTTCCAAATCTTGTTGTAGAGAAAGCTAACAAATGGAAGTGAGAGACCACTTCACAGAGGTTGGCATACCCAAATAAAAATCATTAAGCACCTCACTCTAGAGTTCCAATTTTTCTTTCACATCCATCATCAACTGGTTAGTACAATGATTACCAAAGAAAACTAATGACTTTTTGATGGCTGTTAAAAAATAGCCATCTTTATCCACGTTTAAATCTTATTTTAAGTAAAGAAATTGACTAAATAACTCTTTAGCGTTTGTAAAAATGACTTATTATTATAAAGATGTGCAAATCCTTCTCTTGATTTGTGATGTGTAGAAAATCAAGTATTTATGACGAGGTTATGAGCAATTATTGAAAATTATGTCGTTACCAACACAACCAAGTCAACTAGGGCAAACAGGCGTTTCTAGGAGGTGTAACGAGCATCGATACAGGAGAGTCCCGCCAGTACCGTCCACCCATACTGCACACCGGCGCCTTCCTTAGGTCAAACCAAGCTATTTATGTGAAGGAAGCGAGATCATTCGAGGGGAGATGTACCCTCTAGCCGCCACATAACCCATTCGCCATTCATATATCATCCATCACACACCGAAGGAGATCCACACCACCATAGTTCATCACCTCCATCTCCTACCTTCTTCATATCCATAGCCATTATCTTGTAATAGAGATCTTCTTGCGAATTTGTGGCCATCTTAAGAATACTTGATTTCAATCTAAGTATTTTGCCAATGATTCATATTATTGATCTTATTATTATGAGTGAGTAGTTCTCACAGGCAGCGGGTAGGGGTTAAGCCTCACAACGTCTATGTTCATCCAATTCTATTGGCATATTGTGTAGAGATTAAATATGAGCTTTGTTATCTTGTATCTTTGTCTCTATTTTGATCCGAGGACTTGTAGGTACCCAAGACCCCGTGGATTGATCAAGGTGTGAGGTAAGATGAGTGAAAAACAATGTCTGACATGCGAAATCCCAGTGACAGAAAAGGGGAGTACGATATTCGCTTAATGATCAACTTGGGATCAACAGTAACATCACCGATTTTAAGGCTTCACTATGTTAACTTAATAATCATTGTAACCCGTGTTTTTGTGGTATGAAGATTGGACCAAGAGACTATTGTCACCCGTGGTTTCAGGGGCTCTAGTAGCTAAGGATGTACTGTCCATAATTCTTGTCACTATTAGATCATTTTATACATGGATGTGCTTAATCTTATTTTTATCCTCTATGTATGCATAGCTGCATGTGAATCTTCAACCCTGACCCATCTCCATCATTGAAAACAACCAAAAGATACAAAGTAAATTGGAACGATCCGGTAAATGAAAAACAAAATTAATCAGCAAGTCTTGTAGAAGTTCCTCAATTCTTTTTAGCAAGTGTTTCCCAAGGTTCGATAAAACTAGGCCCTTTCTAGAGAAAAATCTATTATACTGGATCCGTAATTCGGGTTGAAGGTATCAACCCTTTTTCTGGCGCCGTTGCCAGGGAAGAAATTTCGCTATCCTAGTGAGGTTATTAGAGACCTTGTTTGTTTGTCCTTTTGTTTTTGTTTTAGTATTAGTTATTGTTATTAGTTTACCTTTTGTTATCTATTTGAAAACCCCCCAAAAATACTTGTTTAATTATTTTTCTAAATCTAAAAATAACAAAAATATTATTACCATGACACAAAACAAGGCTAGAGAGTATGCTACTTCTAATGATGATTTTGTTCATGCACCTATTACTCAACCCGTGGTTACGTCGGAGAATTATAAGATTAATCCTAACCTTTTGAGTTTGGTTCAACGGAAGCAATAATTTAGAGACTCAGTTACTGAAGATTTAGGTTTGCACCTAAATACATTTACTGAAATATGCGGCATGATGCGCATAAAAGTTGTTGACCCCGATTGTGTTAAATTACGCTTATTTCCTTTTTCACCTAAGGGAAAAGCAAAAGTTAATATTTTTATGACTAAAATTTTCCCTCCAGCTAAGACTATGAAACTTCGATCAAATATTACAGGTTTTAGATAAGAAGATCGCGAGCCACTAGCCCTTTCTGGGGAAAATATGAAGGAAGCACTAATGACCTTTCCCATCCATGGGATGGAAGAGTGGTTTATTCTCCACTTATTTTATAATTGGCTTAACCGAATGTCTAAATCATGCTTGACACTATAGCCGGAGACTAACGAAGAGCTTCTAAATGACATGCAAAGCAACCATTCCCAATGGCATGTGGATATATATACCTAAGAAAAGGTGAATGCAATCTCCGAGGAGACTAATGAAGAGCTTACTTCAAAGGTAGATTATCTTCTAAGATTTCTAAAGGATAAGGAAACCCAAGTAAATGCCATCACCGACTCAAATATTGAGGAAGTAGATTTTATAGCTCGTAATCCTTATAACCCTGCATGGAAGAGTCAAAACTATGGCTCAAACTCTCAAACGCAATAATCCCGCAGGTTCTCCAAATAACAATAACTATACCAATAGTAATGGATCAAGTAATGGTAATCTCCCGCTTGAAAATTCTTTCAAAACTTTTATGCAAGAACAAACTGAACAAAATAATCTTCTTATTATTATTATAGATAACCATGTAACTATTATTAATAAACAATCTAATCAACCAGTTACTGTTAGAAATGATGTTTAAGATTTTCATGAAAGAACAAAGACCGTGGAAGCGCAAATAGGCAAAATAGCCGAGAGTTAAACTCTCATCCTATCAAGGTTTGCATGAAAGCCCAAGCCAAATCTAGTCAAAGACCTCAAGATGATGAGGGTGTAAAACAAAGATGAGAAGCATGAAGACCTAGACTATAGCAACGCGCTATCTCCTGATTATACCATGCAGGATCTTGTTAAGATGATCACAGTAAAAAATACTGGTATTGATGGAGGCAATGATGCCATGTACCAATATTTTATTCAAGAAGTAATAACCAATGTACGTGATCTAAAAATGCAATATAAGAAGTTAACTGAGAAAATTTCAGCTAAACTAGATGATATCTTTGAGCCCACTATTAAAATCCATAGATGAGTTAATGAGATTGATGTACTTTGTGATCTTGGTGCTAGTGTCTCAAAAATTTCTAAAAGATTATTTGAAAGACTTAATCTTGGGTCATTTCAAACTACTAAGCGACTCCACTTAGCAGATTCAACTTACGAACAAGCTGTGGGAGTCAAGGAGAATATTATTGTAGAAATCAAAAGATGTCCTACACTAATTGAACTTGTTATAGTGGACATGCCTGAAGATCCTATAGCACCAATAATTTTAGGAAGGCCATTCTTAAGAACTATAAAAGTTTTAAGCAACTTACATGGAGGGAATGTTAGAGTAGGGCTAGCATCTAGAAACCTTTTGTAGTCCACTTCCCTAGAAAGAGAAGGGACAAACCTAATGAAGATGGGATCATTACTTTAAAATCCAACTATTTTAGAGTGGGTGTTCTACTTTCAAAACCAAATGATCACCATTTGGATCAACCTAGTTGACCTTAACTAGAAGCGCTTCATGGGAGGCAACCCATGTGAGATAAAAGTTTTTATTTGTGTTAGTGTTAGTGTTAGTTTTGTTTTTCTTACTAATAAAGAGTGTTCAAGAGATCCATTTAAGAGAGGAGAAGAAACAAAGATAATATTTCCTTTAGATTTTATTCAGTAACACGTGGTTATAAAATCAATGGTTTAGTGCTGTATTTCTACTGTCATTTTCGAGGCATAACTGATGTGAACATGCGTGTGATAAAGATGCAACAAAAAATTCAAGGTTGCAGGTTTCTGAGGCCATAACAACCATCAGTACACCATACCGCCCGCCCGTACTGACCGTTCGGCCGCGATTTGAGCCCAGGGAAGAGGTAAACCTAAGCCTAAACTCTCATTTTCTCTATCTTCTTCCTCCAAACTCCAAACCACCTTCATTGGATATTCACCTCTACTTGTTTTTGATTTGGTTCCTCGCACGCTATCGATTTAAGGTATGTTTCTCCTCTGATACCCAACTTATTTGCAACAAAACCATGATCTAGCTCTTGCCATTATCAATATAGACTTAGGTCTTATTTTGAGCTTATTATCTAACTGAGCATGATGTTAGTTTTGTTATTTAGAGAAGATTCTTTTGTATAAAGTGTAGATGAGTATTCCATGCTTATTTCTATCAGATCAATATCTTGTTTGAAGAAAGTTTTTTTAGTGAAAGTTTTTATTAACAGATGAAAACAAGGAGTCGTACGCGTGCAGTGGCTACACAAACTGCGCCACCGGTTGAAGGACTAACCCCTACAACGCTCAACATCGAATTCACCAAAGACTTTCATATCAACTGTTTCAACCGTCTTAAGAACCACGAGATCAAGTCTACCAAATGGGTATGCCTCCATATTCCGAACAAATTATACATTTGCCGTGATTTCAATTATCTTTGAGATAATGTTGGTTTGCTTGACTTTTTTTCCAGGTGGCCGCTAGCTATCACCGCTTAAAACTCGAGTTTCTTAGCACCGTGAAGCATACAATGGGTCCATTCTACAGTTCTAAGGAGGATATCCTAGGAGCTGATAGGGTTACCTTTTGCTTGATGAACCGTGAGTATGATTTGTCTCTCGATGATTTGTGCCACTCTTTGGTTTTTCCAACAACATTACCGACATCCACTCCACTTGTTTCACACTTAGTCCTACCCATAACTAATACTTTAGTAAGATGAGAATTTCAAATCCTGTCCCAAAGAGGAATCAAATTGAGTGTCCTATGTTCGCTATTTGTTTTATGCTATTTCTAACACCATGCTAACCCGTGGTGATTTCACAAGAGCCAATCAGGAGGACCTGATGATCCTCCCAAAAGCAGTCATTCCCAACTATAATTTGACGTTAAATCTAGGCACTCTTCTAGTGATTTATTTGAAGTATCAACCTCTCCAAACTCGTGGACCCATATGCGTAGGGGGAGTTATCACCGTTCTCGCCCGAGCACTGATGACGTATAGGGGGTGTATCGCAGTATTTTTGAGGGAAGTGAAACCCAATTTATTGATTCGACACAAGGGGAGCCAAAGAATACTTATAGGCCTTAAAAACTGAGTTGTCAATTCTGCTGCACCTAGAAACAATCTTTCTCACACCAGTTTATCAGTAGCAACAGTGTTGTAGTAGCAATAGCAAGATAATAGCAGTAGTAAAAGTAAAGACAATAGTAACAATTGCAGTAAACAGTAGGATTAAAGCACGGTAGGCATAGGGATGGATGGACGGGCGTTGCATGGATAAGACAATTCATATAACAATCAAGACATAGGGCATTTATAGATAAATAAGATAAAGCATCCAAGTACAAAATAATCATAGGCATGTGTTCCATATATAGTCATACGTGCTCGCAATGAGAACTTGCACAACATCTTTTGTCCAGCCAACCCGTTTGCAGCGGGGCCTCAAGGGAACTACTGACAATTAAGGTGCTCCTTTTAATAGAGCACCGGAGAAAAGCATTAACACTCTATGAACACATGTGATCGTCACATCAAAGCCATTCCCTCCGGTTATCTCGATTATTGTCACTTCAGGGCCTTTGGTTCCGGACAACAATATGTGTAAAATCACAAACAATACTATCATCATGAATCAATAACATGTTCAGATCTAAAATCATGGCACTCGGGCCCTAGTGACAAGTATTAAGCATAACAAGTTGCAACAAAGTCAAAAGGCACTAATAATAGATACTAGGTACCATGCCCTAACAATCTGATGCCATTACATGAACGATCTCATCCAGTCCCTACCATCCCCATAGTCTACAACGGGGGATTACTCACTCATGGATGGGGGAATCATGGATGGTCGATGGAGAAGCGATGGTGATGATGATGGCAATGATCTCCTCCAATTCCCCGTCCCGACAGGGTGCCAGAACGGAGTTTCTGGTTCTGATTCGCGGAATCTGGTGATGGCAGCATGGCGGAACTCTATCTGGAAAAACGTCAAACCCCCCTTGGTTTTTAGGTCAAGAGGCATCTTATAGGCGAAGAGGGGGCCGAGGGGTGACCGAGGTGGCCACACCACCCCCAGGCGTGGCCTGGGCTGGCCCGTGCGGCCAGGTGGTGTGGCCTCTCGTGGCCCTCCTCCGTCTCGTCTTCTGGCTCTGCGAATCTTCTGGTGAAATAGGATTTTTGGCATATTTTCTGGGATTTTTCCTGATAGTTGATTTTTTGCATAAAAACTAGACACCAAGGTAATTCTGCTGAAAACAGCGTCAGTCCGCGTTAGTTGTATCCAAATCACGCAAGTTTAGAGGAGAAACAATAGCAAAAGTGTTCGAAAAAGTAGACACGTTTTGGACGTATCAACTCCCCCAAGCAGCCAAGCTTAGCTTATTGCTTATCCTCAAGCAATTCAGTTGAAAACTGAGTGCGATAAAAAAGCTTTCACGAACACATTTGCTTCATAAGATGTATATATTCTCAGCATATGATCAACTACTTAGGAAATTCATAATAAAGAGTATGCAAATAAGTTTACTTAATAGTCATTGCAAGCTACGAAGAGATTCCAACTCAAAAATAATAAGTAGCATGGAGCATAAACATAAGCAACATTGCAATGCTTATAAAAAGGTATGATAGAGTGGTATCTCGCTTGCCTTTGATTGTAGAGCAAACATAAATGCCAAGGCACCTCTAAAGTTCAAGTGAAGACTAGAAGTAAAGATATCAAAGATACAAGCATCAAAGTCATGACACAATTAGCCAAGTTTTGAGACAAGCACATTACACTAAGAATGACAACTATGCTCTTAAGAAAGTGCTCATGGAATAAGTGGTGACTCAACAAGGAAGTGAAAAGGTTTTGAGAAGTTTGAAAGGCTTCCAAATGTCGAAAGTATGGTACTCATTAGCTTTGAGCTCTCATTGCCCCTATCATAAGCATCTTTAAATGGTTAAGGTGAAAGTGAGGTCCAATACGAGTTATATGCTTGACATACCATAAACTGGAAATCTCATGTCCCTTGAGTACGAGGGCCGCTCCTCATGCTACTCAACTTTAGTTACCGGTAAGTTCTTGTCATAGTAAATACATGCGTATCATAGAGAACCACCAACGGGGTACCCCTTGCCCGATGATACGGAAGAATCCCCATATCAAAATGACAAGGCAAGCAGACAATAATCATCTCAGCATCTTCGTATTTACCATGGGAAATGGTGCTTTTTTTTCTCTCTTTCCTCTTTTCTCATCTCTTTTTCTTTTTCTCAATAACTATCTCTCTCTTTTTTTATAAGAAGAATGCTTCATAGATTACTCATTATGGTTACACTGCAGGTTTCCACCATGATTAGGCATGGATTAGACCAGCCGCCCAGGTGTTTCTCTAACACACATACATAACTCCATAGACTTACAAGCTCCCCTTTTATTTCACACCGACGACATCCGTAAACAAAAGAGCATGATATCAACTAGGCATATATTTACAGGTGTTGAAAGCGTTCCTCGTGATAGCAAGGTTTTGCTAATCCCCGGCCTATAATTTGCAAGCATATAACTTTCATGGACAGTCACAATAGTTTAGGTTTATTAAGTGCAAGAAATAAAGTGTGCCATCAAGTTCGTGAGAGCTTTACTAACTAACTTTCTCATAACAAGCAAACATTTTGTTTGGAAGAAAACAAGGCATACTGAATATGCACAGAATAACATATGATGCTAATAGGTAGGTATGGTGGGCACTTTTGGCAATATTGGTTTTGGTGATTTGGAAGCACGAGTAGAGCTCATACTCAGTGCAAGTGAATGCTAGCAATAGAAGGGAGCGACAAACGAGAGAGCAATAACTGTCATAATCATGCTTGCAACAAAACATGACAAATTATGGCATGAAAGTGATTCAAGGATCCTGAAGCAAAATAATTCATTGAGGCTTAACTGATTGTTTCAATCTTATGCATGTGTGAGCATGTGCCAAGTCAATTCAAGTGAAACATTCAGAGGAGGATACCACAGTGTCATACCAAGTTATGAATAGAACAATGCAAGCAAACATTTATATGACATGCTACAAACTATTAGCAAGATGGAGCTAACTATAAGAAAGCAAGAACTACTAAGCATCCATAAATAACATACACCTTACATGAACAGACTAAGCATGCCCATAATGATGAGTATATGTACAAAAATGAAAATAAATAGAGTTCATTACCAGCCTCTTACCACCCCTCAAGTTGTCATTAATCTTAATTATTGCCCTTCACTTGTGTGGCTTGAATAATAACATGAAACCAACCTCCACTGAGGACGGCTGAAACCTGCAACGAACTTCACAAAACCAAAGAAGAACAGCAAATATTTTTTATGTTTTTTGATTTTTAGAGGCAAGAACGAAAAGGAAGAACAAGCAAAGCGAAATCTTTTTGGGTTTTTCGAATTGTTAGGACAAAGCTAAAAGAAAGAGACAAACTAAGGCAAAAACAAAAAGAAGCAAGCAAAGAGAAATAACGATTTTTTTGTCTTTTTGTGTTTTGGAAAGTAGAAATAAAGCAAGAACGAAAAGTAAAAAGAAAACGAAATATGGATATACAAAGTACCGATTGAACATGATATGTAGATGAGTGTGATGTCGGTGTACCTCCCCCCAAGCTTAGGATTTTGGCCTAAATGGGTATCAACCCCAACACGGTAGGAACTCCAAGCCAGCGGGTCATCATAAGAATGATCGTAGGTAGGCTGCTGGTACGAAGACTCCCCCTAATTCGAGGGCTGGACCGAATCATCTATAACCCCCTTCTAGTATACTGCTCCTGCTGGGAGAGCTCCCCCAGATATGTGTCGAGCTCTTCCTCAGTGAGTGACCATCCTACCCTGGTATCAAGGTTAAACAAAGTAGGTGCAGGCAAAAGAACAACACGCTCAGACTTACCCCTTCTCCATCCTGCCTTGAGGAAGGTTATTTCAGAGGATATATCACTCAAATTAGCCCAAGAAGAAATGGATTTATGTTGTATCATGGAATTAAAGTCAAGCCTCTCTATGGGAAACTGTAAGTCTAAATGATGAGGCACTACACCATGCAAAGCTAGTAAACGAGAGGCGATGAGGCCTCCACAAATTCCACCTTTCTCGCGGTTAGAAGCAAGATGGAAAGCTATCAAGGCACCCAAATTATAAGTCCTATCTCGTTTAAGGCAGCTGAGATGAAGGATAGATCATATGAGGATAATTTATTAGCAGTTTTCCTAGCGAGGACACACTTGGCAATAAAGTAGGCAAATATCGAATAGACGGGAGATGAATATTACGAATTTTACCACTCTCCTTCGAGAAGCTGCTCCCTTGGCAAATTTCTGGGTACAAGTCCATGAGTGGTGTAGGTCGCCCTCTAATCCTTCCACACGAAACCCATTGTGGTACTTTAATAGCTGCACAAAAGTCATCAAAAGGGAGATTGACAGCTACATTGTAAATTTTGTAGTGGACCATGGGGTTAGGCAAGGAGCAACTAAATCGGAAATCCTACACCACATACATAGTTAGTTTCACATATTGGGTACGTTCGTCTCCCACAAAATGCTCCAATCCTGCATTAGTAATTAAAGTACGGAAATCTTGAGAAATCCCTGTAGCCCTCATGAATTCGGGGCATGGATAGGCAGAGGGAAAGACTTCCTCCTCACGGTGAACCTTCATAACTGCAGGCACCCTTAATTCATGTTGGTTAAGTTGGTGTTCATTCATCTTCTTTTCTGTAATTTTTAGACAACCATCATACGAGTGATTGCAAAGTGAATACATAATGAAAGGAACTACTCATAGGGACTTGTAAGAGGCCTAAACATGCATCAAAACAATTTCTCTAAGCATTGAACAAGCTCACAAGCTCACATAACCTGTCACCTACAGTAGCAAAATACTCAAGATATAATCTACTAAACACAAATCTACTTGGACAAGCGGAGGAGTCACATACCGGAGAACAAATCCAAATTTTAGCAACAAAGATGGGCTGAGCAAGGAGATCAAAAAATCACGAGCAAGAATAGCAAGAACGCGAGTTTGAGCAATGAACTGGTGTTTTCTCGGGAGAGAGAAAGAAGTGGCAAGTGAGAGAGTAGGTGGAGGGCCAGGGGTGGCCCACACCATGGCCAGGCGCGCCCCTGGTGTGGCCGTGCCACCAGGTGGTATGCCTGTCTGGTGGGCCCTCCTGGGTCACTCCAGGCACTTCTCTGCCCCTTTTTTCACGTAAAAATTTAATATGAATTTTCTAGAATTTTTCGAGACACTTTATTTTTTTAGCAATTTTCAGGTATTGATGAATGAATTTCTGACAGAAAGAGGATTTTGGAATGATGCAATAACAAAACAAAACTAAGACTTCAGAAGTTCTAAGACACTCTAATATGCAAGCTACTAGTGAAAGAAAAGTATACTAAGTGAAAACAAAAATTAAAAAGGATAAAATAAAAGTAAGTAAAGATAATCATGGTGAAGACATTGCTTTGTTCATTAACATCCCTTTGTTAACAAGGTTGATTAGGTATTGTTACCAAAACAATTTTATATGAAACAAAACTTTGTATTCTGTTGATGATTATGTTACCTCAACCTTGATAGCAATGGTCCCAATCATAATAGTTTCATATTTTTCTCGTGGTATGGGACAATATATTTATCCAACTTGGATGCCCTCAACATGTTCAATTGAATTTAAGCCATAAGTACTATCAATCTTCTTGGGGAAATAGACAGTATGCTCCTTGTCATTAACATTATAAGTCACCTTTCCTTGATTACAATTAATAATAGCTCCTGCAGTATTAAGAAAATGTCTCCCAAGAATAATAGACATATTATCATTTTCAGGCATTTCAAGCACAACAAACTCAGTTAATATCAAGCAATTATGAGCCACTTGAACAGGTACATCCTCACATATACCAACAAGAATAGTAGTAGATTTATCAGCCATTTGCAAAGATATATCAGTTGGTATTAATTTTTCCAATTGAAGTCTCTTATAGAGAGAAAAAGGCATAAGACTAACTCCTACTCCCAAATCACACACAGCAGTTCTAACATAACTATTTTTAATAGAGCATGGAATAGTTGGAATCCCTGGGTCTCCAAGTTTCTTTGGAACCTTACCATTAAAGGAATAATTAGCAAGCAAAGTAGAAATTTCTTCATTAGGATCTTTGTTTTATTAGAGATAATATCCTTCATATACTTTGAATAAGGAGGCAGTTTAATAGCATCCATTAAGGGAATTTGCAAGAATAAAGGTTTCATCCACTCACAAAACTTGTTATAGTGTTCATCTTCCTTTGACTTGTGTTTCTTATCAGGGAAAGGCATAGGTTTTTGGACCCAAAGCTCTCTTTCACTACCATGTTTCTTAGCAACAAAATCTTCTTTAGTGTATTTAGTATTTTTAGTGTGCCTTTTAGGTTCTTCTTCAACTTTTTCTTTATCAGGAGCATCATTTTCCTCATTACCACTTTCAGTTTCAGCATTAGAGACATATATACTATTAGGATCTTTAGCAGGTTCAGAAGACTCTACAATAGTTTTATGTTTCTTTTTCCTTTTCTTAGGAGAAGTACCAGTATTTTCAATTTGTTGAGAGTCCTGCTCAATTCTTTTAGGATGCCCCTCAAGATATAGAGGATCCTGGGTGGCAGCACCACTTCTAGTTCTAATTTCATAAGCTTGTTTTTCCTTAGAAGCATTAACTAGCAAATCTTTTTGTACCTTAATAAGCTGATCAATTTGAGTTTGAACCATTTGGAAATGTTTAACAAGCATTTTAACATCATTAGAGGTTCTTTCCACAATATCCCTTAACTGAATAATAGCTCTAGAGTTTTCCATTAAATGATTTTGCACCCTTTTATTAAAATTATCTTGCTTAACAATAAAAACATCAAATTCTTCCAAGCATTGATCAGGAGGTTTAAAATAGGAATATCACCTTCATCAAAATGTTGGAGAGAGTGTACCTCAATAGTGGATGAGTGGGAGATTGGCTTACATAGTTCTTCTACAGGAGGTAAATTCTTCACGTCTTCAGCTTTAATACCCTTCTCCTTAAGACATTTCTTAGCTTCCTTCATCACTTCATCATTTAGTTCAATAATTCCCCTCTTCTTTGATGTTGGTGTTGGCTCAGGCACAGTTAACTTAGGTGTAGCCGTCTTAAGCGTAATTGGCTCAGGTGGAGTCCAGTCATCATAATTCTAGCTTATTTTAGCCATTAATTCCTCAGCTTCCTTGGGAGTTCTAGTCCTGAAAACACAATCAGCACAACTATCCAGGTATGTCCTAGATTCTTCAGTTAGTCCATTATAATATATATCAAGGAGCTCATTTTTAGGTAATGGACATCCAGCCTGTGCATGAATCAAAGCACAAAACCTTGCTCATGATTCAGGCAATATCTCATTTTCTCCCTGTTTAAAATCAAAAAGTTCCTGCAAAATGGCATGTCTAGCACTAGGAGGGAAAAATTTCCGAAGGAAGGTACTAATCAAGCAATCAGGGCTATTAATAGATCCAGGAGGTAAATTATTAAACCAAGCCTTAGCTTCTCCTTTCAGTGAAAAAGGGAAAATTTTAGCAACAAAGTAGGTGTGCATCTTAATATCATCAGAGAATAGGCCACTCATGGTAGAAAGCTCAGTCATATGTGCTACAACACTTTCATTCTTAGTCCCACAAAAAAGGTTCTTTCTCAACAATATTTATGTAAGATAAATCAAGATAGAAATCATAATCCTTATCTTTAATGTTTATGGGAGATGTAGCAAACTTATCATTAGGGGATAATTTGGGTTTTATAGTACGCCTCTCAAGGAGACTCTTTATAACTTTTGAGTATTTTGACATTCTTTAATAAATTCATCATTCATTTCTATATATCTATCTTCAATATCATAGCTCTCTATAGACTCAGGTGAACTGACAGGTGTAGTAGTATCTTCATTAGGAGTTTTAGTATTTTCGGCTATAGTTGTAGCAATCGTAGCATCTAGGAAAGGACCTAATGAACCACTCTTATCAAGCACAGTAGAAGCATCATAAGTATCAGAAGTTTCAGATTCAGCAGAAGTAGCAGTATGTGTAGCATGTGTATGTGGTGGTGTAAGGAGCTTACTCATCACAGATGGTGAATCAAGAGCAACAGAGGTGTTCATAACCGTACCCCTCCTTGTAGTGGATGGTAATATAGGAACCTTTCCATCATGAGACTTACCCATGATGAATGGAGGGCAGCAAACAATAGTGATTCCAAGTGAACTTGATAAATAAAGCTATGCTCCCCGGCAACGGCGCCAGAAAATAGTCTTGATGACCCACAAGTATAGGTGGTGTATCACAGTATTTTCGAGGGAAGTGAAACCCAATTTATTGATTCGACACAAGGGGAGCCAAAGAATACTTATAAGCTTTAACAACTGAGTTGTTAATTCAGCTGCACCTGGAAACAATCTTGCTCACAGCAGTTTATCAATAGCAACAATTTTGTAGTAGCAATAGCAAGGTAATAGCAGTAGTAAAAGTAAAGATAGTAGTAACAATTGCAGTAAACAGTAGGATTAAAGCGCGGTAGGCATAGGGATGGATGTACGTGCGTTTCATGGACAAGACAATTCATATAGCAATCAAGACATAGGGCATTTGTAGAAAAATAAGATAAAGCATCCAAGTACTAAATAATCATAGACATGTGTTCCATATATAGTCATACGTGCTCGCAATGAGAACTTGCACAACATCTTTTGTCCCTCCAACCCATTTGCAGCGGGGCCTCAAGGGAACTACTGACAATTAAGGTGCTCCTTTTAATAGAGCACCGGAGCAAAGCATTAACACTCCGTGAACACATGTGATCCTCACATCAAAGCCATTCCCTCCGGTTATCCCGATTATTATCACTTCAGGGACTTTGGTTCCGGACAACAATATGTGTATACAACTTGCAGATAAGATAAAAAACAATACTATCATCATGAATCAATAACATGTTTAGATATGAAATCATGGCACTCGGGCCCTAGTGACAAGCATTATGAATAACAAGTTGCAACAAAGTCAAAAGCACTAATAATAGATACTAGGCACCATGCCTAACGATCTGATGCCATTACATGAACGATCTCATCCAATTCGTACCATCCCCATAGCCTATTGATACATTGCAAATGTATCTATAATTTTTGATGTTCTATGCTTGGTTTTATCCACTTTCTTGTGTTTTGTTCCAACTTTGGAGAACTTTTCATATGATTTCTTGGACTAACCTATTAACAAGAGCCACAGTGCCAGCTGCTTGTTTTCTGCTATTTTTGGTTCCAGGAAAGTCAAAAAATGAAAATTCTCGGAATTGGACGGGACAAAAGCCAAAGTGCCTATTTTTTCGGAAGGGATCAAGTGCCAGAATACGAGACGGAGAAGGGCCAGGGAGCCACCACACCACCTGGCCACGTGGCCTGGCACGACCAGGCCAGGTGGTGTGGCGCTCCGGCACCCCCTCGGCCTCTCCTTCCGCCTATATATTGCCCACGGGACGAAAACCCTAAGTACCCAATCAAAAATCCACGAAAGAGTGTGTAGCCGCCATCATCTCCATCCCTAGATCGGGAGGGATCTGAAGCTCTTCCCGGCACCCTGCCGGAGAGCGGAATTCACCTTGGAGGCCTTCTTCATCACCATGCAAGCCTCCGGTGTGATGCGTGAGTAGTTCATCCTTGGACTACGGATCCATGTAGTAGCTAGATGGCTGGTTCTCCTCCTTTGTGCTTTCATGTTTAGATCTTGTGAGCTCCGTTCATGATCAAGATCATCTATTTGTAATTCATACATGTTGTGTTTGCGGGGATCCGATGAATATTGAGATGCTATTTCAGATTGATTATTGATTCTATCATGTCTTTGTTATTTGTGATCTTGCATGCTTTTCGTTGTTAGTAGCTATCTTGTCCAAGTAGATGCTAGCAACTCCAAGAGTTAGTATTTATGCTCGATAGTGGGTTCATGCCTCACGGTAACTGGGAAGTGAGAAATCTCTAAGGTACTAGATGTGCTGTTGCTACTAGGGAGAAAACAACAATCCTTTGTTCATAGAACAATCGTATTGTTTACTTTACACGCAGTTCGTAAAGCAATAATCCGTTGCTTGCAACTTAATACTTGGGGGGGGGGTTCGGATGATAACCTGAAGGTGGATAATTAGTCATAGATGAAGTTGGATGGCGGTCTATGTATTATGTTGTAATGCCCAATCAAGTCTCAAAGGAGTCAAGATGATTAGTATATGCATGTATTGCTTTCTCGGTGTTTGTCAATTTCCCCACTGTAATTTGTTCACCCAGCATGTTATCTATTTAAGGAGAGCCACCTCTAGTGAACTATGGATCCCGGTCCTTTCTCTTTACATACAATCTACAATCTTTTACTGCTTTGTGTTTACTTTCTGCAAACTTTTACTTCTTTCCATTCGATACGTTTAATCCTTTGTTTTCCGCAAAACACGGTGAGATTGACAACCTCATCGCAAGTTGGGGACAAAGTTCTGTGGCTGTGTTGTGCAGGTCTCCACGTTGCTACTAGCACCGGTAGTGCGCCCTGCCAAAGCTCAGCTAGTAACACCTTTGGGGTGTTTCCTTGCTCCTACTGGTTCGATTAAACCTTGGTTTTATAACTGAGGGAAAACTTGCTGCTGTGCTCATCATACCTTCCTCTTGGGGTTCCCAACGAGCTCTACGTCGAACGCGAGCACATCAAGATCTTTTCTGGCGCCGTTGCCGGGGAGTCAAGGACATCTTCACAAGGGGAGTCCCTCATAACCAATCTCTTTACTTTGTTGTTTTTGTTTTTCTTAGTTACTTTTTGCTTTGTTTGCTTGTTTTGTTCTTCAAAAAAAAATTTAGTTTTACTAGTTTGCTTTCTTATTTGAAAACCCAAAAAAATGACTACTCTTGAAAACACTAAGTTGTGTGCCTTCACTAGCACCAACAACAATGATTTTATGAGAACACCTATTGCTCCACCTGTGGCTGAAAATACTTTCTTTGAGATAAAACCTGCTTTGCTCAACCTTGTTATGAGAGAACAATTTTCTGGTATTGGTAATGAAGATGTTGCTTCCCATCTAAATAACTTTGTTGAATTTTGTGAGATGCAAAAGCATAGGGATATAGATGGTGATATTATTAAGCTGAAATTGTTTCCTTTCTCTTTGAGAGGAAAAGCTAAAGAGTGGTTGAATTCCTTAACTAAGAATAGTATTGATTCTTGGACTAAGTGCAAAGATGCTTTTATTAGAAAATACTATCCTCCTGCTAAGATTATATCCATGAGAAGTTAAATAATGAAGTTTAAACAACTTGATAATGAGCATGTTGCTCAAGCATGGGAAAGAATGAAATCTTTGGTAAAGAATTGTCCCACTCATGGACCGACTGCTTGGATGATCATCCAAACTTTTTATGCAGGACTGAACTATTCTTCAAGGAACCTATTGGATTCTGCTACTGGAGGTACCTTTATGACCATCACTTTGGGTGCTGCAACAAAACTTCTAGACAATATGATGGTTAATTATTTTGAATGGCATACTGAGAGAGCTCCACAAGGTAGGAAGGTAAATTCTGTTGAGGAAACTTCCTCCTTGAGTGATAAGATTGATATTATTATGTCTATGCTTGTTAATGGGAAAGCCCATATTGATCCAAATAATGTTCCTTTAGCCTCTTTGGTTGCTCAAGAAGAGCAAGTTGATGTGAACTTCATAAGAAATAACAACTTTGGCAACAATGCTTATGGTAATAATGCTTATAGGAACAATTTTGGTAACAACAATTATAAGCCATATCCTCCCAACAATGGTAATGCTTATGGAAATTCTTACAACAGTAATAAGAGTGCTCCCTCTGAACTTGAAGTTATGCTTAAAGAGTTTATTAGTAAACAAATTGCTTTCAATAAAACTATTGAGGAAAAACTCTCTAATGATGAAAGAAATATAGGATCTTTGGCTGAAGCTCAATCTTCTTTCAATAAAATGGCTGCTAAACCTGAAACTAATGATAATCCCTTTGCAGCTACTAATGCTATACAAGTAAGAATTGATGAAAATGTTAGACTATTAGTTGAACTACATGCTAAGTGGGAAAGAGAAGATGAAATTGCTAGAAACATTAGTGTTTCTACTATCACCACCTCTAGTGTTGAGGCTAGTAATAGTTCTACTACTTTGGATGATAAAGTTGATTTTGATCTTCATGGTTGCAATATCTCTAAAGTTATTAAGTTCCTACAAAAGCTTGCTAAAAGTCCTAATGCTAGTGCTATGAACATGGCCTTTACAAAACACATTACCGATGCTCTCATAAAGATTAAGGAAGAAAAGATGAAACATAAAGCTTCTATTCCTATAAAACAAGAGGATGGTTGGGAACCCATCATTAATATGAAAATGAATGACTTTGATTTCAAAGCTTTATGTGATCTTGATAGTAGTGTTTCTATTATGCCTAGAAGGATTTATGATATGCTTGATTTGCCTCCTCTTGAAGATTGCTATTTGAATGTCCGACTTGATGATAATGCTAAAAAGAAACTCATGGGGAGTCTTAATGATGTTCTTATTGTGGTTAACGATGCCTATGTACCTGTTGATTTCTATGTTTTGGATGTTGAATACAATGCTTCTTGTCCTATTACTTTGGAAAGACCTTTTCTTAGAACTGTTGGTGCCATCATTGATATGAAAGAAGGCACCATTAAATATCAACTCCCACTCAAGAAAGGTATAGAACACTTCCCTAAAATGAGAGAAAAGATTTCTTTTGATTCTCCTATGAAAACAAAATTTGGTCTTAATGCTTCTTCATTTGAGAACACTTGATTCTTTCTTTGCTTCTTATGCCTAACTTAAAGGCGTTAAAGAAAAGTACTTATTGGGAGATAACCCAAAAGTTTTAGATGAGTCTTGGAAGTTATTACCTCAGTAATAACCTCTCCTTATCCTTTTTATTTTATTTTTGTGCCAAGAGTAACCTCTAATGAGAGTGAAGTAATGATTGGGAAAGTTGCTGTCCCGAAACAGATTTTTGTGCTTCACCGTAAACATTCGTGAGAGAGCTCCGTATGTCGGATTGAGCTCTAATTTTTTGTGATTCTGCCCCAGGTTGTTACATAACTTTCGTTAGTTCAACACTTTTTTATTTGAGCAACAGAAGGTCTTAGCAAAAATTCGTCTTTACCTACTGGTCTGTTTTAACAGATTTCTGCCATTTTCTGCATTTCTTCTTGTTGGTTCCTTTTTGAGTTCTTTTGGGGAATTGAGCTTTTTGAGAGAAGTGCTACAGTAGCTAATGTTCTAATGGAAGTTTATTTGGTGTTAGAACTGAACCTTAAGACTTATTTATCTTGAGTGCACTAATGTTGCTAATAAAGATTGTGTGAAGTTTTGTATGAAGGAAAATTTTCAGGTGTATGGAAGGAATGAGTAATGAGATGAAGGATGGACTAAAGCTCGAGCTTGGGGATGCCACGCATGTCACCCCAAGAAATATCCAAGAAGTACAAGCGTCAAAGCTTGGGGATGCCCAAGGCATCCCCTTCTTCATCAATAAAAATCCCAGGTTTCTTCCAAACACTTCATTTTTATTGTTTCATGCACAGTTGTGTTTTTCTTGGAGCCTCTTCTTTTTCGTTTTCGTTTTGGTTTTTAGTTTGCTTGGTTTTCTTAGTATTCTGAATAAATTTGTTGGACCCCCTCTTTCATACATTGGTTTGCAATTGGTTTGGTTTGGTTTGGAAAAGAGTAGGAAAGTTCATGCTTATGTGGTAAAAAGAGCTTGTTTTTGACTGTGGCCTGTGCTTTGTCATGCCATGCTTGATATTGTTTTGGCTTTATGCTTAGTATTCTTTGCTTTAGCATGACTTGTTATAAACAATTGAGATTGCTTAATGTGCCTTGGATGAATCATGCGTTGTTTTAGCATATTAAAGCATAGTATAGTGGTATTCTCCTTTGATGCTTTATTTGGGTTGACTTGGCGCATGCTCACACCATGTTATGACTGTCACAAGTCACCATAGCCTTTATGATCCTTTAGTTTTCAACTTGTAGTATCACTTTATGCTTTGATCAATGATGTTTTGTCGCTCTGCATGATTATGGCCATTATTGCTCTCTTAGTTTGTCGCTCCCAGTCTTTTGCTAGCCTCCACAACCAAGTATGAGTTCCGGTCATGCATCCAACTCCCTAAACCAAGTTATTCCAAAGAGTCCACCATACCTACCTACTACCTTATGCTATTCCAAGTATATTCATGCTTTTGTTTACCTTCCAAATTAAACTTGTTATGAGAAAACTAGTGATTAAAGCTCTCACGAACTTGATGGCACACTTTACTTTACTTGCCCTTAATAAACTTGAACCATTGTGTCCTCTATGTTGTATATGCTTACACTTATTTGTTGGGAATTAGCAGAACCATGCTTTCATGGGGAACGCTTTCAACATTGCACTTGGTACTTGTACCTAGTTGATATCATGCTCTTTTGTATATGGATGTCGTTGGTGTGAAATGAAAGGGGAGCTTGTAAGTCCATGGAGTTATGTATATGTGTTAGAGAAACGCCTGGGCCGCTGGTCTAATCCATGCTGACATGGTGGAAACCTGCAGCGTAACCATAATGAGCTGTCTATGAAGCATTCTTCTTATAAAAAAGAGTCCTATATTGAGAAAAAAGAGAAAAAGAAAAAAAGATATTATGAAAAGAGGAAAGAGAGAAAAAAGCACCATATTCCCATGGTAAATAAGAAGAATGCTGAGATGCTCGTTGTTTGCTTGCCTTGTCATTTTGATATGGGAATTCTTCCGTATCATCGGGCAAGGGGTACCCCGTTGGCGGTTCTCTATGATACACATATACTTACGATGACAAGAACTTACCGGTGACTAAACTTGAATAGCATGAGGAGCGGCCCTCGTATTCAAGGGACATGCGATTTCTAACTTATACTTCGTCAAGCATGTACACCATAGTTTGTTCACTTTAACCTTAATCACTTCAAGATGCTTATGATAGGGGCAATGAGAGCTGAAAGCTATAAGTACCATAATTTTTGGAAGCTCTTTATGAGACTTGAATCCCTACTTCCTTTTACAAACGCCTTTCTTCCACCATTATATTGAGTCTCCACCTTCTACCTTTATGCACCTACTTTGAGAGCATAGTGGCCATTCTTAGTTCTATGTGCATTCTCCCAAGACTAGTTGATTGATGCATAACTTGATATTGCTTGTTTTAAACTATTGTATCTAGTCACTCTTATGAACTTTGAAGGTGTCCTATGCATTTATATTTGCTACTATATTGAGGGACAAGCTGAATACTATTATGCCATGTTTTCTTTATGTGAAACAAACAAACATCTTGCAAAGCATTGTTATTCATGAATCTTTTGTTTGTGCCTTTTCATGTTGCATCATAGTTTCTTTGCTTATTGCTAGAACTTTGTCTTTCATGTTATGATTGAAGTACTATGATCCCAACTTTGAATGTTTTGCAAATACTTTGATCAAGTCTTTGATGGTGCATGTCACCTCAAAAATTATTCTTTCTTTTTATCACTTACCTAATCGAGGACGAGCAGGAGTTAAGCTTGGGGATGTTGATACATTGCAAATGTATCTATAATTTTTGATGTTCCATGCTTGGTTTTATCCACTTTCTTGTGTTTTGTTCCAACTTTGCAGTACTTTTCATATGATTTCTTGGACTAACCTATTAACAAGAGCCACAGTGCCAGCTGCCTGTTTTCTGCTGTTTTTGGTTCCAAGAAAGTCAGAAAATGAATATTCTCAGAATTGGACGGGACAAAAGCCAAAGTGCCTATTTTTCTGGAAGGGATCAAGTGCCAGAATAAAAGATGGAGAAGGGCCAGGGAGACACCACACCACCTGGCCGCGCGGCTAGGCCTGGCCCACGCCAGGGGGTGGTGTGGCCGCTCCCGGCACCCCCTCGGCCTCTCCTTCCGCCTATATATTGCCCTCGGGACGAAAACCCTAAGTGCCCGATTAAAAATCCACGAAGAGTTCAGAGTCGCCATCTCCATCCCTAGATCGGGAGGATCTGAAGCTCTTCCGGCACCTGCGGAGGGGAATTCACCCTGGAGGCCTTCTTCATCACCATGCAAGCCTCCAGTGTGATGCGTGAGTAGTTCATCCTTGGACTACGGATCCATGTAGTAGCTAGATGGCTGGTTCTCCTACTTTGTGCTTTCATGTTTAGATCTTGTGAGCTCCGTTCATGATCAAGATTATCTATTTGTAATTCATACATGTTGTGTTTGCGGGGATCCGATGGATATTGAGATGCTATTTCAGATTGATTATTGATTCTATCATGTCTTTGTTATTTTTGATCTTGCATGCTTTCCGTTTTTATTAGCTATCTTGGCCAAGTAGATGCTAGCAAGTCCAAGAGTTAGTATTTATGCTCGATAGTGGGTTCATGCCTCTGGTAATCTAGGGAAGTGACAGAAATCTCTAAGGTACTAGATGTGCTGTTGCTACTAGGGAGAAAACAACAATCCTTTGTTCATAGAACAATCGTATTGTTTACTTTACACGTAGTTCGTAAAGCAATAATCTGTTGCTTGCAACTTAATACTGGAGGGGGTTCGGATGATAATCTGAAGGTGGATTATTAGTCATAGATGTAGTTGGATGACGGTCTATGTATTATGTTGTAATGCCCAATCAAGTCTCAAGGGAGTCAAGATGATTAGTATATGCATGTATTGCTTTCTCGGTGTTTGTCAATTGCCCCACTGTAATTTGTTCACCCAGCATGTTATCTATCTAAGGAGAGCCACCTCTAGTGAACTATGGATCCCGGTCCTTTCTCTTTACACACAATCTACAATCTTTAACTATTTTGTGTTTACTTTCTGCAAACTTTTACTTCTTTCCATTCGATACGTTTAATCCTTTGTTTTCCGCAAAACATGGTGAGATTGACAACCTCATCGCAAGTTGGGGACAAAGTTCTGTGGTTGTGTTGTGCAGGTCTCCACGTTGCTACTAGGACCGGTAGTGCGTCCTGCCAAAGCTCAGCTAGTAACACCTTTGGGGTGTTTTCTTGCTCCTACTGGTTCGATTAAACCTTGGTTTCATAACTAAGGTAAAGCTTGCTACTGTTCTCATCATACCTTCCTCTTGGGGTTCCCAACAAGCTCTACGTCGAACAACAAGCACATCACCTACAGCGGGGGATTACTCACTCATGGATGGGGGAATCATGGATGGTTGATGGAGAAGCGATGGTGATGATGATGGCGATGATCTCCTCCAATTCCCTGTCCCGACAGGGTGCCAGAACGGAGTTTTTGGTTCTGATTCGCGGTTTCTGGTGATGGCAGCGTGGCGGAACTCTATCTGGAAAAACGTTGAACCCCCCTTGGTTTTTAGGTCAAGAGGCATCTTATAGGCGAAGAGGGAGGCCGAGGGGGTGATCGAGGCGGCCACACCACCCCTAGGCGCGGCCTGGGCTGGCCTGCGCGGCTAGGTGGTGTGGGCCCCTCGTGGCCCTCCTTCGTCTCGTCTTCTGGCTCCATGAATCTTCTGGTGAAATAGGATTTTTTGCATATTTTCTGGGATTTTTCCTGATAGTTGATTTTTTGCACAAAAACTAGACACCAAGGTAATTCTGCTGAAAACAACGTCAGTCTGCGTTAGTTGTATCCAAATCACACAAGTTTAGAGGAGAAACAATAGCAAAAGTGTTCATGAAAGTAGATACGTTTTGGACATATCAAGCATCCCTTCTCAACATAAGTAACTTGGAACCGTTGGAAGGTATTCGCCGTCTCGGTTTTGCTACTCTTAATGCATGTGATATGATTAGAACAGCTCTAACGGATCCTTTAAACTCACGGAAACTGTAAATAAATCGCTAGTTTATGGTTTCCAAAAAAGCTGGTGCTTTAGTGGAACTAGTAATAGCCGGAAAATGTGAACTTTTTTATAGTCCGCGAAGAAACCCGTCTCCCAAGTCCTAAATTCCCAGTACGGGAGGCCGACCCGTGCCCGCCCTGTATCGTACCCCTGCTTTGTGCGCGAGGGAGATTTCTCTTCCCCCTTTCCCACCCGCGCCATAGCCGCCACCCCCGACCTCCGCCCCTCCTGCTATCCGCCGCCGGTGCTCATCGAATCTGAAGCCATGCACCCCAGAGAGCTCCTGGCCATCGTTGTTGAGGCTGCGGAGTCTCAATAGCCTCACCCCGCCACCATTTTTGGCGTAGGTGCTCCGCCAGCTAGATTCGCCTTGAATAGGAAGATGCCGGGGAACACCGACGCCCAATGGTTGGTGCTGTGGCGCCATCAGGACCATCCAAGCCATGCGGGACAAAGAAGACGAATCAGGACATGCACCACGCGGGCCTTCCTCCCGTCGCCACTCAACAACCACCCACCGCTCCGCAGCAGCCTCCACGGCCGTCGCCCCGCACACTAGTAGAAAATGGGCCTTTGGTTCGGGCCATTAGTCCCGGTCGTGGCTGGGGCCGGGACTAATGGTCCGAACCAGACGGCCTGAGGAGGCCGAGGCACTATGTCCCGGTCCGTAAGGAGCCATTAGTCACGGTTTGAGATACAAACCGGGACAAATAGGTCTGGGCCGGCGCGCAGAACCTTTAGTCCCGGTTTGTATCTCAAACCGGGACTAATGGCTTGGCCCTATATATATGCACCCAGCCCTCCACTCTCTCCTGTTTTTTTCCTATGTGAGAGGTGGGTATAACTTTGTGCTAACTTTTTTCTTCATATGCACTAGAGGTGTTCGGTGAAATGCCTATTAGAGCGATGCCACTTGAGTTCACACAAGACAAAATATGATATGAGCTGCCAGAGCGACACTTAAGGTTTCTCCTCTTTGTTTTGAAGTGTCCTAAAAGGTTAGCAACTATTTTCTCGTTTTGACTGCGCGGTACTAATTTAAGCATCGTGATTGCGTTTGATATATATGCATGGTTGTATGATGCAGATGAGCCACCCATGGATGTACGGTGACCGACGCCCGACGCTTCAGAGAAGGCATGCGTTCTTTTCGCCTTGTGGCGGCGAACAAGCCATGGATGGTTTTATGTGTTGTCCATGTGTTGAATGTCGGAATGAGCAGGCTCACACTTCCTCAAGAGTCATTCAGAGCCACCTGCTTCGGTCCGGTTTCATGTCCGGCTATAATGTTTGGACCAAGCACGAAGAAAGAGGGGTTATGATGGAAGACGGCGATGAAGAAGAGAACGATGATGACAACTACCGATCTATGTTCCCTAAATATGGTGATACCGCAGTTGAAGATAATGAAAAAGAAGGGGGTGAAGAACGGGAACCAGATGAGCCCGTTGATGATTTTGGTTGGGTCATTAGTGATGCAAGGCGAGACTGCGACACAGAAAAGGAGAGGTTGCAGTTCGAGCAGATGTTACAGGACCACAACACATTGCTGTATCCAACTTGTGAAGATGGCCAGAAGAAGCTGGGTAGCACACTGGATTTGTTGAAGTGGAAGGCAGAGACCGGTATGACTGACTCGGGATTTGAAAAGTTGCTGGTAATAATGAAGAAGCTGCTTCCAAGAAATAACCAATTGCCCTCCAGTACATATGAAGCAAATAAACTTGTCTGCCCTCTAGGATTAGACGTGCAGAAGATACATGCATGCCCTAATGACTGCATCCTCTACCGCGGTGAGAAGTACGAGAATATGGATAAATGCCCGGTATGCACTGCATTGCGGTATAAGATCAGAAAAGATGACCCTGGTGATGTTAAGGGCGAGCAACCCAGGAAGAGGGTTCCTGCCAAGGTGATGTGGTATGCTCCTATAATACCACGGTTGAAACGTTTATTCAGAAATAAAGAGCATGCCAAGTTGTTGCGATGGCACATGGAAGACCGTAAGAAAGACGAGATGTTGAGGCACCCTGCTGATGGTCGGCAGTGGAGAAAAATCGAGAGAGACTTCCCGGACTTTGCTGGTGACGCAAGGAACTTATGGTTTGGTCTAAGTACCGATGGCATGAATCCTTTTGGGGAGCAGAACTGCAGTCACAGCACCTAGCCCGTGACTCTATGTATCTACAACCTTCCTCCTTGGTTGTGCATGAAGCGGAAGTTCATTATGATGTTAGTGCTCATCCAAGGCCCGAAGCAACCCGACAACGACATTGATGTGTACCTAAGGCCATTAGTTGATGAACTTCTATAGTTGTGGGCCAAACCAGGTGTACGTGTGTGGGATGAGCACAAACAGCAGGAATTTGACCTACAAGCGTTGCTGTTCGTAACCATCAATGATTGGCCTGCTCTTAGTAACATTTCAGGAAAGACGAACAAAGGATACAATGCATGCACACACTATTTAGATGAGACTGAAATTATATATCTGGATAAATGTAGAAAGAATGTGTACCCGTACAATCGTCGTTTTCTTCCTTGATCATCCCTTAAAGAAGAAAGGCAAGCATTTCAATGGCAAGGCAGAAACCCGGACGAAGCCTGTCCCCCGTAGTGGTGCTGATGTATTTGGTATGGTCAAGGATTTGGATGTAATCTTTGGAAAGGGTCCTAGAGGACAACCTGTTCCGAAAGACCCCATTACCGTACACGCACCCATGTGGAAGAAGAAATCTATATTTTGGGAGCTACCCTATTGGAAAGTGCATGAGGTCCGCTCTGCAATTGACGTGATGCACCTGACGAAGAATCTTTGCGTGAATATTCTAGGCTTCCTGGGCTTGTATGGGAAGTCAAAAGATACCGGCGACGGGAGGACCAGCAACATAATAAAGGACGAGACGGCAAGCATCCAGGGCAGTTTCAAGGGCTTGCCAGCTACGCTCTTACCAAAGAAGAGAAGGAAATCTTTTTTGAAGTCCTTTTCAGTAGCAAGGTCCCGTCTGGCTTCTCGTCGAATATAAAGGGAATAGTAAATATGAAAGAGAAAAAATTTCAAAACCTAAAGTCTCATGAGCGCCATGTGCTTATGACGAATTGCTTAGGTTGCATTGAGGGAATTCTACGAAAATGTTCGACTAGCCATTGTGAAGGTATGTGCATTCCTCAATGCAATTTCTCGAAGGTAATCGATCGAGAAAGTCTATCGAGTTCTGATTGATGTGGTCCAATGTCTGGTCAACTTCGAGTTGTTGTTCCGCCATCCTTCTTCAATATTATGACGCCTTGCTAGTTCACCTAGTCGAAGAGATTAGAATTCTCGGTCCTATGTTTCTACACAATATGTTCCCCTTCGAGAGGTTCATGGGAGTCTTAAAGAAATATGTTCATAATCGTGCTAGGACAGAAGGAAGCATCTCCAAGGGCTATGGAACAGAGGAGGTCATTGAGTTTTGTGTTGACTTTCTTCCTGACCTTAAGCCGATTGGTGTTCCTGAATCTCGGTATGAGGGGAGGATGACTGGAAAAGGCACACTAGGAAGGAAATCAATGGTATGTAGGGACGGGCATTCTTTCACTCAAGCACACTACACAGTTCTACACAATTCCACCGTGGTGGCTCCGTATATCGAGAAACACAAGAATATTCTACGCTCCGAAAACCTGGGGAAGCCTAAAACCTTGATTAAAGGGAAACACGAGAAGAATTTTGGCAATTGGTTGCAGACACATCTCATGAATAACACCACTGTTGGAGATGAGTTGTACTTGTTGGCCAGGTTACCATCTTCGACTATATGTACTTTCCAAGGGTACGAGATAAATGGGAATACATTTTACACGATCGCCCAAGATAAAAAGAGCACCAACCAAAACAGTGGTGTCCGCTTTGATGCAACAGATGACAATGGGCAGATTGACACATATTATGGGTACATAGAGGAGATATGGGAACTTGACTATGGACCTACTTTTAAGGTCCCTTTGTTTCTGTGCAAATGGGTCAAGCTGACAGGAAGCGGGGTACATGTAGACAAAAAGTACGGCATGACAACAGTGGATCTCAACAATCTTGCGTACATGGATGAACCATTCGTCCTAGCCAACGATGTGGCTCAGGTTTTCTAGGTGAAGGACATGTCTACCAAACCGAGAAAAAGGAAAGATAAGCAAAAGAGTACAGAATACAATGAGCCAAAGCGCCACATAGTTCTTTCAGGGAAAAGAAACATCGTGGGAGTGGATGACAAGACAGACATGTCAGAAGATTACAATAAGTTTCATGAAATTCCACCCTTCAAAGTGAAAACTGACCCAAGCATCCTGTTAAATGATGAAGATTCTCCATGGCTACGATGCAGAAGAAAACCACAACACTAGATGTTGGTGATGTGTAATAATGTATTAAACCTTTTATTTGAGACATAAATCTATGTAATTAAACCTTTTATTTGATACATAAATCTATGTAATGTATTAAACCTTTTATTTGAGACATAAAGGTCCCCTTTCATGTAATACATCTTGCTCAATCAAACTAGACGTTCTGAGCCACAGTAGGTGATCACACAAAGAGAAGGAACCGACAAACACTAAGGATACATAGCACAATTGAAAATTAAGAAACATGCCTAATGGTTGGAGTGATTCAGTCATGCTCCTGCCTAGCCCTGTAATACGCGCCACTGTAGTCGTCGTAGTCACCGGCGCCATCGTCGCTGTCGTCGTCGGGGTCGCCGTAGTCGAACCTTGAAGGTTGGGCACGCGTGGGCTGGATTTGAGGGTACCGCATGCGGGGGTTATTACCGGTCGTGTTGTAGGCCATGACACTCTGGAGAGTCCGGCTGCGCCACCACAGCCGACGGCCGGCCTCGTTGAAGTTCGAAGGAGGTGGGCCGTCCTCCTCGTGCCTGGCGAGCGCCCTCTCATGCCGATTGAAGAAGAAGGCTTCCCAAGTCGGGAAATAGTCAGGATGCCAGTTGGGATTCCTCCGCTGCTCTTGCGTGAGCTCGAGGTAGTAGTGGTTCGTGATGGCCATCCGGCGCTCCACACCTAGAGGGACAGGAGGGACCGGCACGCCTCCGGCGCTCAGCATCCAGCCGGTGGGTACGCGGTAGCCCGGTGGGCAGGGGTAGTTCGAGGCACAAAGCGCCTCCGCCTCCCGGGTGGTTAGAGATACGATGGAAGCCATGGGAAGAGAATGATGAGTCCAGATGTGATATGTAAATGGAGGCCAAGCGTAGATATATATACTGAAAAAATGGCGGGAAGACAGAGGTGGGAACCGGTGGAAAGCGCGGGAACACAGTGGCGCGGGAAACTTTCATCCCGGGTGGGGGCTCAAACCGGGACAAAAGATGGGGGGCCTTATCTAGGGGAGGCTTATCTGGGAGGGCCTTATCTGGGGGTGGCTAACCTTTAGTATCGGCTGGTGGGTGCAACCGGGACTAAAGGTGGTTTTTGTGTCATCTAACAAAACTTTCGGTGGGATAAGGACGCGTGGGTAACCTTTAGTACCAGGTGAGGGCTCAAACCGGGACTAAAGCTGTCGGTAGGATAAGGACGCATGGGTGGACGCACTGCTCGATGAGATAAAGCATGTAGCGCACGACGCCCTGTCGGAGGAAGAAGACAAAGTAGAAGCAGCGCCGTGCCTATAAAAGGAGCATCGATACGCCATGGCAAGCAACTCAACAAGCCAACATGGATGGAGAGTTTCATCCCCATGGATGGAGGAAAGGGTTGGGAAATCTCCCGTGGTGGAACTTCTCGAAGATGCCCTTGGTGCACACGCCCTATGGCATCTTCGGAAGTTCTGCCTTGGAAAATATATTCCTGCTAGCCCGTGAAAGACTCCATCTCCGCCTCCCTGGGGTTAGAGGTATGTGGTGGAAGCCATGTGATAGAGTGGAGAGAGGCGGCAGATATGAGTCTAGATGTGCTATGGCAACGACCAAGCCAACATGGATGGAGAGTTTCATCCCCATGGATGGAGGAAAGGGTTGGGAAATCTCCCGTGGTGGAACTTCTCGAAGATGCCCTTGGTGCACACGCCCTATGGCATCTTCGGAAGTTCCGCCTCGGAAAATATATTCCTGCTAGCCCGTGAAAGACTCCATCTCCGCCTCCCTGGGGTTAGAGGTATGGTGAAAGCCATGGGATAGAGTGGAGAGAGGCGGCAGCTATGAGTCTAGATGTGCTATGGCAATGACCAAGCCTAAACCCTAAACCCTAAACCCTAAACCCTAAAGGCGCTACCCTCGTACGGAGAAAGCTACAGGGGTACACGATCCGAGGCCCCCGGTCTTAGGTTTCGCTGGAGGAAGATCACCGGAGCGTCGGAATCACATGAAAATGGCAAAATGGTTAATAGTTTGAATAGTTAGAATAAATATTTTATAAAACAGAAAATGGATTTGAATCTCTGATTCAAATTCAAGCACTTTTATGTTAAAAATTTGAAAAAGGGACCCTAAACCTGAAACCCTAAACCCTAAACCCTAAAATATTGTAAACTTTTATCAGATTTAATAATATTGATATATAGTAGTTTATTTAATAACATAGTATGCAATAAGGCGGGAAACAGAGGTTGTAGTCAATTTTTAAAAAAAGGGGCCTTTAGTCCCGGGTTGTGGCATGGACCGGGACTAAAGGCTGCTGTTGGCGCGCACCCCGTGGGCAGTGCCGAAAAGCCTTTAGTCCCGGGGCAGGACTAAAGGTCATACCTTTAGTCCCGGTTCGTGGCTCGCCCCGGGACTAAAGGTCCTTTAGTCCCGGTGCGAGCCACCAACCGGGACTAAAGGTTCATCCATTTAAATACGCGCCGCTTCGCTCCCCTAATCTCCATCTCCACACTCTGCAGATGAGGAGACAGCGACGCCTGGCAGTGCCAAAATTTGACCTCTCTCGCCGCCTCTAGCTGCTGCCATGTGCCCGCCTCTCCAGCGCCACGACGTCATCGCTAAGGCCTCCATCGTCCCGGCCCGGCGAGCCTCACGAGGTAACTCCTCCTCACGCCTCCTCCATCCCAGCCCAACGATGAGCCCGATCACAAGATCGCCTCTCTCAATGCTCCTGTCATTCCCCCCCATTTTTTTAATTTAGTATATATATATGTTTGTGTATAGTAATAGAATATATATAGTAAATATTAGTGTAGTATGTTAATTAGTGTAGTATATTTTTTTATTTTTAGTAATATATAGTAGTGTAATATAAAGTGTATTTTTTTATTTTTTTAGTAGTATATATTAGTGTAGTATGTTAATAATTAGTGTAGTATATTTTTTTATTTTTTAGTAGTATATAGTAGTGTAATATAAAGTGTTCGCGGGTCCCGCACTTAGGGTTAGGGTGGTAGTGCTCGTGAGCCCCGCACTTAGGGTTAGAGTGGTAGTGCTCGCGGGCCCCGCACTTAGGGTTAGGGTGGTAGTGCTCGCGGGCCCCGCACTTAGGGTTAGGGTGGTAGTGCTCGCGGGCCCCGCACTTAGTGTTAGGGTGGTAGTGCTCACGGGGCCCCGCACTTAGGGTTAGGGTGGTAGTGCTCGGGGGCCCCGCACTTAGGGTTAGGGTGGTGGTGCTCATGCCCGCACTTAGGGGTAGGGTGGGAGGGGTCACGGGGCCCCGCACTTAGGGTTAGGGTGGTAGTGCTCGCGGGCCCCGCACTTAGGGTTAGGGTGGTGGTGCTTGCGGGCCCCGCACTTAGGGTTAGGGTGGTAGTGCTCGCGGGGCCCCGCACTTAGGGTTAGGGTGGTAGTGCTCGCGGGCAGCCAGACTTAGGGTTAGGGTAGTGGTGATCGCGGGCCCCACACTTAGGGTTAGGGTGGTAGTGCTCGCGGGGCCCCGCACTTAGGGTTAGGGTGGTAGTTCTCGCGGGGACCCGCACTTAGGGTTAGGGTGGTAGTGCTCGCGGGCAGCCGGACTTAGGGTTAGGGTGGTGGTGCTCGCGGGCCGCGCACTTAGGGTTAGGGTGGTAGTGCTCACGGGGTCCCGCACTTAGGGTTAGGGTGGTAGTGCTCGCGGGCAGCCGGACCTAGGGTTAGGGTGGTGGTGCTCTCGCGGGCCCCCGGACTTAGGGTGGTAGCAAATTGCGTGTTCATATTATTGTTTAGTGTTATTTTATCAGCAATATTGAATGAAAAATGTTATTCTGTGCATTTTGTAGAAAACTATGGATCCAATCTAGAGAGACCTAGCACAGGAAGAAATTCTCGAGGATATGATCAACGACACCCCCCATGTTGATCCACCCGAATCTCCGTCGATTTATCTGAACCCCTCCGGTGAGGGAGAGGAGGTCGACCGAAATGATCAAGGAGAAGCCGACGGCTCCGGTGGTGGAGAAGCCGACGACGAGGTATATATATGAAGTCTGGTGATCAGTAGATGCATTAACTGAGTTTTATATATATAAATTGACGAATGTTTCTTCTCTGAGGCCTCCACATCGAGCAAAAAATACTCCAAACGAGGCCTGGCCAAAAAGTTGGACGCATCTACGCGTTATACAATTACGCGGGTATCACCACGGGGTGAACCGGTGGAACCCGAAAAGGCTAAAACTGTATTTAAACAACAATGCGGAGTTATGGTTAGGGATCGCATCCCGATCACTGTTCAAGAGTGGAATAAGACCAAAGGGGCGAAAGAGGGTGAGTATGTCTCCGACAGGTGCAAAGAGGTTCTTTGGAATGACCTCATGACACATTTCACCCTGCCAGAATGTGAGGATGATGCCGACACAGCTGCATTGAGGAAGAAAGTCAAGCAGTGGACTCTTACAAAGATGGACGAACTATTCAAGAACTGGAAGAAAGCATTATGGCAAAAGTATCAGAAGACGAAGAAGGCTCCTAAATTTGAATGCTATCTAACGAAGCAGAGCTAATCGGGATGCATTTGTGAAGTACAAGGAGTCACAACCTGCTATGGAAATGTCGGAAAAAACAAGAAAAATGCCGATGAAGAAATATCACCATCACACAGGGCCGGGGCTACGGCTGCCATGCCAAAGTGGGATGCTAAAGAGAATGAGCTTGCTAAAGGGATCACTCCGAACCAATACGCAAAGAATGGGATCGAGGGCAAGGAATTGGTTCCTTGGGCATGGGAGTGAGTATGACGAAATCTGAGGGACCTTATTTGCAGTGACGGGATTAGGATACCCCGGGATACATGGCAGAAAGTGGTGAAGGAGATTAAAGCGGGGACAACAAAGTTCCGTCCCGATAGAGAGAAAGACTTGTTGACAAAGGTCCTCGGGAATGACGAACGCGGAGGACGTGTACGAGGCCTTGGCCCTAGTTATACATGGGAGATGGGGTTTCCCAAAGACAGAGTTACTTATAGGAGCCGAGAGAGAGCAAAGAGGCGACGACAGGAGGAGGAGGGAGACAAGTTCACCGAGTTGATAGGGACACTTCGAATGCATCAACAACAAATTGATGAATTTCGAGGAGCAGCGCGCCTGCAAGATCCTGTACTCAATATTACCACCGTCCCATCTCAGCGGAAAAGCAGCGTGTCTGAATCGGAGGTCCCTTCTGATGATGCACGTATGGTAGATGGCGGTCCCGGCTACACCGTGGATGGAATCAAGGAGCAGGCATCTTGTGAGCTCCATCAGAAGGTGAAGAACCTATCCATCAAGGTGGCGGTCGGATGTGCTTTACCTTGTCCACCTGGCGCACGCTGGCATGGCCGTGAGATTCCAGCTGGCTATGCTACAGTTGGTGTGGATGAAATCGCAATGGGATGGGACTCAATGGAGCTTGACATCCCTGGACCTGAAGGTGAGAGGACACTCGGAGAAGTACTAGGTGGTATCATTCTATGGGACAAGAACAACATCAAGCTTCCAGGATGGATGCCAAAGCCAACACCGCCTCCGAGTGGTCGCATGTCACCTTCACCTCCATCACCTCCAAGAAGCCCACCCCATGACTACGACCACCACAGCCCGAGTGCATCTCGATCTCCGCCATAGCCTCTGATTAGTACCAAACGACGCAGGAGCCCAAAACGAGAAATGTCACCCCTCCCAAGAGTACCTCATAAGAATCTTTCTATCAGACCTTACGATCGTACCGATGAGGAAACCGACATGATCGTAAAGGCCGAATGTGTTGCGCAACTTCAAAGAAGAAACCCGAGCCCGCCCCGGTGTAACACCCTCGAATCGGCCCTATGCAAGTTTCAGCCCTTTCCGCCAAACCCGCATAGAAACGATTCAAGGACGCCCACCAGGCACTTTCGTGCGGGTGGAAAACGAAGTAATACCATTACACAACAGTCCTTGATGGGACCCACAGAACAGATATATATATACAACAATGACTCAACGAGTCAAGAATACAGATATACAATACAAAGATCCAAATCACCTTGAAAACGATACAGCGTCCGAGTACGGACAAGATGCAAATGGGGCTAAGAGCCCTGAAGAATAACTAATGGCGTCCATAACCCTGCCCAGGCCAAGACGGAAGGGTAACCCTGCTAACGACGACGATCTCAAACCTACTAAAACAAAAGGGGTGCCGACAAAGGGCAAAGGAAAAGAGGAGCGTCAGTACTGAGGCCAGTACATGGCGAGGCTAGAATTCGGCGGCTCTCGCCTACGCAGGTATGGTGGGCTGAAGCGGCAGTGCAGCGACACTAAACAACCTATAGAGACTCGAAACAACTGGCGGTTATTAGAGAGGGATAAGAAAGACCTATTCGGATCCAACCTGAAGCTAACACCAAACAAACCCATCCTGGACTTTCCCCCTCGAGACCAAACGAGGAAGTCGGACCAAGGAACTCACATAGTTGGCAATTTTACTCATTCCGTTATAGTTTGCAGCTGTTACTAATCATATATTGATAGCATGAGTCATCCTGAAGCAAAAGTAGTGGGCAGTTTTAATTAACCATTCCGTGGTAGTTGGGACATTTACTAGTCAAATATAATTGTCCTGAGGAATCCCAAAACCCAGCAATTGTTGGCACTTTTATCACATTCCATTGGAGTTGTAATACTTACTAGGCAGGTATGTCAGGACACGATACGATCAAGATCCACCAGTTGTTGGCATTTTTAATATCCACTCCGTTATAATTGAGCTGATTACTAGTCACGTATTAAGTCAAATTTATAGCACTACTTTAGTTATGCTTGTCTATGATCGAGATACTGTGCTCCAAGTCGTCCATAACCGCGGACACGACTTTCAGAAAGTTATCCCTGCAGGGGTGCACAAAAAGCAACACACACTCGATCAACCTTGGAAAAACCAACTCAAAACCCAACGAGGCATTCACGACAAAGAGATCACAGGATTCAGAAATATTTCAGGGGGCCACCCCACTAAGCTACCATAGCGAAGTTGGCGGCTCGAAGCGGACCCGTGGGTTTTGCGGCCGTACATGTAACGGGAACCGAAAGTGTGACTGGGCTTGTCAATACCACGAAAACGTGGCGTGATCCAAAACAGTACAGGTGCTCCACGCACAATCTTAAATAAAGCAGTAACATGGCATAAGTACATGATAGTAATAAAACCCCAAACTAGTTTGTGGCTCCAAGAAATAGAAATGAAACAAGCTCTGGCTCAGGGGGGTCCATAAGGCCTCCCTGATGTGGATAGTGCGAATAATCAAGGAACAGGTATCAAGTACTCGGGGTCCTAAGGGACACAAGTGAGCGTGGAAAAACCAAATAATATCTATTGCCCACCGATGCCTCTGCATTAGTTATATCTAGCAATTTAATAGTTGTATTTAAAGTCATGATCATCTCCACCAATAAGCATCTCCACCATTAACATCTGCCAGCATTTCAACAACTGTGGTACTTGACAACACCAGATCGCTTTGAGCAAGCAACTACGACTCGCAAGGCCAGCTATCTACCAAACACGGGTAATAGGAGGTGTCCAAGGCAATATAGAGGCTGCACGGGATATAACTGGTGTACGGAAACTAAAGCATCGCGACACGGATAGCAATAGATCAATTGGAGGAAATAAAGACTATAAATGCAAATTAGGTAGAAGGGGGAGAGATGCTCGCCTGGGAAACACTGTCGGAGGTTCATATCCGAAGAACTTGTCGATACTCGCATCCACTCATCAGTCAAATCCGCGAAGAAGTAAACACTAGCAGAAACACCGGATGCAATATTTAATACTACGGCAGAAGATCCGGCATGCTTATGATATGATGCATGACATGGCACAGATGCGGTGCAACTAGGCAATATTAAGCGGAACCGGGGTCCCGACAATTAATTAAGCGGTTCAAGTTATTTAGAACCCCCACAATTGAAATGTTGTATTAACAGGGCGAAACATGGCATCGGTCGCTACACCAATTTAGATGGAGGCGGTATAATACAAGTATAGCCTGCATATAGACTCCATATTTAATTATGAGGTGAATCGGCATAGTTCCCCCAAACCCACAGACAGGTATGCATGCATGAACAATTTATTATGCGACAGTTTTATATATAGCATTTATAAAATAGAGGCTCGGGGAAAAGGTTCACACATCGGGGTTCGGAAGATCTTGGGTCCGGGAGTTCGGGGGTTCGGTCTCAGGGCTCGACGAGGGGAACAGTTCGACGGAAACGGTTTCGGACAACAGAAAGAGAGCTTGACGTTCCGGGAAGAAGGACTTGGTTTGGCGTCGGGGCGCGTCGGATTCGCCCTGGTCGGTGTCGATCTTGTCGTCACGAAGATCTTGTCGGATCCGCGCCATCGAGTCGGTCTTGGCGTTCGCGAGGAAGTACTTGGCGTTCCGATAGCGATCTTGGCGGTCTTCGGATCCGGGTCTCGCATCTAGGAAGGAGTACTTGTCGCATCTGTGGTCTTCGGGGTTGCTTCAATCAGATCCATGACGAAGTACTTGTCATCCCATGTAGAAGTCCTTGTCGATCCGGGAGAAGATCTTGGGTTCCACGTCGAAGGCCTTTGGGTACGGGGGTCTTAGGGTTCCGGGTCGAAGATCTTGGCATACAGGGGTCGTTCTTCGGGAACTCGAGATCAGTGTACTCGGGACCTCGGCCATCTTGGTTCGGGGTCGAAGAGCTTGGTGTCCGAGAAGGATGCCTTGGGGTTCCGTCTTCGGTCTTCGGGGTTCGGATCCTCGGGATCGGGGCTGCGGATCTGTGAAGGAGACCTTGGCGTTCCGTGTCGAAGGCCTTGACGGTGAACAAGGTCGGGTCAATCTTGTCGAGGGTTGTGTGGAGGAACCAACATCTCAATGTCGTTGCTGCCGGGGTTTCGCAGACGCCGTATGTACTTCACCACACATAATGCCTCGTAATCGGTAAGGCAACAACATGGATCGGGTCAATAAGCAGACACGCGGCAGGATAAAAAAACGAGGACGACAAGGACGCATACGCACGGGGAGGAAGTCAAGGACGTAGCTCCATGCGGGCACGGGGCAGAGAAAATAGCCATGGGCGGAGGTGCTCCGATGTGGCCGAGGAGTCGGGAGAAGGCGGGCGAGGCCACTCTGGCTCGGGTGGCGTCATGGCGACGGACGACGAGCGCCGGCGAGCGGGCTTCGAAACGGCGATGGAGGCCAGGGAGGAGGCGGTGCGACGGTGAGGAAGGAGGGGCGAAGTCACGCGGTCGAAGAAGCGGTCGGCGGAGGGGAAGGTGAGCGGGGCGAGGCCGGGGACGTGAGGAGGAGCCGTGGAGGTGGTATCAGAGGGGCCGGGAAGCTCGTGAGCGGCGGCGGCCGAACGCGGATGGTGCGGCAGCGCCGAGGAGGAGAGGGCACGGAGGTGAGCGACGTCAGGTGGAGGGAGGCACGCGCAGAGGCGGCTCCTGGCAACGAGGTCGAGGAACGGCGCGAGAGGGCTCGACGTCGACGTAGGCGAGGAGGAGGGCAGCCCTGGCAGTGTTGGAGAGGAAGGGGCGCGCGACGAAGGCTCGCAGGGGCGGCCGGCGAAGATGGCGGTCAGGCGAGGCAGCGAACTCGCAGGATGAAGGAAGCAGGGCTGGCGACGCAGAGGCTTGTTGCCGGTGAGCGGCTTCATGGCGGGGGAGCTCTGGTGGCGGGGACGTGGCTCGGCGAGGCAAGCTCCGGCGGAGGGCGGCGAGGGCGTGGCCGGCGCGTACAGAGACAAACGAGAGGGAGGAGAGGCCGACGGGGTTGGTGGCGAAGGGAGGGGATCGCGAAGATGGAGCGTGTCGCTCTCTGTGGGGCCGGGCTCGCGATGGGATACGAGGGTCGTATCGGTAGGGTGGGTTCTGGATGGAGCGGTCGCTGTGGGAACGTGGTGGGACCGGGGTGGTTGGTAGGGTAGCGGCTCATGGGAGCATGCGGCATGGGGTGCGCTGCAGTGCGTGCCTTTGCCGCTGCCAAGAATGTAGCGTGCGCGCTTTGTTGCATCTGCGGCGTCTCGTGTCGTGTAGGTTAGGTGGGGTGGTAGGTATAACTGGCGGCGGCTGCTATGGTATGGGGGGTATCGGCCGGGGTAGTCTAGGGTTATCTAGGGTTTGGTCGTGGGGTTGTAGACAGCTGGCTTGCTGGGCTTTTGGCCTGGCTGGCCGGCGGCCCCCCCAGAAAACATTATTTTTTTTAATTTATTTTCTTTGTTTTATTTTTAGAGAGGCGTTTGTAAATAGTTTTTAGACAAATAAAAGATTCGGAAAAGACCGGGGTCTTACTTTGAATTAGAGGAGGGGATAACAAGAAAACAAAATAGACTTTTGGCGAAAATATTTTAGGGCAAAAATATGCATGATGTCATTATGATGCACAAAACGAAAACCCCAAGCGATTTTCTAGTAGTGGTTTTAGCGAGGTGCTACAATTCGACACCACTAACAATGGATATCGCCCTCGAGATCCGCCTCATGGTATGGGGAAGAAGGTCGGCGATCTAAATCTTCTCGCTTCATGTAGATCCTCGCGACACTACTAACAAGAGGCCGTTGTCTGTGATCGTCGAGAGAATACTCCGGGAAACAAAGGGCGAAGGTAAAGGTATCAACAAATAAAGCCACCTCTAGCTTCTGTGGACGGAGTAATTGCAGATGCACCGATTCAATGTACAAAAGCGAATGATAAGAGTAGTCGGATGGTGATCAGTCCATCGCGCACTCAAACCATTACTCTGCACACGAATCGGAGAATCATGCAACCAACCCTCAAAATTAGACTGAAGACCTCGACAATCAAGGTTCGGAAACAAGGAGGGATGCAGACTCTGCATCAGATCTGGCATAGATGATGTCGTCACGTCGGAAAACACCGGAAGGCACAACAAGGAACAGAGAGAAATTCGACAGATGAAGGATTACTCAGATAGCACGAAGAACGGATGTAGAAGCACCGTTACCAAAGAAGGAAGCGAAACCCTGAAGGTACGACGGAAACCCAACCACGAGAATTCCTGGACTTGAAGAAAAGATAAGAGAACAGATCCAAAACACGCAGAGGTAAGAGGAGAATAGCAAAGGGTAAGGAGTAAAAGCAGACCTAATCAGATCTATCTAACCGATTTCCAAAAGTAGTTTTGACACTCTACTTCGGCCGTTAGCTGGGTTATCCTACAAGCTGGACTTGTGGGGGTATCGCAACTACTGAGCTCTGATACCACTCTGTAACACCCTCGAATCAGCCCTATGCAAGTTTCAGCCCTTTCCGCCAAACCCGCATAGAAACGATTCAAGGACGCCCACCAGGTACTTTCGTGCGGGTGGAAAACGAAGTAATACCATTACACAACGGTCCTCGATGGGACCCATAGAACAAATATATATATACAACAACGACTCAATGAGTCAACAATACAGATATACAATACAAAGATCCAAATCACCTTGAAAACGATACAGCGTCCGAGTACGGACAAGATGCAAATGGGGCTAAGAGCCCTGAAGAATAACCAAGGGCGTCCATAACCCTGCCCAGGCCAAGCCGGAAGGGTAACCCTGCTAACGACGACGATCTCAAACCTGCTAAAACAAAAGGGGTGCCGACAAAGGGCAAAGGAAAAGAGGAGCGTCCGTACTGAGGCCAGTACATGGCGAGGCTAGAATTCGGCGGCTCTCGCCTACGCAGGTATGGTGGGCTGAAGCGGCAGTGCAGCGACACTAAACAACCTATAGAGACTCGAAACAACTGGCGGTTATTAGAGAGGGATAAGAAAGACCTATTCGGATCCAACCTGAAGCTAACACCAAACAAACCCATCCTGGACTTTCCCCCTCGAGACCAAACGAGGAAGTCGGACCAAGGAACTCACATAGTTGGCAATTTTACTCATTCCGTTATAGTTTGCAGCTATTACTAATCAGATATTGATATCATGAGTCATCCTGAAGCAAAAGTAGTGGGCAGTTTTAATTAACCATTCCGTGGTAGTTGGGACATTTACTAGTCAGATATAATTGTCCTGAGGAATCCCAAAACCCAGCAATTGTTGGCACTTTTATCACATTCCATTGGAGTTGTAATACTTACTAGGCAGGTATGTCAGGACACGATACGATCAAGATCCACCAGTTGTTGGCATTTTTAATATCCACTCCGTTATAATTGAGCTGATTACTAGTCACGTATTAAGTCAAATTTATAGCACTACTTTAGTTATGCTTGTCTATGATCGAGATACTGTGCTCCAAGTCGTCCATAACCGCGGACACGACTTTGTTCGAAGTTATCACGAGGGTGCACAAATAGCAACACACACTCGATCAACCTTGGAAAAACCAACTCAAAACCCAACGAGGCATTCACGACAAAGCGATCACAGGATTCAGAAATATTTCAGGGGGCCACCCCACTAAGCTACCCGCAACGAAGTTGGCCGGCTCCAGAACGGACCCAGGGTTTGCGACGACGGCTGTAAACGACTGGGAACCCGAAAGTGTGACTGGGCTTGTCAATACCGCGAAAACGTGGCGTGATCCAAAACAGTACAGGTGCTCCACGCACAATCTTAAATAAAGCAGTAACATGGCATAAGTACATGATAGTAATAAAACCCCAAACTAGTTTGTGGCCCCAAGAAATAGAAATGAAACAAGCTCTGGCTCAGGGGGGTCCATAAGGCCTCCCGGATGTGGATAGTGCGAATAATCAAGGAACAGGTATCAAGTACTCGGGGTCCTACGGGACACAAGTGAGCGTGGAAAAACCAAATAACATCTATTGCCTACCTATGCCTCTGCATTAGTTATATCTAGCAATTTAATAGTTGTATTTAAAGTCATGATCATCTCCACCAATAAGCATCTCCACCATTAACATCTGCCAGCATTTCAACAACTGTGGTACTTGACAACACGAGATCGCACCTGAGCAAGCAACTACAACTCGCAAGGCCAGCTATCTACCAAACACGGGTAATAGGAGGTGTCCAAGGAAATATAGAGGCTGCATGGGATATAACTGGTGTACGGAAACTAAAGCATCACGACACGGATAGAAATAGATCAACTGGAGGAAATAAAGACTATAAATGCAAAATAGGTAGAAGGGGGAGAGATGCTCGCCTGGGAAACACTGTCGGAGGTTCATATCCGAAGAACTTGTCGATACTCGCATCCACTCATCGGTCTAATCCGCGAAGAAGTAAACACTAGAAGAAACACCGGATGCAATATTTAATACTACGGCAGAAGATCCGGCATGCTTATGATATGATGCATGGCATGGCACAGATGCGGTGCAACTAGACAATATTAAGCGGAACCGGGGTCCCGACAATTAATTAAACGGTTCAAGTTATTTAGAACCCCCGCAATTTAAATGTTGTATTAACAGGGCGAAACATGGCATCGGTTTGCTACACCAATTTAGATGGAGGCGGTATAATACAAGTATAGCTCGCATATAGACTCCATATTTAATTATGAGGTGAATCGGCATAGTGCCCCCAAACCCACAGACATGTATGCATGCATGAACAATTTATTATGCGACAGTTTTATATATAGCATTTATAAAATAGAGGCTCGGGGAAAAGGTTCACACATCGGGGTTCGGAAGATCTTGGGTCCAGGAGTTCGGGGGTTCGGTCTCAGGGCTCGACGAGGGGAACGGTTCGACGGAAACGGTCTCGGACAATGGAAGGAGAGCTTGACGTTCCGGGAAGAAGGACTTGGTTTGGCGTCGGGGCGCATCGCATTCGCCCTGGTCGGTGTCGATCTTGTCGTCGCGAAGATCTTGTCGGATCCGCGCCATCGAGTCGGTCTTGGCGTTCGGGAGGAAGTACTTGGCGTTCCGGTAGCGATCTTGGCGGTCTTCAGATCCGGGTCTCGCATCCGGGAAGGAGTACTTGTCGCATCTGTGGTCTTCGGGGTTGCTTCAATCGGATCCATGACGAAGTACTTGTCGTCCCATGTAGAAGTCCTTGTCGATCCGGGAGAAGATCATGGGTTCCACGTCGAAGGCCTTCGGGTACGGGGGTTTTGGGGTTCTGGGTCGAAGATCTTGGCATACTGGGGTCGGTCTTCGGGAACTCGAGATCAGTGTACTCGGGACCTCGGCCATCTGGTTTGGGGTCGAAGAGCTTGGTGTCCGAGAAGGATGCCTTGGGGTTCCGTCTTCGGTCTTCGGGGTTCGGATCCTCGGTATCGGGGCTGTGGATCCGTGAAGGAGACCTTGGCGTTCCGTGTCGAAGGCCTTGACGGTGAACAGGGTCGGGTCAATCTTGTCGAGGGCTGTGTGGAGGAACCAACATCATCACCGCATCAACATCTCAATGTCATTGCTGCCGGGGTTCCGCAGACGCCGTATGTACTTCACCACACATAATGCCTCGTCATCGGTAAGGCAACAACAGGGATCGGGTCAATAAGTAGACATGCGGCAGGATAAAAAAACAAGGCCGACAAGGACGCATACGCACGGGGAGGAAGTCAAGGACGTAGCTCCATGCGGTCACGGGGCAGAGAAAATAGCCATGGGCGGAGGTGCTCCGGTCGACGACGAGCGGGTCAGGAGAAGGCGCGAGCGAGGCCAGCTGCGGGCTCGGGTGGCGTCATGGCGATGGACGACGATCGCCGGCCGGAGGCGGGCATCTCGGGGAAACGGTGATGGAGGCCAGGGAGGAGTCGGTGCGACGGTGAGGAAGGAGGGGCGAAGTCACGCGAAGTCGGCGGAGGGGAAGGTGAGCGGGGCGAGGCCGGGGACGCGAGGAGGAGCCGCGGAGGTGGTAGCAGAGGGGCCGAGAAGCTCGTGAGCGGCGGCGGCCGAACGCGGATGGTGCGGCAGCGCCGAGGAGGAGAGGGCACGGAGGTGAGCGACGTCCGGCGGAGGGAGGCACGCGCAGAGGCGGCTCCTGGCAGCGAGGTCGAGGAACGGCGCGAGGAGGCTCGAGGTCGACGCAGGCGAGGAGGAGGGCAGCCCTGGCGGTGTTGGAGAGGGAGGGGCGCGCGACGAAGGCTCGTAGGGGCGGCCGGCGAAGATGGCAGTCAGGCGAGGCAGCGAACTCGCAGGACGAAGGAAGTAGGGCTGGCGACGCAGAGGCTTGTTGCCGGTGAGCGGCTTCGTGGCGGGGGAGCTCTGGTGGCGGGGACGTGGCTCGACGCGTCCGGAGACAGACGAGAGGGAGGAGAGGCCGACGAGGTTGGTGGCGAAGGGAGGGGATTACGAGGACAGAGCGCGTCGCTCTCTGTGGGGCCGGGCTCGCGATGGGATACGAGGGTCGTATCGGTGGGGTGGGTTCTGGATGGAGCGGTCGCTGTGGGAACATGGTGGGACCGGGGTGGTTGGTAGGGTAGCGGCTCATGGGAGCATGCGGCGTGGGGTGCGCTGCAGTGCGTGCCTTTGCCGCTCAGCAGCTAGGGTGCGCGTGTACCGCGCGCTGCGTTGCATGCGGCGTGCAGGCGTGTCGTGTAGGTTAGGTGGGGTGGTAGGTATAACTGGCGGCGGCTGCTGTGGTATGGGGGTATCGGCCGGGGTAGTCTAGGGTTATCTAGGGTTTGGTCGTGGGGTTGTAGACTGCTGGCTTGCTGGGCTTTTGGCCTGGCAGGCCGGCGGCCTCCCCCAGAAAAAATTATTATTTTTAATTTATTTTCTTTGTTTTATTTTTAGAGAGGCGTTTGTAAATAGTTTTTAGACAAATAAAAGATTCTAAAAAGAGCGAGGTCTTACTTTGAAATAGAGGAGGGGGATAACTAGAAAACAAAATAGACTTTTGGCGAAAATATTTTAGGGCAAAAATATGCATGATGTCATGATGATGCACAAAACGAAAACCCCAAGCGATTTTCTAGTAGTGGTTTTAGCGGGGTGCTACACCCGGTATACACCGAGAAGCAAAAAGCGTATGCACTTTCTTTTCTGAACACAAAATCGCAATATGACTTGCACCATAAGCCAGATGACTATCGACGCACACTTCAGAAGGAAGTGAAGAAGAGCAAATCAAGTAGAAGTGCAAGCAGGAGCAAATCATCAAGTCAAAGTGCAACCGGGAAAAGTAAGGACGTCCCCCAGCTCGGGGAACAGGCCAAAAAATCCACCCCACCCCTCAAGGTGGTATCCTATGACACTCCCCAGAAGGATATGGAAGAAGCTAAGAAGCTTGCGGCCGCTATGAATGTGACTGTTGAGAAATTGCTAGGTTCCCAGGACGACAAGTTACCCAAGGCTCAGGTAGTCCCTACATATGTCCTAGGAAAGCCTCTGGTCAGCTTTGAGCAGTTCCAACAACTGCCAACACAAATGCGGAGTTTACATAAATGGTACTTGAATGTCAGAAGGAGGAGAGAATAATGATCGTGGCGAAAGTCCCACATGACTACTACTTCCGAGAAGAAGAGGTCCATGTTGAGTTTCCAGAACTCTTCCAGTTATACACTTTCGACGCCATCGACAAAAGTCTCATGAGTTGCTATTGTTTGTAAGTTGTTGAATTCATTGTCTATATATAAGCTATTCATTTTTTTAGTTGTTCAGTTCATTGCATGTAATTATCCTAATTATATCCTTTTGTACTCTATTATTATGCAGAATGAAGATCATGGAATGTAAAAGAAGGTCAATCTTCAGTGTTGGGTTCATTGACCCAGATAAAATACATTGTCAGACGCTAAAGGAAAAACCCAAGGAAACACAGGAAAACCTTCTAAGGTTTCTAACGGAGCAAAATTTCTGTGACCACATACTGTTTCCTTACAATTTCGCGTGAGTGTCTTACTCTATTGTACACATTCTCTTTTGCTTACTCGATGTTAAGTGTAATTGATGAGTTACTGATGTATATATAAACGTGTATAGTTTCCACTGGATTCTCATGGACATTCAACTTGATCAGGGAAGAGTTGAAGTCATGGACCCATTAAAGAGACCCCTGGAACAGTTTAGTGACATGCAGGACATGCTCCAGAGGTAATTTTTGCACTACAGCGGTCTCTTTCGTTGATTTCCTGAGATATCACGTAATAAATAACTCATTCATTTTCTTTACCGGGTAGGGTTTGGAACCAGTTCAAGAGTGCGGTTACGGGTGACTTTACTGAGAAGCTGACGTTTAAGCCGGTCTCGGTAAGTAGTAGGCGCATCTCTTTACTTCTAGTTTCAATACAATTATGATGCATGATTATTATTTTGATTGAATTCTATTCTCGTAAAGTGCGCGAGGCAGCCACAGGGGACGAATCTATGTGGATTCTACGTTTGCAGTTCATTCGTACGTTTACGATGAGCTGAATGATTATAGAGTCGATGTAAGCAATACATTCATAACATTATTTTTATTACCGTCACTTTTTGTTATCATGATTGATATTCATATTGATCTCCTTTTCTTATATAGTTCGAGAAAATGCGGGATCAGCTCCTACCACAGCAACGCGTAGTAACAATTGCTGAAGAACTGGCAGGATTCTTGATGAACGAGATGATAGATGACGCCGGAGAATTTAGTGTGAATAGGCGCCGATGATCCCCGACCGTGTAATTGAATAGACGGGCTCTAGTCCCGATAATTGTGATCTCCATGTGTAACTATCATGTATATATTTGTATGCTTGATCTTAAGAGAAGTTATCTTATGTATGCACGAACATGTATGGTATGTGGTAGCGTAGAAAACTATTTTGAAATGAAAAGAAAGAATACAAATTAAATTCTCTGCCGCGGCAGAGAAAGTGCCTAAAATGCTGCCGGCGAAGAACCATTGTTCCGTTAAATGTCTGACTGGGACTAATGGGGGGGCACCCAGCGCCCACAGAGACAGCCACGTGGATGCCCATTGGTCCCGGCTGGTAAGAGGGCCGGGACTAATAGGTGGGCCTTTAGTCCCGCCCCTCCAGTCCCGGTTACCAGGACCGGGACTAAAGCCCCTTACGGGCCGGGACTGGAGGCCCGTTTTCCACTAGTGGCAGCAGCCTCTGCCACAAGACGCCACAACATCATTCATCAACGTGCTAAATGAGAGCACAGTTGATATCTCCGGCCTATAGCTCCAGTTCGGTGATGATGAAGGCGAAGAAGTGGAAGCTGAGGCTGAACAAGAAGAGATGAAGGAGGAGGTGTTCGACGCAGCTCAAGCATCCTCGACAAAGAAGAGGAGGGTGGTGAAATACACCGAGATCGAGGACAGTTGCTTGGTCCAGGTACGGTCCTAAGGGTCGATCGATGTTGTGATCGGCACAGACCATATCGGCAAGCGCTATTGGCAGCACATCAAAGATAAGTTCTTCAAATTGATGTGTCATGTTGCCTATCCTTTCTCTTGGTCACATCGGTCTCTTCAAGGGTGATAGGATGTCATAAAACCAACTTGCAGTCATTGGGCCGGAGCTATGGCGCAAGTGAGGAACAATCCTCCATCTAGCGTCTCTCCGGATGACTATGTGAGTTGCTCTTCCATTTTCATTAACCCATTTTGAAATTATGAATAAATTGATGATAAAATTGTGCAATTTAGGAGAAAATTTCCCAATAAAGGTATAGGGCAATGAAGGGCTCAAAGAACAAGTCGTTCAACCTCCATTGTTGTCGGAGGTTGCTGGAGCATATGCCAAAGTGGCATTTGAGGGATCAAGAAACCACACCCAAGAGGGAAACCATGAGGGAAATGGACGATGCTAGTGACGATGAAGATGGACGGAGGAACATTGGTAAGGAGGAAGGCAACAGTAAGACGAAGGAGAGGATGAGGCTTGAAGCCGAATCATCTTCTCTAAGGGATACGATTGATGATATGGTGAAGTCCAAGGAAATGTTGACAATCAAGACTTTGGAGATGAAGATGATAATGCATAAGGAGAAGATGGTGATGAAGCAGTCAAGGTGGGAAGAAATTCAAAGTGAAGCCAAGTACAAGACCCAGCTAGAGATGAAGAGGCTCAAGATAAAGGAGACCAAGGCAATGGAGGAGCTCATGGTCGAGGAGAAGGAGATCATGATGATGGATACCCCGAGGATGAATCCAACTCAATTGGAGTTGCATCAATTGATGATTTCCGATATCTTGGAGAGAAGGAAGCTAGCTCGTCAAGGAGGTGGAGCATCGACAAGTGGTGGCGATAGAGCTTTGCATGATGGGCGCGGCGACAATAGCGATATGGTTTGATGTTGTCTTCCTTCATCACGGTGGACGCTTTTTTTGTTGATTCAGTATATAATTGAACATTGCCCAATGTATGTTTGGGTTGCTTTGATACAGACAATTTGATGTACGTAACTTTGAATCATTGCATTGCATCGTTTGACTGTGAGATCATTGATCAATTTGCTCAAATTGTGAACTAGCAACTGCTTTTATGGTTGAAAACACGAGGTGTGGCTCCGTTCCGCGCCTCGTGTTTTCAACCCATGAAAGTAGTTTTCCATGACCTGTAAACACGTTTATAGTTCGCGTTTTAACATGCTCCGTTAGAACTGCTCTTAGAATTAATGGTAGATACTACTTCGATATACCCGAAGCCGATCACTTGATCGCTGCTCCTTTGCATAATGGTATATTCTCTATCGAGAATGGACGTCTACATTATGATACACAGGTTGAGGCAATCCTACCACCACAAGCTGAACCACAAGGAGATGAAGAAATAATAAGATGAAGAAGGACCCAAACAGGAGCAGCAACCACCAAACTACTACACCACCTATGAAGATGTGTACGTGCTTGAAGGGAACATTGAGAACATGAACAACCTCGTCATCAACGTTTGAGACTCCACCGCGAACCTCTCCTCCCATTTCATCGATTGGAACAACCAGTGAAACTTGGGATATTATCCTCCATAACCACAATGAGCAACAATAGGGCTTGCAATAGCCTAACCTTGGGGATGTGTTCCTCAAAAATTTATTTATGTAATAACGAGGTTGTACTACAACTCCTTGAGAGCTTTGAAACACTCATGTTGGACTTTTCTGAACACTTCACTTTTCCTTTTCCTTTTTGTTTTTTCATTTGTTTGTTTTTAGTATCTTCCTTTGTCGTCAATATTTTTATTTTTTTCTATACTCAATCTTCAAAAATATAAAAATATTTTTCCTTTTGTCCTTATTCTTGAAAGAAGGATGTTGGTTTGCCTCTTTGCTTTGATATTATTTATGAGAGTGATCTACTTTTGAGTTTTGAAGAAACACATCATATGAAAGAATATTGTTTTTTTGTGAGTGATATGGAAGAATATTGTGAAGTCACTCATAAGAGGTATGTCCTATGTCTCCAACTTCAGAAATTTGAAATGTTTATGCTTGTTGGAATTATTGTTATCATACTATTATAGTGGGAGGAATTCAAAATAGTTAGAATAAATCTTTCTATTCATATAAGTAAGTAGTTGAGTAAGATTTTGCTCTAGTTGTTATAGTTAACCGAGTCCTACCTTGGAAATAAATAAGCCAAATAATTACAACAAGAAAAAGTCTCCAATTATGACTTGCGTGATGTTTTAATTGTCCTAAGAGTTTAACCTTGAAGATACTCAACTCCATAGATTTAATGATAGTCTAGATAGCTTTTTTGAAAGGAGTTGTTTGATCGAAATAAAGTCTGGTAGTGATTGAGATGCATGCCAAAACTAAAATGTGGATCTAAAAGTATGATATTGCTTGAAAGCTTGTCGAACAAAACTGATGATGCACACCCTGGGATGCCAAAAATTCCACTGGTCTTCGAACGATCTAGGTATAAATCATGATTTCGGCTATGAGTTGATGACAATGGGTAGCCAGCTACCTGTGGGAAAAAGTATTGGTACTCTTGAGAGCTGTGCAAAAAGGTTGCAAAAGTCATTAATGACTTCAACTGGAAACTATTATTGAATCCAATATGATCACCTATAAAGTATTTGTCATGGTCTTGTTATTATTATATGATTTTTTTGAAAGGCAACATATAAAAAAAAGTGTTTTGATGGACTTGATTCATTGATGTGGGCTTCAATGAGACACTTGATTGTTATGCTTGTTTCGACAGATCTCTTACACTTAAGTTGATGTATGAAACCTCCTAGTGTTCCTTGGAAAGGTGAAAGTTAAATAGAGGAATTGGAATGATTGCTACACTTCTTTCCGACATGGCCCAATAGCTTATCCGACGCGCTCGTCCTGTCCCCACGCCATCGGTGAGCGCGTCGAACACAACGCACGCATCGCGTGGGCCAGCACTGGTAGCGACCTAACCCGCGGTCAAAGCGGCCGATCAATAGTAAAGACGCCTTGCGAGCTAAAATTTAGATGTCGCGGTGACCTGTCTTGTCAGAGCTGCACCTGTGCGTGGGCTTTGGTGCGAGATATACGGCGAGCCATTAATGCTGGCCCTCTAGCCTCCTCCTAGATGTTTTAAATACCGGAACCCACTTCATCCTCTCCACAACCTTCCCCACCAGTGAGAATCATATCATTCCATCTCCCTACCTCTCACTAGAGAAAGATGCCTTGCCTCCTCCCCATCGGGTTGGCCAGGTTCGCTCAGGTGCTCGCATCCTAGTACCGACACCACCTAGCTCCGACGGCGAAGATGAGAAGGAGGTCACGACGTAGGAGGCTATCGCGGTGGAAGAGGTCAGTGACATGGACCTCGACGCCAGCGCTTCCCCCGGTGACAGTGACCAGTCCTATGACCTGATGCTGCCGGAGTAGGAGGCCATCCTCGACTCATTCAAGATGGAGAAGAAGAGGCTGGAGGATGCCCGGAACCGCGAGGAAGAGAACCAAGGAAGAGAACGCATTTCTCACGTCCCTGGAGCGTGAGTGGCAGGCCACTCCCGAGGAGAGGGCCACTTCTCATGAGGCGGAGAGGGCCTCAGTTTTTGAGGCCAACCACGTCGTCGTCCCGGAGATGACTAGCCAGATGCGCCAGGCGGCAGAGGCAAGGAGGAACCAGTGCGCAGCAGTGGTGGCGCACGATGCGGGGTAGTTGGATGCGATGGTGGAGCAGTGGCGCAACTATGCCTGGACGTCAAAACTCGGGCTGGCCGGCTCGGCCCGAGCTTTATAGGCTCGGCGTGAGCTGTGCTCGGCCCGCTACACTTCCGAGCTCGGGCCGAGCATGAAAAGTTAGCCCGTCGCGGGCTCGGGCTCGGCCCGAGCAGCTCGTTTTGGCTCGTTTTTTTTCTGTGGATTACACTGCAGGGCTGAATTAGGCTAGTTGGGCTGGGCGAATCCAGCCTGCTAGATCGGTAGGGAACGGACGGAGGTTCTAGGTCGTTTCCAGGTCTCATTCATTCGAGCTGTGAGCGCCTGGGCGTGTCGCCACCGCCGCCGCCCAACAGGATGTCGCTGGCCGAGCGCTGAACTTGGCGGCCCCTCTCCGCCACGCCCCTCCCCACCACGTTCTTCTCCGCCATGCCCGGCTCTGCCACACCCCTCTCCGACCAACGCTGGCACGCGGCAACATCCAACGCGAGCAGATCGAGCGGAAGGAGCCAAGGTCCCTGTTCCCGTCCTCTTTTCTCTATTTTGATGTAATAGGAATATGAGTATCTGTACTAGATTCGGGAGTATTTATACTGGAACATGTAGGGATTTAGGGATTTATTTGTACCTATTAAACCGATGCAATAAGCGCAGGATTAAGAGCAACAACCAGCATTTAGGGATTTGTACCGATGCAACTGCCATTTATTTGTACTGATTTGTACACTAGATTGTGTACTAATTTGTGTACTTATTTGTGTTTGTAGTGAGCACGTATAGACCCGAAGCTACCGAGCAAGGAGAAGACACTCTCCTTGCTTTATGGTGGAGTCCCGACGTCGAGTACGAAGAAGATTAAGGCCGGCAGCAGCGGCAAGCCACGGTCTAAGGCGAACCCAAGCATCGAGCTAATTGATCCCAGTGATGTACCTCTCTCACAATTATTGAAACACCCTCCTCCGCCTCATCGGCTACCTCTCAAGTATTTCAAAAAACCCGCAACCGTTGGGAAGGCACACATCATCAATTTGGTGGTGGTGGATGGGACAACATGTATGAACCCATTGTCATGAAACTTAAGAGAGACCGTGAAGTATTTCAAAAAATCTGTTGGGCGCATGTTCAAGTTTTTTGAGATTTGTCGAGGTTTAGACCTCCAAGTTGGTGCTCACTTGTTATTAGATGTTTCTATAAGGTGGAATTCAACTTACAAGATGATATCTACATCCCTTCCATACAAAGAAGCACTCAAAGATTATGCCGTTTCCGATTTCAACTATAAGTGAAGAATGGAAATTGTTTGAGCTTATTGAGCCGATGCTCTTCTCTTTGTCTCAAGTGACTACGGCGTTTTCATCCCAATCATACCCCACAACAAACATATTCTACCCCCACATTGTGAGTATTAAGATTGCATTGGTGCAAGCAATGAAACACAAGAATGCAACCTACAAGAAAATGGGAGAAGCAATGATGGACAAGTTCAACAAGTATTGGGAAGAAAAGAACAATGTCATGGTGCTTGCAACTATCCTAGATCCAAGGTACAAGTTGTTGTACATAAAGTGGGCCCTTGATGAGCTCTATGATGATGAATACATGGCTAAAATGGAGCTTCAAGAGGTTGAAGATGAGTTGTACAACTTGTTTGAGAAGTTTGAAATTGAAAAGAAGAAATCTGAAAAAGTTGGCACATCCAAGCCTCCTTCAATGAGTAGTTCAATGCCCGCATCGGATAGTGACTTCCACAATTGGCGTGTCAACACCACCACAAAGTCATCAAAGAGTGAATTGAGAAACTACCTAGAAGATGCCGGTGAGGATAATGTTCCCAACTTTGACTTGCTTGATTGGTGGAAAGTGAATTCACTTAGATATCCGGTGTTGGCAAAGATGGCCCGGCCATGTTGGAGGAAGGATAGACCATTGAGGTAGATCAGCTGATGTGTTCAAGTCGAGTTTAAATCCTATTAGACAGCTCTGAAAAATATTTTGAATTCAAAATTTGATTTTGAAATTTTTCCAGTAACCGCTTGGGATTTCTCGGTAACCGCGGTAACCGAGAATCCCGAGCCCCCTCGGGATTTTTTTTTGCCCGGGAACCAAAATCTTGGGCGCAACACATCTGCGTCGAGGCAGCGGTGCAGGCTCAATGTCAATGCCAAGGCTAGCGCATCGGCGAACGATGATGAGGCGGGACCGGTAGGCGTCATCCACATTGCAGCGACGACGAGGATTAGGTTTAGATTAGATTTAGATTTATATTTCTCTAAAATTCATTCAAATCATGTAAAATATCTCCTAATTTGAATGAAATATGAATTTTCCTGAATTTTGTTAAAAGCTTTACAAATTGATTCAAGCAATCTAACACAGTGGTGTACATAATTGAATCAAGCAACCTAAACCAATCAATACAGAAAGAGCAGCGGGGACATGAGATTAGAGGAGCATGCATGGCGGTGAGTGAAGCCTGCGACGGTTCTTTCCACTTACTCCGGTGTCTCTACTTCTCCTCGACAGCATGCGCACTCGTCGCCTTCTCCCGCTCTCCTTTCCGTACGTACTAGCGCGGGACTATGCGGGATGCGGTAAGCCAGGCATGCGCCATGGTAGGACTCCTCGGCGCTGAAGTTATAGGTAGCCGTACGTATCTGTTCGTCTTCTAGAACCACATTCCACAATCGATATCTCAACGAGTCCACATTCCACAATCGATATCTCGACGAGTCCACGATCTCATCGAGTCCAGAACATTTACACGACGACGCAGGCAGCGATGGGGTCCAGAACAACCACAACGCCGGCCGGCCCCATGAATGATCTCCATGCATGCTACGATAGCCCACCCACCTCCCTAATAAATACCAGCGCCTCCTCTACGACCATCCTCTCAACTCATCCCTCCCAGGCGAGAGCGAGACGAGACCACCATGAAGATCATCTCGACCCTCTGCCTCTTCCTCCTCGCGCTCAATGGTACGTAGATCTATGCCGCGCTGTTCCTCTCTCTCTCTCTCTCTCTATAGATCTATGCCCAGCTTATATATCTCGTTAATTTTCTAATTTTCTCTTGATAACGCAGCCGCTCGTGTGGAGTCTCGGCGAAATCCTGATGATCGCCCCGAGTTCCGCCACCTCTTCGTCTTCGGCGACTCCTTTGGCGACAACGGCAACACCCCCAAGCCGCGGACGAATCCCTTCCGTCGCTCGCCCGCTGTTACCGAGAAGACACGCCAATGGTTCTTCCCCTACGGCTCATTCACCGATGGGCGCCAGAACCCCACCGGCCGCTTCTCCAACTACATGGTCCAATCCGATCTTGTTGGTACGATACGTCTCGAGCTAGCTACTTTCATACTAGCAATTCCATATCCTCATATTTACTTATTTATTTATGCGCGTCCTAATACTTGTGGACATCGTTCTTGCTTACAGCACAGATCATGGGGCTCGACACAGCGCCTCCGGCGTACATGCTCACGGAGAAGAACACCTGCGACAAGTCCGGCATGACCTTCGCCGTCGGTGGCGCCGGCGCGTTTCAGGTTCCTAGCAAGGTGGCCACCCTCAGCGACCAGGTTGACACTTTCGAGTCCCTCATCGCAGATGGAACCATCTCGAGGAGACGCGTCGAGCACTCCGTCGCTCTCATCGCTATCTCCGGCAACGACTACACATCCCTAGGCGATGAACGCGAGGACCCCAATATTCACGCCTTTGTCAAGAACGATACGATCCATGGTTTTATCAGGAACGTGACGGAGGAGATCGTCAATAATGTGCAGCGGCTGCAGGAGATGGGGGTGACCAAGGTTCTCGTGAACAACCTTCCCCCTGTCGGCTGCGCGCCATCACGGACCGTGCCAAACCTCTTCACCGAATGCGACCGTGGACGCAACCATTACGCGTCGGTCCACAATGATGATCTGAAGATGCTGCTTAGAGCGATGGACGGCGTGCACACCGTTGACCTCAACACTGCTTTCACCAACATCATCGATGGCACTAACGGTACGTATACTTAAGTACAAATTACTAGTACCTAGCACCATTGTCACGTGGTAGTTAGGCCTTTACATAATAGTATAGTAGACCTCTAATTTATTTGTTGTATGTCTATGTGTAGGTGAAAACACTGATGCGTTTGACGAGAAGTTGTCGCCGTGCTGCCAAAGCATGGATCCAAAGGGGTACTGTGGCCAGATGGGCGAGTCGGACTCGGACTTCCGCTACACGCTTTGTGAGAATGCCGACAAGTACTTCTACTGGGATGACATGAACCCTACGCAGGCTGGATGGGAGACCGTCATGGAGCAGCTGGAAGACCCCATCAAGGAGTTCCTGGAACTCAATTAGATCTTTAGATTTAGATACCCACAGACAGTTAAATCTTTAGATGGTTTTCGTTAGGTTTTGAGCACTTATTGGTACCACATCTATCTATTTTAGCTAGTTAGTAATGATCTATCCGTGAGTATTTTAGATTTGCAGAAACGTTTTGGTGAACATCGTTCGTTGGTGATGAGCAAGCAGTTATGATCGTCCTTGTTTTCATGAAGTTTTACAAATTATATTTTGCACTTAATGCTACGCATGAATCCACTGGAATAAAGATGAAAAATAATCAACTGAAGCGTAAACCATTTGATCCGAACAGCTGTAGAACATATCTTGTTTAGGATTTCAGAAGGAGCAGCTCGGAAAATTTTCCGAGGAGCATATGAAACGATGATTGATAGCAAGGGTAGAGAGCCTTGTTATGATGCAGACACGGTCCAGGCCGTGGCCCGGATCATCTCTTGCCACGCCACTCACTACTTTACTGGCCCAGAAGCAACTGATCCGGCAACCACAACTGAAGATCATGTCAAAAGAGCCTATGCCCTGAAAACAACAAAATCCCACCATCAGCTATGAAACAGAAACATATCGCATACCCCGAGACACCCTCTAGCTGAAACGAGAGTGCTCATCCGGTTTAGCAGACTCATAGCGAGCACCTCATGTACACACTAAAGAAGCCGTAAATCACTGTCTAGTCTCCGAGCAATCTTCAAGGTTAATATTCACATAGACTTTGCTGGTCCTATCGATGCCGCCGCCACGACGCCAGACATCGCCTCCACTCAGCACGGATCCATCGATCCCCATCTGATACCGAGACTCCGCAGCTCCATGCCGTGGAGAATCACCATCGACATCGAGTTTGATGAAAGCCACTCCACCTCAGGGCCCCTCTAGTCGGCATCAGCTCCAAAAACATTTTCCCCGTAGGGCAGAGACGCCTCATGCCATCATCATCCGATCTAGGAGCCCCAGGTTTGAGGTTTCCCTCGAAGAAGATGACCCTTCATGTTGCCTACATGGTGGTCCAACGCCTCCACGCCTTCGAGATCCCGCCGGCGATATGAGCTCCAAAACAGTGCCTCCAACAAGGAACACCACGCCATGCATCGCCACTGTCTGGACTAGCCTGAGGTTTCCCTCAGAGCCTGAGCGAACTTTCCACCATGACGATGCCCTCCAAGAAGGGTAGCGGCGCCCACAAACGTCGCTGCATCATCTCCGATGGCAAAGCCAGGCAAAGGATTTCTTCCCAGCGGTTGTTCTGTAACCAAGAGATCTCTAGCCATACAAATCCATCAAAGGCACCTTCTGACGTAGAAGGAGAGGCCATGTCGAGTCGAGGCCCAACTCAACTGGAGTAGCCGCCGCTAATAAGGGAAGATCCCGGCGTGCCGGCCAAGGATTCTCCACGACCGTCGGTGACCCGTTGATGTCGACCACCGTGCATCGCCCTCACCACCTCCGTCGAGCTCGCTACAGGGATCTTGAAGCAACCGCACCAAGGCCTCGATCTCCCTTATCGGTGGCCAAGTCTTTGCCGCCGGCCTCTAGGAGTGGGGAGGAGGGGCGGAAGAAGAGGGGAAGGCCGCTGGCAGTACGATCTGGGGAGGGCTCCCCGATCACCTAGAGGAGGACGACTGTGGCGTTTTCTAATGATTGCAAACGATTTGTGTTTGTTCATCGTATGTGGTCATGTCGATTCACAAATGATTAAGAAGAACTAGTCGTATGCTTATTTCAGACACCGCAAACGTTTTTACTCTGAACCCTCTATATCTCAGGATGCTAATAAATGTATGCAAATACAATACCAAAATCTTAATTTTATTCGATTGCACATATGATATATCATATATTTACTTACATTTGCGGTATAGCTTTATTTGGTAGCTATTCAAAGGAGAATGATACACAAAAATAAGATTTCAAGAAGTAAATGAAGTGAAAATGAAAATTGGAGCATCAAACCCGACAAGATAAAAGCTTAGAAGAGGAGAAGGAAGAAACATGCATGAGTGGTACTACCGCCCTGCCTCCATGGAGCTAGAGGAGCACTCCTACAGATCCTTCTAGGCATCCCGGTACCTGCCACACTACCGCGCCATCAGTGGTACTACCTGGCTGCACAACCAGTACTACCGGACCAGCTCGACAACATCAAACGTCTGGAGTTACCACTCCAATTCGCCCCTACTACCTTTAAAGCCCGGTACTACCAAACCTGAGGCCGGTACTACCAGACATGCTAGTGCCTGCGTGCACAACAACTAGGCCACAACCCATGCATCCCCCTTATTATGTTCTAACGCTAGTTCTATCCCCAAATTCCCCTATGTAAGTGGCTGGGCTATATATAGAGCCCCATCCCTCATGTATCCCTTAGTCATGGATGATATAATAGAAGACAACCCCCTTGTGGAATCTCGCTAGTTTTTCCTCATCAACCTTACAAGGGGACCAACTATCGTCACCTATCTCGTTGGACTTCACATAGTGCATCCTTCATTGTACAAGACCTATATCTTGCGTGATCGTGATTGTAGTTGTCAAGATTCTCCCCGAGGTGTTCTTCCCTCTCCGATTGGGATTGATGGAAGAACGTTGACTGATCTTTCCTTGCGAGGATTCTACCAGACTGGTCGGGAGCAATAGGCTTTGTATCGTGTGAGTTTGCGTGTGTTCATCGTGTTCTTCACGAGGTGTGTGTCCGCTTCCGCTACCTTCTCCCTTTCCCTCGCTTTTCCCATTGATTTGACCACGAGATCCGTGAAGATAGGGTCATCCAACGGGTCACCCCTAACACGCGCCAAGCCGGTTCTTGAAGTGCATCATGACGAGAGACCAGTGCGGCAAACAAGGCACACCAGCGTGGGTCGTACCGCACTGTGTCGTTGGCCACTTGGACTTGATCATGTCCGTGTTAGCGCTCTTGCATATGTAGACGCGCGAGGTCGCTCGCCAGGTGGTGCATAGCCCCGTGTCCATGAGCAGGGAGGAAGAGCTTCAAAGCTTGTGGATGCAGTGTTCCTAGAGCGTTGATTATTAGCACGTGTGTAGTTGCGGTTGAAGCGGTTCCGACATTCAGACATAGTGCGCCCTAGTAGTTGCAAATTTGGCACTGGGGACGTTGACGATGGCCATTGCGACCATTATTCTAGTGGTTCCCACTGCCGTTGTTGCCATAGCTAGGGCGACCGTAGCCTCCGCCCCCAGAGTTCTGGTCGCCATTGCCTGGCTAGCTACCATAGCCGCCGGCACCTCCACCGTGCTGTGGGCGGCTGCCACCGCCGCCACTCCCTTGGTCGTAATGAGGGTATCCAGGAGGCGGACGACCCGCACCTGCGGAGGCGGGGATGAAGCCAGCGGGAGCATCCCACTGCCGGCCGGGAAAACCCCGCTACCAAACTGGTCGGGGCTCTACGCTATGTTGGCCAAGGAAGACTAATCCTCGGTCTCAGACTGCTATGCCTGAATAGCGTCGAAGGAGAGCACATGAGTATAAAAATCAGCATAGATAACTGAGACGTTGCCCACGGTATGAGCCTCGGTGATGGAGTTGTAGACGGGGCCGCGTCCGATGATGTAGTCGCCGTGCTCGTCGTCGGTGATCGGGGCGCCGACGGTGGTCATGACATCAGCGGGGCCCTTCATCTTGTGTATGCATGTAGGTGGCCACCGACATGTCTCTTGTGCGCATCGACTGTAGCTGTCAACGAATATGCCACACATTCGCGCGAGTTTGGGCGCTGAACATAGTGTTGAGAGGGGCCCAAATGGCCATCAATGTCTTTCAGCCAATAAGTTGGCACGCGATGTCCTCCTCCGTGGAGGAGAGCAGAAGGCCAAGTACCTTATGATCTTGCCCCCATCACCGTGCGTACTCGGGGTTGAGGATGGTCTTGGCGTCATCACCGGTTCCTTGGGTGAAAGTCTTCTCTGGAGCTTGAATGGAGGCGTCGAGGTAACCATTGAGATGTGCGCCGGAGAGGTTCGGCATCGTCAATTCACGTCAGAGCGCGAAGTTCATCGCGTTCAGGCAGACGGGACTGGCGGACACGGTCGACGAGGGAGACATGGCCGACGAGGAAGAGGAGGGGAGGGCACCGACCGGCCTGGAGAGTTGCAGTGCCGACATCGTCATTGCGGAGTACGCGGAAGGAGGAGGAGCTAGCTCGATCATCTAGCTAGGTGATTGGATCGATCGTTGTGAGATCGCTAGTGGGCGGCGGCGGCGGAAGACCTAGTCTCTGATACCAAGTTAGAAAATACGTTTAGGGTTTCGTGGGGTCTTTGCCTCCACCTCTCTTCTATTATATAGATTCGGCAGGTTATAATACATAGTTAAAATTTCACGCACGGGACCGATTCTTAACACCAATTAACAATCTTTTACCAACTATGAATGGTCCATATAAAAAAAAACCATGAATGGTCTTAGAGAGGGAAAAATATTACAATTTGTTACATGAAGCACATATGTACTACAGACATGAAGAACTCATCCCGTTGAGACCGACATGACCTCCGCCTATAATTTTAGGCATTTAGAAGATATGGAAGAACAAGACCACACGCAATCAAACACAGGCAGGAAAATAAAAATAGTTTCAAGCATCCGCTTATGTGGGCGAAGCGGTTTGCACGTACGATGGATCAAACTCAGGGCTCATAAAGGATAATATCCTCTTGATGATGTCGTGCAGGCTTGAAGAAGTTGTCTACGACCTCATGAAACCAGGTGTCGTCACAGTAGAAGCAATTGAATATGGTACTTTGTAGAAGCCAGACAATGGAAATGAACTCAATGCCACTATTGAGCTGCCTGGCGTGGGAATGCCTGCTGCAGCGCTGTGCCGCGTAGCACAGCATCTCCACCCACACCGCAAGTAGCACCTGCATAAGCTCTGCTGCCTCTACCATCGAGTCCTCCGTGTCTCGAAGCTTTTGCGCAAGCTGTGCTCCACGGACTAAGGAAGGCGGAGCTTTAGATTTCAGTACCTCCATGCCCAGCTCCCTCTCCATGAGAAGCTTCACGCCATAGGAACCAAACTCCAAATATTTTGCTTCAGTTTTGGCATACAATGTGGGGCGAACCGGGTTAGGCAGCATGTAGGGACGTTCAACAAGGAGCCAAATCATGTACCTGGACAGTGCTCTGATTGCCTCGACAAGTGCATGGTGCTGCCCTGATTGCACACAAGATGACGACGAAAAGAATATTTCGGTGGCAGAGTGCCAGATAAGGACTTTCTCATCAAAATCAATGCGGCCGATGGTGATCAAGGTGAGATAGTCGTCGTGGTCCAAGAAGAATGGCTTCAGACCGTTGCAAGTCCCCATGACTTGCTCTCGGCCTTCACTTGCCTCCACCATTCTGAATACCTCTCCCAGCACCAATTGCTTAGTACTCTCTGATATCACAGTGGAGGACTTGCACCCAAACAACTCTGCAATACTACCCCTGAATAATGTCCAGCTGCTTCCCAATCCCAGCTGCGGCTTCGGCCCAACAATGAGATCGGACAAGTCCAGGAACTTATGCTGTCCAATGGAACCTGACCATCTTCTACTTATTTCTGCTGCATTGACCCACCGCCGAAGAGATAGGGCTATCCTGTGAGGCCGATCCCATCTTCTAGCACGCAACAATGCACACGTCCATGTTGAACACATTGCCTGCAACGCTGTTGTTATCTCTAGGAGAATAGCCCCAGCCAGTAGGATATATGTGACGATGACATCCACTCTGCTTTCGAAATTATTTTCGCCACTAGTACTGGACAGGAACATGAACATGAGGAAGAAAGCGGTGATGGTGGCAAGCATCGAAACGGCACGGAAGAGGCATCCGCACCTTGTGTGGATCACTGCTGCCTTGGTGTAGAGGATGTCATACATCAAGGAGAGTTGCATCTCAATCAACTCGTACAAGCGACCCTTCTTCTCACAAAATATCTTTATAGCTTTACTCTGCAACGGGGATGGCCAGAACTTATAACCCACAAACTGACCAAAGAAAATTGGGAACAGGTCGTGAGCTCCCTGCAGAACCTCTTCAGAACCCAACCTGTTCTCTTCGACCCACTGCAAATAGGAAACAGGCCCTCCTTGTGCTCGTCGAGCCTCCAACACCCGACACTTCTCAGTGCGGTCGAGGAACCATCTGTTGTCGTCCAGTCTAGATGACTGGAGCGCCCGTACTCTCTCCCCATACTTGACAACCCCGGCGACAAACATCAGCATCGCAGCAGCTGTGACCAAGGTCGAGCTGCTGGCTCTGGATGTACTAAACTGGAAGACAACATAAGCTACTCCCATTACGTGCACTTGCATAGAGAGCAGGTGGCGTACCCAGAGCCGGCTATCTTCAATGGAGTAGGCGGTGATGGTGTCCTGGCCACCCAGGTGCACCAACAAGCACGGCGCCCAAAGCGCCATTAGCTGCCCGTGCTCAGAAGATAACTTGCTACTGCTAATAGACAAGTGGCCGAGGATGTACAGAGCTGTGGAGTCGGCCAGCATGTATGCTAGCCACAGGAGGGTCCTTGGTACCACCGAGATGTTCCGCCGACGCCTCCCTGCGAACATGAGAAGGAACACTTGCAGAAGGAAGCTGACCACCACTAGGATTTGGACCTCCCAATTGTTCCATAGGCGAACCACTCCAACCATCGGGTAACCACGCACTGAATTTCCAAAGAGGATCACAAACCAACTGGTTAAAGTACAGATAAAAATTTCAATACACAAAAGTATAGAGACGCAAGGGACAAGACAATATTACAAACAACGTTGGATAAATGAAATCAAACTAGTAAAACAGCATGTATTAATGAAATCGACATGCATCCCAGATTATCTACTTCTAAGCTTTTAGAATCATTCACAAGTAGTATAAGAGTACGAAAAATGTGGTTCTTGTAAACTAGTGCAACACTATGGGAAAAAATATCTTTGCCGTGTGCCAAATGGCCCGGAACACGGCAAAGAAATACACTTCCGTGTGTGTCCCCGAAAGCACACGGCAAAGGTGAGTTCTGGAAAAGAACACGGCAAAGAGCAACGGGTGGAACACGGCAAAGGACTCAAGGCACACGACAAAGGTTGTCATCACAGTAAAGAGGTGGGACCGTGGCCCTCCCGTCGCACTTAACGAAGCAGCCCTGACGGTGGCTTCTTTGCCGTGTCTGGTATTAGAGGGTACACGGCAAAGACCAGCTTTGCCGTGTATATTTTCAGAGACACACGTCAAAGACTGGATTTCTTCTCAGCTCAAAAGGCGTGGCGTGCTATGGTTAAGAACAAACAAACACTCAGCCCAGTGGCAATATTTGCACGCTTTCTCTACCCCGCTCCTAGGTTCGAATCCCAAACTGGCTAGTTTGAGTCTTTTTTAGATTAAACATGTCTTTGGCACACGGCAAAGAGACCACCACGGCAAAACCCATACACAGTCATCTCCACCCCAATCTATCAAGTCACTTTTCTTTGCTGTGTAGCCAAAAAAACACACGGCAAAGTCTTTGCCGTCTCTATTGCGCAAGACACACAACAAAGACCATTTGCCGTGGTGAATGCTACCACGTGGGTTTTGCCGCGACAAAACCTTTGCTGTGTTCCGGGGACTTTGCCATGTGCGGATGCCCACACGACAAAGGACTAGTCTGCGGTAGTGCAGGTCTAGGTTCTTCCTAGTCTATAATTACATCTTCCTATATCTGCACTGTTCATATACAGTAGTAACTTTTTTTTCCTTTGAGAAGCATAATTTTCATATAGGTAATTGTGTTAATACCTAAGAAGGTGCACATGCGGCTCTCCTTTTCTTAAATTGCACATGCGGCTAAATTTTGCTCAGCTGCACATATTCTAGCATGTACTATCAGGATATCACGCTCAAGTTATAAGAATTATACAGAACCTAAGGCTCAAATATCAATTATATTTCTAAAATAGAAGTGTTATACTTTTACTTATCACATGCATTAGCCATTAGAGTTAAAGATGGAGCCCTTTGTGTTTTCTGATATCTTTTTGCGGTACTCTTTTTAGTATCTTACTGGACAATTTATAAAGTGATAAATGAGTATGACACACACATATAAGCTCTATATAAGGAGTGGGGTATGTATATAGTCAGTAGCTATGTTTCATCTCACATTATTTAGAATATCTTGTGCAATACAGGTATGCACATACGTGGACTCTAAAGGGCTATCTAGGTCATATATGTACTATCTTAATGGTGGTATGCATCATCGTTTAGATATTCTCCCTTTTTCTGTACAACTGTGAAGATAGAGTCAAAACAGACTAAACACTGGCCTAGCTTTCAATTTTTATGTAGTTCACACTACCGGAGCATCTTTGAATTAGGTGGCTGTACTCGATCAAGGTCACGAATGAGTATATGGAATTCATTTCAAAGATATATTACCTTTCTTACATATAATTGTAATTGTTTTACGGTAGTCTAGATTAACCAAATGATAATCAACGTAAAATGCACTTTTGTAAACATAGACCAGGCAAATAAACAACACAGATAGTCTTTACTTTTTTTTAGATTAGATAGTCTTTACTCGAATTGCAAATCTCCACTACAGGAAAGTGCAAATTAGACACATGAGGGAGTGCCACATCACCACATGCATTCTCTTCTAGACGTTTAATTCTACCGTGTTAGAGTATTAGGCATATACGATTATTATGGTAGTTTAGATAGAGTTAAGATCTGTTTACATACAATCCTAATTTAACTTGTACTGCAAGATGATCCCTTATACGGCTATATATACTCGCCCATGTGACTCAATAATACATCCATCATATTCCGCCGAACCCATACTCTTTCATACTGAATTAACACAAATCAGAAAAAAAGAAGGATTTCAATGGGTCAAACACTTGAACCTGCTACATATTCCTTAGCAACAATATAACTAATTAATCAAGTGTCACTTGTGCTAGACTGATGTGCTCAGCTAGTAATTCTCCTACACAATGTTTCACCTAAATAGTTCGTATTGATAATGCCCCAATGATAATATATTTTCCAAGACTGAATTTCACGAAAGTTATTCTCTTATTTCTGCAATTATATATTCGTGGATACACAAAATACTCTATTACTATGTTCATGGAAATTTTGATATGAGACAAATTAATTAAGGAAATTGAATTTGCTATTATGCAGAGCACTTAATTTTCAGTCAATGTAGATCTTATAAATGTAAGAGAAACTCACCTCAATGGCAGTAGACACGAGCGAACAGGAGGACTCCTAATTTTTGGAGGCTTTGGTTGATAAGCAACTTGGTTCTCTCTTCCCTGGGGACACATATATGAGTGACTGCCGAGGGATCAGGTTCCTTGCCCAGTCCATAAGCTTCCCAAATGCTTTTCCTTTTGAAGGAGAAAAGCACTAGCTGGCATCGCCTTACCCTTAATTAGTTGGATAGTCGCTATTTTATCTGCCAAGCAGAGTATACACGCTGAAACAAAACATAAATCAATTAGCAAAACTACAGATTCGGCAAATGCTCTGGATGCTTTCCTCTTTCGCTATTGCTGCTGGGAAAGATAGCCATCCTGCTGAGAAGTAAGGTATATACTTTACCTTAAAACGAGAAGAAGGGTATAATTCGTGCGCTCTTCCATCCAAGACTTTAGAGTCGAGATTGAGATCATGCCGAGGGTGGTGATATGTCAAAAGAAGACAAAAAAAATAACCTCAGGCTGAAAGAAATTTAAATAATAGACCTATTGAGATAGAATTTTTCCGTGTCTTTATTTTTGACACCAGGAATGGGTGATCCCCTTTATTAGTTCGGCCAGGGGTGTACGTCTGGCGAGCTCTCGATCGGCTAGCTAAATAAAAACACACACACAGAGACAGGTTTTTTTTTTACCCAGGTTCAGGTCCGCAAGGTGCGGATCCCTACGCCGTGCAACTATCAACTATCTGGTGGATGATCACAATTACAGTGGTTCTTTTCCTAGGAATGCTCTAGGTCGAAAATCTCCCTCCTTTCTCTCGGCCGACTTGGGCCTCCATGCGGCACCAGAACAGAGTGCATACTCTCAACGTGGTTGTGCGCTCCTTCCACCATAGTGCATTTCTGTCACTGTCTGCACCAAGCATTCTAACACTGGCGCCTTTTCCATCCTTCTTGGTCTTGCCGGGGGTTGGCTCTCCAGGCGTGCAATCCCCTGGCTCCCAACCGGACGGTGCTCCACGGTGATGAATACTCCTGCTCGCGTGATCCGGATTTGGGACCACGGTCACGGGGGAGAGACAGAGAGAGAATATCAATTGGAGGTCTCCCCAAAAGTGAGGTAACCTTTTATTGAATATTGTGTATTGAATTTGCCAAAATACCTCTCTTTAGATAGGGGAAAAACCAACCCATAGCTAACTAGCTTAGTCATGTTGGACTAAACAAGGGAGAGGGGGGCTGGCCGGCTGGCCAAGGACCTTTTGGGCCCTACGCGGGGTGCCCAAGGCCCAGCCGACCACCCCTTCCTCCTTCCTCCCTTCAGTCTTTCCCTCATGGGCCCTTTTCCCTCCGATTTGGCCCAATAAGGTATTTGACCCTTTTTAATTCTTTTCTTTTATTGAATGATTAAATCATTATTAAACATTCACTTACATATTATTCAATCCATGTTGATGTGGAACTCATTCCCTCTCATTCCGGACATCCTTCGGACATACCGAAACCCTTCCTGTTTTCTCTCTTCTCTTTTTTTCGAGGATTCTTCCGATACCAAAACACTCTCAGAGCATCATCAAGACCTTAAGAGTGATACCCCACGGTGCGGGAACACTCCAGACATGGTCGGGACCCTCCCGCACCAATGATCAACAGAGGGACCTAGATGGCCATGTGACCCCTATGCATTCCACGAAATCTTTCGTCGTTTGAACCATGAACATCGTGTCTTATTTCTTTTGTTTCTCGATACTTGCATTGTCCGAGATCTGATCAATGACATCACCGTGTCGTGTTCAATCTTGTTTACCAAGAAATGCTACTTGACTCGTTCCGACAAGTGATACCCCTGTGAACAAATCGCAAGATGCTTAGCTATTGGATACAACTTCTCCTACTAGGCTCTCGAGTATCTTTTCTATCACGCGGATGGATAAATACCGCTCTTGACGCATATTGCATCAAGTATTCCTCCTAATACCTGAACACACCTTTATGATCACCGTGTCACCAAGTGATGTTTGATGCTATCAAAGTACCCTCGGGTAACATTGATTGATATGGCCTCACGTTCTAAGAAATAGTACACTAAGTCTATTATAATCATTGTAACTTGAATTTTGTGACATGATCGGGTCACGATGCTTAGGTTGGGTATAACTCATCATCTCATTCTCGCAATGAGGTGACTCCATTGTCAACTGGCATAAATGCCACATGATCCGAAAACATTGATCATCTGTTGACCAATGAACCAGTGGCTAGAGTTTCACTGGGAACTTCTGGTTGTTTATATATCACACGTGTATTGACGTTTTCTTTCAATACAGTTATAGCATGATATAAAACTTAATCATAAACTTTATGAAATATGATAGTAATCCATATTATTATTTGTCTCTAGGGCATATTTCCAACATAAGCATGGAATTTCTTTGAGAAATATTTTCTTATAGAAGTGTTAGTGGAAGGGTATAAGTGTAAGCACAAAGTTTCTGCTAATACTTTAGAAAGCAAGATTCAAGAATTTGTTCTGCCAGTTGCAGAATTTCATTCTTGATTCATTTGTCCTATTATTGGAATAAGACATACCTACGAACTACAAAGAAAGATTGATGGACCTAAGTGCAAGAAATGACTTAGAGTCATGAAAGGCCATTGGATTTAATCAGCAAATAAGTCTTCAAAAGTTTGAAAATGTGGTAACTAGTACAACAGGCAGATTCTGGATAATTAGGAATTGCTGAAGTCTTGTAACAAAGAATTCTCGATTAGATGGAAGATCAAAGAATTTTGGATTTTCCAAGATTGTCGAGAAAGTATGTAAATTGAGTAGGATCTAAGAGGTTTTACATGTCAAATATGTGGCGACATATTCGAGTGGGAGATGAGTGACATTCGAGAATATCAAATATTGATGATATATTTGAGTGGGAGCACGACAATGTTCTTGCATATGTAATTGACATATTAGTGAACAATGTGTTTGGTATTAGAAATGATGAGATCATTAGATGTATGAAATTTAGCATATATTAAATATAGTGGATCTATGTGATTAGATCAGGATGTTTAGTAAACATTAAATGTCAAGATACTTGGAGTTCTGAAAGTAGTTCAAAAGGACCTAGTTAAGATTCTGAAAACAGTTCGGAATGGATTCAAGGGAAGATTTGGTTCTTACTTGAACAATTAGGAGAAATATTGAGTAGTGACTCAATATTCATGACAATGGTTAAAGGAAAGAGAGATACATAGTATCGCCTATGCCACAGCCATAGGTTTGCCAGAAAAACCCATGTTATTTGTACTTCACATAATGTGACCCAAGTTCTTAATGTAAGAACAGGTTTCTGAGTGAGTAAAGTTAATCACTGAACCAGAGTTAAGTTTAGCGCAAAGGAAGCATGTCAGGGATCCAAGTTGCAAAAATTGCAATTTGATCAAAGTCCATATAGATATAGAAGTATTAGAATACTTAAGAGTTAGCAGAAATAGTTTTGGTTTAGAAAGTTCAACTTTCTACTAAAGTGTGTTTTATAGTTACACATGACATTTTGAAAGTCCAATTGATTGATCAATTGTCATTGTATACTAGAAAAACAAAAGTCTCACTTTGTCACCAAAACAAAAATTCAATGAATGTCAAGTAGATGACATTAATGATTTGCAAAATAGGACCTTATGAATCTGGTAAAACAGATTTAGGATATGAAGTCCTCCATGAGCAAGCATGATCAATAAACGCATATGAGATATGGTTTATGATTGGTAGCAATGCAGCTAGATTATTTGTACTCTAGTGCAAGTGGGAGGCTCAAGTAGATATGCCCTAGAGGCAAATAATAAAAGGGTTTATTATCATATCTCATTAGTTCATAATAGTTTTATATCATGCTATAACTGTATCAATCAGAAACATTGATATAGGTGTGGTATATAAACAAACCTAGGTCCCTAGTAGCCTCTATTTAACTAGTTTATTGGGCAGCTGATGATCAAGGTTTCCTAATCATAGTTCTATGAAAGCCAACTGACAATAAAGTCATATCATCTAGAACGATGTGATGGATATTTCCCACCAATGATTGTTGCAACACGATCATGTCACATAGTTCACAGGTGCAATTGTTAGAAATTGAGTGTCCTAATCCTTAGACTGTGAGATCATATTAATCACTATAACCGGAGGACTGCTTAGAGTGCATCAATCGTAATTTACGTAAATGGGTGACCATAAAGGTTCATGTTGGGTATCTAAAGGGGGCATGTAGAGGCCTATGCACCAAAATCGGGATTTGTTCTCCTGTATGATGGGAAGATACACTTGGCCCACTCGATGAATTGCATCCATAAGTTGCGCAGCGTATGACTAGGTCATGAGGATGGAATTTCACTTGAACGAATAAAACAATACTTGTTGGAAACGAGATTGAACAAGGTATCATGATACCGATGATCATATCTTAGACAAGTATTGTATCGCGTAACAAATGGAATTGGACATATCGTTTCAGGTACGACACGATAGTGATTCGTTGAGTGCATAGAGATCAATATGGACATCTCAGTCCCGCTATTGATCATTGATCAAGATCATGTCTATGTCATTCCCGATCCGTAGCGAAACATGCTTAAGGCCAGTACGATGCTTGGAGATCCTACGATGAGATGGAATCACATAAGAGAGAGAAATCTGAATCGTTTCGGAGAGATCTGAATTTGTTCAGAGTAAGAAAGAAGGAAAAGGCTGAAAGGAGTTTCGGATAAATGGAAATTAATAATATGCATTTATTATATGTTAATTGTAAATTAACTTATACTAAATAAATATTTAAATTAAATTTATAACGCAACTTTCTCATAAGACCAAAACCCCGGAGGTAATTGACCCAGGAGAAAACCGCAGGAAAAAACAACAAAAAGGGCAACAGAAATGTTGTTGGACCAACCGGCCCACGCGGCTATACAATAGATAAAAGCCGCCGTGCGGGGCAGGCTGCAGCCACTGGCTGCCACCGCAGGCTTGCTCAACCTCGGCCCAATGCGGGCGCACGAGGAGCTGGCGGGCAGGGCGGACCGGCCAGGCCAGCTGGGCCACGCGGGAGGGAACCGGCCCACCTGGGCTAGCACCCGCCGCCTCCGCGTGCAAGCTAGGCCGAGTGAGCGAGCAAGCCCAATTGGGACAGGCAGCCGCCACCGCTAGCTGGCGCGCGTGCGTTGTTGCTCTGCGTTTTTGGGGGCCGGCCCACCCTACTAGCCAGCCACCACTGCTCTGTGTTGTTGCTGCTGGTTGGCTGGGCTGAGGCCGGAGTGGACCATCCGGCTGCCCTGATGGCCCTACCGGCTGCAGCCCTAGTTTTTTCCCTTTTTCTTTTATATTTAGTCCCATATGGCTTACCTAAAGGGGAGGGTACACCTCCCTCCGCCTATATAAAGGGGTGCCCATTGGTGGGTGTAAAACACACCAACAAGATATTCTCTAAGGCAATTTTCCTTAGAGAAAATCCCTCTCTCTCTCTTTCTCTTAGTTGTCTTTGTGTTGGCACAGTCCCAGGGAAAGGACTGTACATGCAAAGTCAACACCGTTGCGGCACGCCATTTTGCTGTAGGGATTCCAGCCAAGAGGTCTACTTGCGCAACCTCGGTAGGGATCAAGGTCTACACATGATGAGATGAACAACTAGTTGTCTGATTTATCTGTTATCATTGCAGAACTTGTGTGTACCATGTATTAGTTGGAGACTTTTGGTTATTATTCCTTTTCTGTTTATTTAGTCGAGACTTTTTGTGATCATTGTAAAACTTGTGAACCATTATGGTTATTATTTGGTGAGACTATCTACTGATTGTTGCATGTCTAGTAAATTATCATGTGAAGCATTTGCTCATTGTTGCATGTCTAATAAATTATTGTGTGGAGCATTTGCTGATTGTTGCACGTCTAGTAATCATTGTGTGAAGCATTTGCTGATTTTGACATGTTCTAATTTTCTCTTTGTGATGTATGGTGGTGGTGATGATAGTGAGTACGAACTAGAAAGGACACAATCGTTTCTTGGAATGACTCATGACCTTGTCATGTTGGGATACTATGGTAATCTCTATAACTAGAAGTATTTGAATAAAGAACCTAGGAGGATTCCGGTGCAAACTAGGCTTGAATGAGTGAATGAAGAACTTGGAAATATTAAAATATGCTACAAAATGTTTAAAATGTACCCTGATGTGTTTCAAAAATTGCACAACCTTCAAGTTTCTAGCTATGTGTTAGAGTCAACTACAGGCATGTCATGTGTTGAATGCCTAGTTATGTTTCTATGGATGGTTGGAGGACCACAATCATTTAGGCAAGTTGATAACCATTTTAGTCGTTCAACTGAAAAAATTCATAGGAAGTTTAACATGGTTTTTAATTGCTTGAACAAGTTAGATAAGGATAACATAAAGCCAGTAGATTAAAATTTCAAGGATGTGTACCCAATACTTCATGATACACGCTTTTGGCCTCATTTCAAAGATGCCATTGGCGCCATAGATGGTTCACACATTCTAGTTGAAGCACATGCAGAAGAGGCGGTTAACCATACATAATGGCAGGGTTACACATCACAGAATATTCTAGTAATACATGACTTAGATTTGAGATTCACAGTTGTTGTTGCTGGATGGCCTGGTTCGGCACATGATGATACACGCATTCTACAATGTGCCATTGATAAGTATCCAGTAGAGTTCCCGACCCCTCCTGACGGTAATATTCTATATCTTAGTCTACATGGTACACGCATAGTTACAAATGCATTGTCGTTTTTGTTTGATATTTTTTGCTCACGTTCTTATTTTCATAGCGCTTCACAATTTCATTAGACACTCCAACTTACAAGAAGAATAGTTTGATCGGTGTGATGCAGATGAGAACTACATTACTAAGGTCCAAAGACAATCAGTAACATTAGCCAGCATACCGCTCCGAGTAGATTACACATAGTTGACATGAACTCAACTCTTGATCGCATCGCTACCGTATTGTTCAATGCTAGAAGGATATGATCAGTTTTTTCTAACTAAGATATTGATGAGAGTTCCAACATTCATGTGTATTATGGATATGTCTATGTTCATTATGATGTATCTTATATGTGCAATGGTCGGACATGTATTTTGGACAAATCAATATGTGATATATGGTATTTAATAGTGACTTATGTGTTATACACTTCAATAGTGAAGTATATGTGATAACTGACAATTCCTTAGCACACAGGCAAATAGCCAGCCAAGTTGTCAAATAGTCAAACTCATAGAAGCAGCTTTTCCTGCACAGGAGCACAAACAGCCACATCCCAAACAAATAGACCTTGAGGTCAATAATAATTTCCATTCAGGCCCAAAACAATACGAAATATCACCAAAAGGGAACCACTAAATTCATAAAAATAAAACAGAATATAAACAAAAATGAAAAAGGGAATAATACATCAAAGCCCACTGGAACGCCTGTGCAAGAAACGAAGTCGCGCTACCTAGAGCATCTCCACTTGGGGGATCTAAAGCATCCCTAAAGGGCTATCGGGGGTGCTGACGGTCAAATTCATGCCCATCCCACCATCCAAATCTTATTTGGTACCGACACGGCCCATTTTCTTATCCGGCGCCCTCAGGATGAACCCAACCCACGGGGGAGGGGGCTAGCGGGGGAGGATGGCACGTTTCTGGCGGGAAAGAGGGGAGAAGAAGGTGCGCCAAGCGGCTGGTCGTCGCGGGCCACCCCTGCCAGAGTCAGTGGCCGGCGAGTTCAGTCTATCTTCATCCTTGCCTGTCGTGCCCCAGTAATGGCGCTGCTCGCCGATCAGCTTTTTGCAGGCGAGCAGCCGATGCGTCTCGTCCGCCACGCCTCCCTCCTCACTTGTCGCGCCCCGCCTACGCATACAATGGCCATGGAGTGGTATCCAGCAGTTGGATCCGCCACGAACGGTTCGGGCGGCGCTCGCTGCGCGCATTTGAGGCTCGGGCGCTGTGGTAAGCAGGCTACCTAGTGTTGCCGGACTGCTGCCGGACATGCGATGTTCGAAATGCTAATTCATTAGCATGGGCAGCCTTGGCCTGGGCGAGCGTGGACGTGGCCGCCACTAGTTTATTTTTTCCTTTAAATTTTATACAAACATGTTTGAACTGCCTTTAAATTTCGTATTTGCACGAATTTTAAATGTTTGATTTTGTTGTATGAGAGGCACGGCTGCCAACGCCGTCCAAAATTTTCATTATCCGGCGCACCGCCATATGCACCAAAAAAAAAAGCCACGCGGGACACCCTGAGGGGTGAGTGGAGATGCTCTTACCACACAGCGATAGAAGCAGCGGTTTGCAAAAAAAAAAAAAAGAGAGAACCAGCTAATGGGCTGCACGAATTACAGTGCATCAAAATCCAATGGCCGACAAGGTGACTCCACTAAAGGTTAGCAATTCCAAAAAAAAGTACCCCCTCCGTCCTGTAATAAGTTATTTGGATTTATCTAGAAACATGTATAGATACATAAAATCTAGAGAAATTGAAGTTTTTAATGCCTACATACATACGAATCTAGACGGATTCAATTTGAATTCAATTTTGCTTATTTCAGGACGGATGGAGTAGTTAGTTTTAGTATATTAGACTTGTAACATGTTAAAATCTGATGGGAGTACATACTTCCGGGGGTACAAAAGGGGATTCCGCTGCCCATCTTAGAAAAAGAAACAATGGGGAGTGTGGAGCCGAATACTAGTACTAAGTAAATGGTCTTAGAGAACCAAAAATATCACAGATTGCTGCAGGTGAAGCACATACTGCAGTCAGCCGATCTCGTCGGGGTGCGGAGGGAGTAGTAGACCACGTGTCACACACCCTCATGGAAGAAGTTAATCATGCGCTCCTTAAACCAGAGCTCGTCACGGTAGTAGTGATTGAAGATGGCAGTTGATAGAAGCCAGACGATGGTAATGAACTCACCTCCACGGTGGAGCAGCCTGGCGTGGGAATCCCTGCTGCAGTGGTGCGCTGCGTAGCACATCATCTCCACCCACACCCCAAGTACAACTTGCATCGTCTCCCCCTTCCCCTGCTGCTCCATCTCTAGCAGCCTCCTGGCAAGCTCTGCCCCACGGACCAAGGTCGTTGAAAGTTCAGAGTCACCAGCCATCATTTTTACTCCTTCAATGAACTCCTCCATGTCAGACACATGGTGTCTTGGAAGATGCATTCGAAGATTGCCATATAATTTGGAGCGAACAGGGCTAGGGAGGATGCTGGGACGTTCCACGAGGAGGAACATCATGTAACTGGACAGTGCCCCGACTGCCTTCACCATGGTGTCATGCCTTTCTTGCACAAATAAGAGTAATATTTGGGTGGCACAATGCCAGATAACGATTTTGTTGTCAAAATCAATGTGAGTTCTTGGGGCGCAATCATCCAAGAATGCCTCATATGGCTTGAGCGCACACTGGCCATTGTAAGTCCTCATGATTTCCTCGTCGCCTTCACAAGCCACCACCATTCTTATTATCTCTTTCAGTACCAACTCCTTGATATCCATGGAGATCATAAATGGCGGGTTGTTTTGCTTGTCCCATAAATCCATTAATCCTGCGAGCCTTGCAATCTTTCTGCCTGTAGTCTTGAACAAGTTACCATGGTCAGATTCTTCCTCCAAGATCAGTAACTTACGCTGTCCAATGGAACCTGACCACCTCGTCCATTCTGCTGCCTTTATACACCGCTGAACCGATACAGCTATGCTGTGAAGCCGATGCCATCTTCTAGCACTCAAAAGTGCACATGTCCATGATGATACTATTGCCCTCAACACCGTTGCCATCTCTAGCAGAAGAGCCCCGGCCAGTAAGATGTATGTGAAAATGGCATCTACACTGTTGAAATAATTTTCGTGAGTGCTGTATTGGAATTGGAAGAAGGCAAAGATGATGGCAGCTAATGAAAAGGCGCGGATGAGGTATCCGGGCCATGTGTGGACCACTGCTGCTTTGGTGTATAGAAGTTCATGCATCAGTGATAGCTGCATCTCAATCAACTCGTACATACAGCCCTTCTCCCAAAATAGCATTATGGCTTTACTCTGTAATGGGGAAGGCCAGAACTTATAATCCACCAACTGACCCAAGCAAATGGGGAGCAGATAGTGAGCTCCTTGTAGAACCTCTTCAGAATCAACCCTCCTTGACTGGATCCACTGTGCATCCGAAACCGGATGGTAAGGCCATTCTTGAAATTGTAGAGCGCCCCACACCCTAGGCCTCTCTACATCATCGAGGAATTTATTGATGTTGTATAAGCTGGAAGACTTGAGAGCCCATACTCTGTCCCCATACTTAAGAAAACCAGCAAGAAGAACCATCACGGCAGGTCTGAGCAAGGTCTTGCTGCTAGTGCCAGCAATATACTTGTAGAGCACATAAGCTACTCCCACCGTCTGCACCACCAGATTGAGCAAGTGGCGTAGCCAGAGCTGGTTGTCTTCCATGTCGAGGGCTGTGATCGTGTCCTGGCCACCGAGATGCACCAGCAGGAATGGCGCCCAAAACGCCACAAGCTGTTGGTGCTCATGGGACCTGCTGCGGAAGGACATGTAGCCTAGCGCGTATATTGTTACGCTGTCGGCCAGAAGGTATGCTAGCCAGATCAAGAGCCATAGAGAAGTTGGGATATTCCGCCGACGCATGCCTGCAACCATGAGCAAGAACAGTTGCAACACCAAGCTGGCAAGTACCAGGATTTGGACCTCATAGTTGTTCCACCAAGGCATCACTTCAGCCATCAGGGGCCACTGAAATGCACATGAGGATTATCAAGCCGTCAGATAATAAGAAACAAATTAGTGAAAGTACAAAAGCTAGGAGCGAAGTTCCTTAGTGGTTTTCTGGATAAGAAAAATATAAACCAACTCTAGTGAGATGGGCTTTAAGAGCAGTTTTAGAAAAAGGGTTTTAGTCGCGAGCGAAACTCGTTTCTACTTGACAATGTTTGGGACTTCGGATTAGGCTCAGAACAAATCATGTGGGACTAGTCCACCTTCTCTCTTCCATTACTTCCCCAATCCCGCTGATCTCACACTGCTAATGGTGGTATGGTGCATTGGTGCTTCTCTATAATACACGCCGGGTACTGAACTGCTGATGTAGAATCCCTGCTTCGTTTCGATCCCACAACTCGAGACGTCCTTGTTGTTCAGCTCCTGGTGCCACAGGAGTTTTGGCTTTCTCGTGCCCTCGTCGCCGGCAAGGTTTCACAACCACCATGGACGCTAGAGATTTTTTTCTTTCAAATGAATATATTAATATCTCGGAGATAACAAATACATCCAGCCTTTACACCAGCAAGAAGCCCGAATATATCAAGGACTCACACATAGCCAAAAGAGAAGAGAAAAATGAGAAAAATAACTCTGCCACGGTGATCAACCACTCACAGCAGCAACACTCTAACTAGCACCAAAGGTAGCACCCGGAGTACAAAAGAGGCTCTCTAAAAGCAACATCTTTAAGAAGGAAACCATGCACAAGAATTGTCGTCGCCTGATAGTTTTTTTTAGGTTTTCACCCAAGAGAGAGCCCGAGTTCCAAAAACAATATCTTTAACAAGGAAATTGTCGAGCACAACCAATAAAGGATGGACGTCGTGATGTTTGGCTGTGAGAACACAAGACATCGGAGAACCAGGACATCGAAAATGAGTTTATTGCAAAACATCGTAGACCCTTTCTCTAAAACGTGAGTTTCCTCTGTTGGAGAAACCAAGTTTTACTTATCCAGAAATTAACTAGATTAGCAAAAAGGAGTTTTATTTAGTTAGACTCTTAATCGTGTTTAGGGAATATTGATTCTCCAAAAACTGCGTATGCAAACAACTCCATAGCAACAATGGAATCTCAAAGACAAAACATAACTACAATCAATCTAATAAGAGAAATCAAATTAAATTGGTGAAATATACTAATAAAATCGACATGTATGTAGGATTATCTACTACTATATGGGGTTTTATGTGTACTCTAGAACTACCTAGTGCAGGGGTTTGGTTATACTAAATTACTGTTTGGTGCAGAAACTTGCATGTATATGCGTCCAATTTCGTATAATCAGTGGAAGAATGTTTAGCAATATTACCATGGAGTAGTTACTCACTAGGTTGTATCTCACTTCGTAGCGAGTATGTTAGGCAATCGACAGTATGCACAAAGTCAATAACTAAGACCGCCCGTGCACCGTTTTAAAGGTTGTACATACCAAACGATTATATACGCTCCTTTTTGTGTGTAAACATGAAGATATAAATATAATAGGCTAAAAAGATTTTTAAAGATCACAGGTGCGACTTTGAATTAGTTGACGCGTAGACTCTGTCATAAAAGAGTATATGAAGTTATTTTCAATATGTACATCACATTTTGTAAGTTATAATAATTCCATGGCAATCTGGACCTCAAATGCTAGATTACTGCTGAACCAAAATAAAAATAGCCTTATCATCTTTATTGAAACTTTTTGGTCCCTAATAAAGAAAGGGTGTAAACACCAAAACATGAGGGCGTGTGGCATCGCCAAATATATCTATTCTCTTATTTCCGTCCCATTCTAATGAATCAAGACAAATGAGTAAAAGTTCCACTAAATTAATCAAATATTAGAATCAAAATACACATTACTCCGAAAAACCATGTGTCTTGTGCTCCATTTATGTGCTTTTGACTAACACTTATGATCCATTTGACAATAAATTCTCCTAATATGAATTTTCAGAAACACACCGGCATTTCCCTCATGTTCTATATAAATCTATTTTATAGATTCAAAAAATACTAGTACTATATTTCAAAATTTCGAAATAAGATAAAGGCAACAACATCTGCTGCTTCGTGGAGCACATAATGTGGAGTCAATGTAGTAGATCTTAGACATGAAGGGAACTCACCCTACTTACAGAAGACATGGGCGAAGTTTACTCTCCTATAGCAGACGCAGACGGACGCTTCCCAAATCATAATTCTGCTAGCTGGTTAAGCAACCATCAAACAAAGACGCAGAAGCCATTTGGATGTTTTTGTTGATGAGAAACTTGGTCTCGGGGGAGTAGTATATCAAAGCAATTTGAGGAACCAGATTCCTTGCCCTGCCCCCTACACAAAGTACCAGTACTCCTTCTTTGTCTTCAAAAGAAAAGAGACTAACTGGCCTCGCTTACTCAAAGTATATATTATCTCAAGAGGACTTTTACAATACCCTTAAGGAAATATTGACCATCCATTTTGGATGATCCAGCGGATTAGATTAAAAGGTACTCCAATCCAACTAATATGGAGTACTGCATGGAAAATCTGGGAGTACCCAGTTTTAAGGGGTAAAATCGTACTTCTACAAGGCAGTTTATTTGTAGGTCACCGAGTTAATAATTCTGATGGCCCTGTGAGCACACCGCCGGCGGAGATCACCGACGTGCGCCGCAACCGCTCAACTGAGAGTCCACGGGGTAACGCCCACAAAAGAAGCTCGGTCGCATGGCCGTCGTTGGCCACAGCCCCGTCTCGCCTTTCCCAAATCCGCATATGGTGGAAATTCATGCCTCCCCCCTCCGCATCCATACATGGAACTGAATTTGTTTGTTCACTGTATCAATTTTAGCTTCGCGTGGGGTGTTTTCTCATCGCAAATCTGACAATAATTTGTCACTTGACAAATCCTTCAGTGCTTGCACTGCAAGCACTGCAAACACGAACAGTCTCCTGTGAATGGACTGGTGAGGTTAGGTGGCCGAAGATGTGGATGCGCGGCGGGCTACCAGAGATACAAAAATGGGGCAGCCGGCCAGAGACGTGCCAGTGGCGGATGGTAGGAGCGCCCCCGACGGATGATGCGCTTGCACTCGATCGGGAAGGTGCAAAGGTTGTTGAGGGAGCCTAAACAACCCTTCGTTGTTCAAAGAAAAAGGAGTCTAAACTACCCTCTTGAATTAACGGTGAGATTTAATTGGTACTCCCTCTTCCACTTATGGAGTACGGGGTACTGTAAAAATCCTCCTCAAGAGGACTTTTACACTCAAACAGTCGTCAAAGGTCCCTCCAATCACTCGTGTCGCCCCTAGTGGGCAACTCGGGGGAAAACCCTTACCCTCACCACTAGGCTTCCCCTCCTAGGTTCCTTCTTACAACCGCCACGATCGGATTCATGATGGTGGCAACACCCCCTCCTCTCCCCCGCCTCTGATGGTGGCATGGGGAGAGCTTCGGTGCACGCGATGAAGCCTTGTCGTGCATTTAGCAGCCTTGTCGATGTCAAGGCGTGCGGTAGCGGCCTTAGCAATGGTGATGTTGCGCGGTGGCTTCCTCGCAATGTGGTGGAGAAGTTGAATCTTGGCCAGAGCAGGACTCACATGGATCTGACCTCCAAGGTAGCCGGTGGCTCAACTTGATCCGCGGAGATGAACGACCACCATCCCGATCAGTCATGTTGGCTTCTGCATGCAGGAATGAAAGGGAGGCGTGATTGCCGATGAAAACTGAGCCGACATCGGTTCACGTAGAAGAGTTTTGGACGAGCGTAGATCGGTTGTGTTGTTTCACACCGTGGCGGTGTCGATGGCAGGCCTTCTAAGGATTATGTGGATCTCTACCTTAAAGATGTCTCGATGTATACGGTTGCGAGCATGTACATGCGGTACGCATTGACGGTCTGTTCGACCGGATGTATGCTCCAAGCCCACCATAGGGCGCCTTGGTGATGCCCCTGGATCTAGCTGGTGGGCGTTGTTGGGCACATGACCCTGATGGCATGATCTCCTCCCTTGTCTATTATGCTCTTGTGACACCTTTGTTGAATAAATAAATAAATAATACCGTATGCATCTTTTTGATATATAGTAAGGTCAAATGGAGTCAAAGAGGATATATAGTAAGGTCAAATGGAGTCTTTCTTACTGCAAACTAAATTGCAAACGGATGACACTGATGAAAATATAAAGTACTGGACAACCGCTTTGCGCTTTGGGTGCTGCTTTGCTCTTTTGCTTTTGCTGCTGTAGAACATTATAGAACCGGAAAACATTAAAAATAAATCCATCTTGCACTTTTTAAAACAAGAAGGGTGTAATTCGCAACGGGTTTTCTCCGGTACAACTCCTCCCCAAACTCAAGCACAACAACGGCTAAAATCGCTCGATACCCCTTCGTAATTAAGGGTACTGGTCTCTGACAAATAAATAATCAATTAATTCATACGTAGTCCTTTAGAAACCTTTATGGCCCAATTAAATATAGACGGTCGTGTACGTGTATGTACAAAATATATACGTGCACATGCACGAAGGTGGCGGTGCCCGGGAGTCTGGCTACTTGTCTGACAATTATTTTATGTGATACAATTATCGCAGATGTGGATAGGGCAAAAATTGTCGCAGTTATGTGGACGATTTGGACATCAAGGAACAATATTACACATGATCGGGAGAGTGTGAATCCTTCTATTTCTATGGAAAGTATCCGTGATCCGTTGTCTCTGCTGGAACTTCCTAAACAACATGCATTATCCTTCATGGGCATGGCTGGAGACCCCTGAGGATGGCTGGATCAAGATCAATACTGATGCCGGTGTAGCTTTTGAAGCACGGAAAGCTAGAGTGGAGGGGTCGCTAGAAGTCCTACCGGCATCATTGGAGCTTGGAGCAAACCGTATCCGGGTGTTACAGATCCTCCGATTGCTGAGGCAATGGCGCTAAGGGACGGGGTGATCTTTGCGAAGCTCCGTGGTTTCTCGCGAGTGGTTGCTGAAGTTGACTGTCTGGAGGTTGTTGATCTTTGGAGCTCGCACATAGGTTCCCGCGCAGTTGTTGCACCGATTCTTTAAGAAATAGATGGGCTAGCATCATCTTTTGATTCGTTTGTAATTCAGCTTGTAATAAGAACGTCCAACACACTTGCCCACCTTTGTGCTAGGTATGCTTGCACTTGGAGGTTACAAGTTGCTGGATGGATTTTCCTCCGAGCTTCCTCGTGTTGAATAAAGCCCAAAGTTTCCATGCAAAAAAAAAACTTGTCTGGCAATTTGAACATGCACACCGAAAAATATCGCCAGACATGTCTGGCTATGACACCGGGATCATGAGGTGGCCGGCGGTGATGTCCACATACGCAGCCTCGGAAGGAGCCTGCGAGGGCAGAAAGTGGAGGCCTAGCTGGTAGTGATCGGGAGGCGAAGGCGGGCAGAGTTGATCCATGCATGGCGTCGGATCTGCTATTTCACCCGATTTTTAAATGTCTATAAGAAACTCAAAAAAAAAATGTCAAAAAGGTGCGAAACTTTTGCATTTGGTTCTTTCTGTGTAATAGTTGCAGAAAACGATAAACTTCTATTTTTACATAATTTGTCAACATACCTTCACAAAAGGGACTATTATTTACGAATATGACCTGCTATTTGGCTGCACGGGGGGATTTGTGAACTAGATGACACTCGGTAAATATTCTGAAATTTGCACTCCTGCGTGCGAAAAATTTGCATGAAAGGATCTTTGCCGAGCCCGTTAGTAGACACTCCCCAAAGGCTAACGGAGTTCACGGCGCCCTTAACTGTGACCGTGGTGGCCATGCATGTGTCCCTCAGCTTACCGTGTAACTAAAATTTCGCCTAGTCTTTTCATTTTTTTGCGTGTAGTTTTTCTTTGCTGGGTGTTCACAGCATATGTGGACTTTGCCGTGTATTATGTTTTGCCGCATGTTGTTTTCCCATACTCGGCGGTTGCAACACCAAGCGTAAATGAGCCTTAGTTTCACACTATGTCTTGGTGCCCCCACCCGCCCCACCACCCACTGCCCTGATCCAAGGGTAGGACCCAAGTGAATACTCCGGCAGTATGAAAAGTTCTTACTATGAGTTAATTGAGCACCAGTTTGCACACCGACTGTAAACCTGCTCTTAGTTGCTCAAGTGCAAAAGTCTCATTACAACCAATGTGCAAGTAGATATAACCTCGGTTGCAACCCATGCACAACTAGAAAGATAAAAGTTCTAACCCATGTGCAATTTAAAAATCTCAGTTGGAACTCTGAAAAAATTTATAGTTTTGAACCCATGTGCAAACAGAAAAATCTCACTTGTAACCCATCTACAACTCAAAAGGTCTTAGTTACAACCAATTTTAACTGGAAAAAGTAGCAATTGCAACTCATGTGCAATTAGCAAAATCTATGTTGCAACCTATGTGTAGCTGACAAAATCTAAGTTGCCACCCATGTGCACCTGAGGACATCTCAGTTGGAACCCATATGTAATTGGTGAAATCTTAGTTGCAACCCGTGTGCAACCGGGAAACCTAAGTTGGAACCCGTATGCTAGCACAAATTACAACCCACTCGAGCAGATCGAGTTCTACCTTAAATACCATTTAGATGACAATTATATGTACAATTTATAGGTGAAAATGGGTAAAGAAAATCACGTGCAACATGATTTCCGACAACACGAATGAGTTTTACTAACCAAGTCTCAGTTGCACACAATTTGGTTTGCAAAGGTCAATAGTAATTGCCATTCAGGCCCGAAACAATAAGAAATAGGACCAAAAGGGAACCACAAAATTCATAAAAATAAAACAGAAAATAAACAAAAAGGAAAAAGGGCCAGATACATCGAAGCCCACGGGAACGCCTGGGCAAGAAACGAAGTCGCGCTGCCTTACCACACAGCGATAGAAGCGGGGCAGACTGCTCGGTAGCGCTCGGGCGTTCCGGTACTTCTGTTTCGCTAAAGATCTTCAAACGTGGGCTCGGCCCGTTTCCTTCGGTGTGGTTAGTTACAGTTCCTTTTTTCTTTCTTGCGACGCTCGAATACTTCCGGACGGGCAGCGCAACATGCACGTCGTCTGACTTTCTTCTCTGTCTTTCCTTTGTTTTCGGGATACAGATCAACTTACCACTCGTTCGTTTTGTTTTTTCGCGATAGATATTTCTTCCCGGACAGGAGTTAGCATACGTGTAGTTGTTTCGGATGCCACATCATTTTTTTTTCCGGAGAAATTCGGGAGCTTTATTAATTAACAGGTCGGGTACAAGCAACCTGAAGACTGGTTACAAGAAAAGCCGGGCTCTCATCGAGCCAGCTACTAGTCGACTCCAGTGTGCAAGCCAACTTAGCACACAAATCCGCCGACATATTTGCAGACCGTCCAACATGCTTAACTGAGAAAGAAGCAAAATCCAAGACCATCTCCCCAACTTCATCTAGGATAGGCGCCACTACTGAGCGATCAGCCTGGCGCGAGTACCAGAGATTAACAATCTCTAAACTGTCTGTTTCCATCACGACACGAGAGTAGCCCCGGAGCTTTGAAAAGATTACTCCGTCCCTAAAGGCTAGCACTTCCGTCGTAAGAGGATCCGTAACACCCGACTGGTGTTTACTCCAAGCAGCGATGAAAGACAGGTGTGATCGAACTACACCCCCTCCTCCACCCTTCCTTTCCTCCATATGGATGGCACCATCTGTGTTGATTTAGATCCAGCCCGGATCAGGAAGTCGCCAACACTGTTCAGGAAGATTTTTTGGTTTTCCCACCTGGTAATCAAGCAGCTGCAGCTTCTCACGTACCTTCCTCACAGATTGCAAGGGATCGAATCTTTTTCCATCATGGTTCAGTCTGTTTCGATAAGACAGCGGTGTATTTGTCACGTATTGTACGTGTGTTTCTTTCCTCTTTTTTCTTTCTATTTTTTCGTTATATTTTCTTCTTTTTTCTTTCTTTATTAGTATGTTCTTTTTCCAGTTTTTTCTTACTACTTTATTTTTTCTTTTTCTTTACCTTTTTATGTCTGGTTCCAATTTTCTGTGCCTTTTTGTTTATTCCATTTATATTTAAAAATAGTTACCATGTAGTGCCGAATTTGTGTTTCCATGTGCCGACTTTTTGTTTAACAAGAATTTTGTTTTTGTTCTATTTACATTTTTTTTGTTCAATCAATTGGTGTGATTTATTTGTGCATCTGGTTCTGATATACTTCAATTAGTCAAAAGAATCTTGTTCCATGGATTTTCTTTAGGGAGTGAAAATTCTTGTCGCATTTGAAGTCGTGATTCGTTTGTTCTAGTTAGTCTATGGTGCTTTCCTCTTGTAGATGTGTTTTGTTTCTCAAATCGTTGTTCCACCTATACTCATAAGTTATTTCGTGATAGATGAAGTTTTGTTCCACCTTATCCAAAATTTTGTTCCGTGTTCTCTGAAGTTTTGTTCCATCTGGTCCAAAAATTTCTTCAAAACTAAACTTTGTTCTAGTGAAATTTATGTTTCCATTTTAAGTATAAATATTTTGTTCTAGTTGATTTGTTCTGGAAAACACTTTTTGGTTCCTATTATGCTTGTGATTATTTCCACTGCTCTAAAATTATGGATCACTTTTTGCAAATGTGTTTTTCCTTGGATACTTTTTTTCCTTAGATACTTAAATTTTTCTGCCTAGTGTAAAAAAATGTTGCGCTTGAAATCGCGTTTTTGTTCCGACGTGACATAAACTTCTGATTAGTTTTGGCTTTTCCTTTATTCATAATTTGTTCCTCGCAAACAACAAGCAATATACTGTGCATATCCATCACTAATTCCGTGCATGCTATGACATCAGCTAGTGGGTCTTGCTTTGTGTTTATCCAACTCATGCATGAGGACATCAGCGCCCGCGTCCAGGGATGCATGCAGATCATGCGCACACACTCTCGCCAAATGCATGCAGGGTGACAGCCTGGCAACGTAGCAGTGTCCAGTGCCAGTTTATCCAGCACGACCGAACCATCGATCCTAAAAAATAGTCCCACATCGAAAGCTAATAGAGATTTCAACCGATTTATATACGCTGTCGTGTTAATCTGGGTAACAGCGGTCCAATGCCTGACAGAGCAACCTCACGCGAAGCGAATTAATTCTTAATGGACAGTGCATCATAATAATACAATGGCCAACAAGGCGACTCAACTAAAAAGTTAGCAATTCTGTTATCATCAGCATTTAATAAAAAAATCCGAATATTTAAAATGCTACGTAGCTCAAACCGTCTATTTGATCTGCTTTCACCGTTGGCTTAGTCGCGACTAGATCCCATGTTGATATGTTTTGATAACTTTTTTTTATCAAAAGTTACTCACCTCTAACACGTGGCTTATCCATACGTAGCTCAAACCGTCTATTTGATAGACCATCTGTTTTCACCGTTGGCTTAGTCACGACGAGATCTTCGGAACTAGATCCCATGTTAATATGTTTCGATAACTTTTTTTTATCAAAAGTTACTCACCTCTAACACGTGGCTTATCCATACTATAGTATACACGTAAGTTACCCACACCATAAACAAACCGGCAAAGACGATTTGCATGAAAATGCTACGTAGCTCAAACCGTCTATTTGATCTGTTTTCACCGTTGGCTTAGTCGCGACGAGATCTTCGGAACTAGATCCCATGTTGATATGTTTCGATAACTTTTTTTTATCAAAAGTTACTCATCTCTAACACGTGGCTTATCCATACGTAGCTCAAACCGTCTATTTGATAGACCATCTGTTTTCACCGTTGGCTTAGTCGCGACGAGATCTTCGGAACTAGATCCCATGTTAATATGTTTCGATAACTTTTTTTTATCAAAAGTTACTCACCTCTAACACGTGGCTTATCCATACTATAGTATACACGTAAGTTACGCACACCATAAACAAACCGGCAAAGACGATTTGCATGAAAATGCTACGTAGCTCAAACCGTCTATTTGATCTGTTTTCACCGTTGGCTTAGTCGCGACGAGATCTTCGGAACTAGATCCCATGTTGATATGTTTCGATAACTTTTTTTTATCAAAAGTTACTCACCTCTAACACGTGGCTTATCCATACGTAGCTCAAACCGTCTATTTGATAGACCATCTGTTTTCACCGTTGGCTTAGTCGCGACGAGATCTTCGGAACTAGATCCCATGTTAATATGTTTCGATAACTTTTTTTTATCAAAAGTTACTCACCTCTAACACGTGGCTTATCCATACTATAGTATACACGTAAGTTACCCACATCATAAACAAACCGGCAAAGACGATTTGCATGGGGGCAATACTATATGGTAACGAGACTTTGTCATTGTCGATCTATTAGCATCGATGAGCGATCCAGTTTCTGTATCCTAACATACCTCGAGACTTCTTCACCCGTGTTAGAGTATATTTGTATATTGTAGTTTCTCCATATGTTAGGGGGCTTCCTGTATATTTGCACCTATACATGTACTATATATTCTGGCCTTTTGGCCCTCTGGTAATACAAGATCTATTACCCTAACATGGTATCAGAGCCGTAAGGCTTTTCTTTTCTCTTCTCTCGCCGCCGCCCGCCCCGGCACCTCGCCGCCGCCGGCCGCCGCCCCCACCATCACGCCGTCGCCGGCCACCCCCGCCACCGCCGCCTCCTCTCCCGCCGTCGCCGGCCGCCCCCGTCATCGGCCACTCCCGTCGTCGCTGCCTCCTCGTCCCGCCACCACAGGCCGCCTCGCCGCCGCCTTCGCCGCCAACCGCCGCCCGTCTCCACTGGCCCCTCGCCCGCCAGCCCGCCGCCGCCCCACGCCCACCCCGGTCGCCGCCGCCGCCCAGTGTTCTGATCCGGTTCTCGTTCGGATCTAGTTCGAAGAAAAAAAACTATGTCTTCCTCGTCGGGCTATGTTGCGATTTCTCGCTGTCCGGTGCTTTTTGATGGCGCAAATTATCCTGATTTCGCTGCCTTCATGCGCGTCCATATGCGCGGACTTCGTCTTTGGGGTGTGCTTTCTGGTGAGGTCTCCTGTCCACCGCGCCCCGTTCTGCCTCCGGCGCCTATTGCACCACCACCCGTTGCCCTTGCCCCCGATGCTACTCAGGCGGTCAAGGATGCAGCCCAGAGTGCTGATGATTCTGCTCGGGCTGATTATGAGCGCCAGGTTTAGGAGTATTCTACTGCTACTGCGACCTACCGGTTGGATCTGGCTGACTACACTCAGTGGATAGATGAGGATGCTCGTGCTGCTGCTGTTCTCACTTCCAGTGTTCTGCCTCAGTATGCTGCTGAGTTCATGGGTCTTCCCACTGCTGCTGCTCAGTGGGCTTTCTTCGTCGCTTATCGGCCCGTCTCGAGATGCTCTTTATCTGTCGTGGTTTGTCGCCAGCATGCTCTAAAGGTGGTGATTCCACTATTGATGACTTCTATACTCGAGTGCTGCTATTTGGCGTCGCTTGACTCTCTTCAGACAAATGCGTGTGTAACACCACTGTCGATTGTGCGTGCGGATCTGGAGTTTCAGTGCGTCTTTGAGTTCTTGTCGCGGCTCCGCATGGAGTTTGAGCCGCGTCGTGCCCAGCTACTTGCCCGTGGTCGTGCTCCGCTCTCTGAGGTACTGGCTGAGCTTCGTGCTGAGGAGACTCGTCTTCGTGGTGCTGGTCTTCTTGAGGTTCCTTCTGTTCTTGCTGCTCGTGGTCCCCCCATGCCGCCGGCGTCGTCGCGGTCTCTAGCGCCGCCGCTACTCTCTGCTCCACCTGCCCAGGGTCAGAGTCAGTCTCAGCAGCCTCGTGGTTCTCGTCCTCCCTGTGTCCACTGTGGCAAGCCTGGCCACGATATCTCTGGTTGCTGGACGAGGGATCCACGCTTACGTCAGCAGTATCTTGCTCGTCGGCAGTCTGGTTCTTCAGGATCTTCTGCGGTTGCTTCTGGACCTCCTGCTGGTGCTTCTGGACCCCCTGCTGGTGCTCTGTCTGATCAGGATATTATTCGTGGTCTTCGTAGTCTGCTCGCTGCTACAGGTTCCTCCTCGTCGGGTACTGCTGGTTCTGTGTCTAGTTCTTCTGGCACCGCGCGACCATCAGTTTCTACACAGTCAGGTACGTCATCCCCGTGGTATCTAGATTCTGGAGCTTCTTTTCATATGACTTCTGCGTCTTCTATTCTTTCTGCTCTTCGCTCTCTTATTTCTCCTGTCCGTGTTATTACGGCTGATGGTACCTCTCTTCTTGTTTCTAGTCGAGGCACCCTTTCTACTTCCTCCTTCTCTGTTCCTGATGTTTCTCATGTTCCCAGCCTTAAGATGAATTTTTTCTCTGCTAGTCAGCTTACTGATTCTGGTTGTCGTGTCATTATTGATGCTGATTCTTGTGCTGTTCAGGACCGTCGTACACAGGCTCTGGTTGGAGTTGGCCCTCGCAGCATTGAGTCTCTGAGGCTATGGGAGTTAGACTGGCTTCGCGTTCCTTCCGCTGACACTTCTTCTGCCACTTCTACTGCGGTTGCTGCTTCTGTCACTGGCTCATTTCAGCAGTGGCATCATCGGCTGGGTCATCTCTGTGGCTCCCGTTTATCATCTTTAGTTCGTCGTGATCTTCTGGAGATTGTCTCAGGAGATGTGTCGTCGTTACATTCGTGTCAGGGTTGTAGGTTAGGTAAACAGATTCAGCTTCCCTATCCTACTAGTGTGTCTGTATCTCAGCGACCTTTTGATTTAGTTCATTCAGATGTGTGGGGTCCAGCTCCCTTTGCTTCAAAAGGGGGCCACCGATACTATATTTTGTTTATTGATGATTTTTCACGGTACACCTGGTTATTTTTTATGCGCTCTCGCAGCGAGGTGCTTGCTATTTATCAGCACTTTGTGGCCATGGTTCGTACTCAGTATTCCACGCCTATTCGTGTATTTCATGCTGACTCTGTAGGAGAGTATATCTCCCAGCACCTGCGTGGCATCCTTGCTGAGCAGGGCACCCTTGCTCAGTTCTCGTGTCCCGGCGCCCATGCTCAAAATGGTGTCGCCGAGCGTAAGCATCGTCATATTCTTGAAACTACCCGCGCTATGATGATTGCTTCCTCTCTTCCGCCGCATTTCTGGGCTGAGGCTGTCGCTACGTCGACTTACCTCATTAATATCCAGCCTTCAGCTGCTCTTCAGGGTGGCATTCCTCTCGAGCGTCTCTCTGGCTCCTGTCCAGACTACTCGACTCTTCGTTTATTTGGTTGCGTTTGCTATGTCCTTCTTCCTCCTCGTGAACGCACCAAACTAACCGCTCAGTCTGTTGACTGTGTTTTTCTTGGCTATAGTGATGAGCATAAGGGCTATCGCTGTTGGGACCCCGTTGGTCGTCGTATGCGCATCTCTCGTGATGTCACGTTCGATGAGACACGTCCTTTCTATCCTCGCCCCGCCTCTGGAACTTACCCAACGGATGATCTCTCTTTTCTTTTTTTTCCTGATACACCTTCCGCTGTCACTTCTCCTCCACCTCCTCCTTCTGCTGCGCCTCCTCCTTCTATTGCGTCATCCTATCCTCCGTCTAGTTCCCCTAGTTCTCCTCGGTCTCCGGCTTCGGATCCTTCCTCCGTGACTCCTTCTTTCTCCTCTTCTGATGAGTCATCTTCCGCGGATGAGCTTCCTTCCTCACGGCCTGTTCGTCAGCGTCGTGCTCTAGACCGTTACTCCCCTAGTCAGTATGGTTTCTCTGTTGTCTCCGAGCCAAATTCTTATCGGGATGCCGCGTGTCATCCTGAATGGCAGCTTGCCATGGCTGAGGAGATCGCTGCGCTTGAGCGCACTGGCACATGGGATCTTGTCTCTCCCCCTTCCGGTGTTCGTCCTATCACGTGTAAGTGGGTCTATAAAATTAAGACCCGCTCTGATGGATCTCTTGAGCGTTATAAAGCGCGTCTTGTGGCTCGTGGTTTTCAGCAGGAACACGGTCGTGACTATGATGAGACCTTCGCTCCTGTGGCCCATATGACT